>CM065592.1:358874970-359181113 GCA_033119425.1 Bufotes viridis | reverse complement strand
CACAATGCAGTAGTATTGTAACAGGAAAAACAAAGTGTAATACAACTTAACACCGCTAGATGGTGCTATAACGGCGCTAAACACTTTAGAAATACCAAGACTGAGGCAGACGGAGCCGTCACATAGAAGTGAATAGGGACACCATTATTGCAATTATATTGCTCAGCGCTACAATTGCTGCGGCGAGCAGGTAAACAGAGCAAACAACTGACCGGCAGGGGTGCAGGGAGTTGGACCGCACCCATCTGATATTGATGACCTATCCTGAGGATAGATCATCAATAGTAAAAAACGGACAACCCCTTCAATAGGATCAGTGAATCTTCACAATTGTTGCAGTTCAGTGGCATTGAGTTCAGTGGAGCTGAGATGCAATACCACACACAACCCATGTGGGGCTGTTTTTGGAAGTGAGCAACCATGTTTTTCTAATCCTGGACAACCCTTTAACGCAATGCTAGTAGAAGAGAATGTTATAGTGTACCTGGAGAAATGCATAGCCTGATTATCTGCAATGTGGAAGTAGAAGTCTGTGGTGTGCTTCATTTCATCAGTATGTCCAGTGGTTTCAATCCAATGCCCTATTGGATCGCAATAAACACCATCTACTATGTTACTTTCCTCGTAAACACAGCAGCGGTCATGGTGTGGTCCATTACCTATCAATGTAAATAAGATGGAATAAAACCATACACAGTTCAGAAATAAACGCAAAAAAAAAACTCTTAGGTCTCACTCAGACATTTTCAGAGATTTTCATGCCTGTGTGCTATCCAAGTTTAGAATAGACAGCACACAGATTGAACACTGACACATATAAGTCAATGGACCAATTCACAGGTCAGTTTTTTTTTCATGGACCAATAATCCGTTTAATAATCCGTCCAAATTGGAACATTCTGTATTCTGGTTTGTTTTTCTCACTAGACTATCAAATTTAAGTCAAAATTTTTGACAACACTTCTTTAATACACGCAGGGTTATTGAAGGCCCTCTACACAACCAGGTAAATGCTGTTCCACAGCTTAATCTCATACTCGCCGCTCACTCAGTCTACAAACTGAGCATAACACATACCCAGGAACATCAATGCTGCTACTGCTTATTGAATATGGGAGACAAATTCTAACAGTATACTTATTGGTACCAACATGGACAAGTCTTACACATTAGTCTATTGAGATATTCACAGGCTTTTTTTAAATAGACCTTTGTAGAGCTTTTCTACAGATAGAATGGCTAGACCTGTGGTGGTAATCATACTTACCTGATCCCTGCCACTGGGTTTTGACTCCAACTCTGTCCCACTGGCTCTGCAAGTCCTTGCTCTCCTCAACATCCAGTTTGTTTGGTCACGTGACCGCTGCAGCCAAGGACTGGACACAGCATTGAAGTGTCGCCCATGGGGTAGTGATGTAGCTAGAACCCAGCAGCAGGGATTAATTAAGTATGATTACCCACGTGGGTCTGGCCAAGCTGTGGGTTCTGTAAAAAAGCTCTACAAAAGTTGAACAAGCACTTTAACTGTTTTTTTTCACCTCGCACATTGGTGGCATATCGCTAGGATATTTAACCGATGTCAAAAAGGTACTAGTCCCAGAGGTGAGACCAGCACCTATCTCTAGAACGGGGCCCGCAAAGTGAACAAGAGAGCACCGTGCATGCACAGCCAAAATTTACTTTCTATAAGTGCTGACTAAGCTATTTCCAGCAGTCCAACAGAAGTGAAAGGAGCAGTGGCTGCGCTTGGGTGGTGAGCTTTCCATTCATTTCACACTCGTCTTCTGAAAATAGCCAAGTGTGCTTGCTCTTCAAAACTCCCATAGAGTGAATGGAGAGCATCCCGTGCATTTGCGGTGCTTGGCTATTTTTGGAAGTCCCTTAAAAATGAATGAAGAGCACACTGCGCAAGCCTGGCCAACGCTTTAGTCACTTCCATGGGCATGCTATACTGTGGGGGTCTGTAGAAAAGCTCTAAAAATGAGAACAACCCCTTTTAAAGGGTTGTTTCACTTTGCATATTGGTGGCATATTGTTAGGATTTGCAACCAATGTCAGGTAGGTGCTAGTCCCAGAGGTGGGACCCACGCTTATCTGTAGAACAGGATCTCCAAAGTGGACAAGAGCCAACCACGCAGGCACTTTTTTTTATTTCCAGCAGTCCCATAGAAGTGAATAGAGCAGTGGCTGTGCTTGTGCATTGCATTCTCCTTTCATTTCCATGGGACCTCCGAAAATAGGTGAGTGCACTCAATCGGTATTTTCGGAACTTCCATAAAAATCAATAGACGGTGGCTGTTTTACGTTGGAGGCTCTGTTCTACAGATAGGTGCAGGTCCCAGAGGTGGGACCCGCACCTATCTGACATTGGTGGCATGTCCTAGCAATATACTACCAAAGTGCAAGGTGAGACAACCCTTTTAAGGGAGCAAGGTAAAATAATACATATATATATTTTTTTTTATTATTTTTTTTTTTGTACAGGGCTCAAAGGGATTTTCCAGCTTTAATACTGATGACCTATGCTTAGGATAGTATCAGACTGGTGGGGGTCCAACTCCCTGCACCCTGACGATCTGGGACACCACAGCTGCATACACTGTGTAGTGAAACATTGCTGCAGTAACCAGACACAGCCACTACACAGTGTATGGAGATGTGTAGTTCCAGTGCATGGTTCTGGCACTGTGGCTCCTGAAAACATTTGATTAGCAAGGTATCGAGAGTCAGACCCATCAACCTCTAGCTCAGCAGTGCATAAGGGGCAGTAAAGGGGGAACCAAACTACTATTATGTCTAGTGTTTTGATATTTATTGTTAATGAGTGTTGTTAAACACTTTTTGTTTTAAAAAAGACAAACATATTATAGCAATGACACCTTTATTGGGTAACCCAAAAATTTCTGAGCACAGAGGCTCAAATCCTCCTCATGAAGGAGCCTCTCTGCTCTGAAAGCTTACAAACTGAATTTGTTTTGGTTAGCCAATAAAGGTATCACTGCTATAATACTTTTGTCTTTTTTAACACTAAGTTATTTAACATCACATAGGTTTTTTGGGCAAACACAGTACCATACTATTTTGGCTATACATTATGTTAATGAGTGTTGAGAAGAATCCATTGGACTCCTAGAGCAGTAAAAACTTCTTTGTAAATGGTTGTGTTTTCAGCTTCTTATTCAAGCAAACAGTGAGGATCTGTTCTTTTGGGCTACAAAATTTGTCTTTATTCAGAATAAAAAATATTTCAGTATTTTAGTATTAAACAGAAAGCATAATTCAAAAGCTTACTTGACACAGTTTCACTCAATTGGTTTCTAAAGGTTCTGCCAGAAGGATAAGAAATATTCTTCAACTACTGATCTCTAGTTAATTGATCATTTATCATCTGCTCTAAGGCAGTGACATCAATGAATTTCAATCCTGAATATTTACAAAGGTGTAAAGCTGACTCAAGTCCAATATATATATATATATATATATATATATATATATATTAAAATAAAATGTTCCCTAAGAAATAAAACATGGCAGTACTGACAACATGTAGTCACTGGGGTTGTGTAAAGATTCATTTGGGTTTATAATACAGTAAACCTTTCCTTTTTTCCCCTAAAGTGATTAGAAGACAGTGAGCGTTAATTGCTAACCAAATCATTGGGCAAAGAGACAAGCAAATCTTGCCACAGGCCTTTCATGTTGAACATAAAGTCATTTCTCAATGCAGCTTGACAGCTTGCTTAAAACAATTGGGGAATGATTTCGACTTCTGCCTTGCCGTTGCTTGGCTGTCTTCAACAAACCGCTGATGACAACTTCATTTCTATGGTGGCTTTTCAAAGAAGTTACATTTCCTGGTTTTACAATTACAGGATAAAGCAAAACTTAACAATGTCAAAGGGCCAACAGAAAATAAAGATGACACAGTAACATGACTGTTATTCTCAGGTGCAACAAACCCAGCACATTGTCATTAACAGAAGGCTTCTAAGTAGTGGTGTTGCTTTCTTTTAAAGGGATTGTTCACTTTTTGGAGATTTTTGGGCAGACCCTCCTCCTCCAGCCAGACCAGGCAAGATGAGCAGACTTACCTGCTCCATGCCACCTCGTTCAGGTCCCCCACTGTCAACATCCACAATAATACCACAGCAGCCAATGACTGGTCACAGTGGTGATGTGTCCCCCTTGCTTAACTGTTCATGTGATGCAAGGGCGGTGGGTCAATGATGTGACTAGTCATTGGGTGCGGCGGTGTCCAAGCAGATGTTGACAGCTGGCGCGGTGGACCTGAAGGATCCAGGACCCACCGGTGGGGATCAGGTAAGCATTGTTTTTTTTGAAGGTCTGGCCAGGAGGGGGGCCTACCTTAACACTTCAAAAAGGTGAACACCCCATTTAACAAAGTATTACCAATTAAACATTTATGATATATCCACACAGACTTCAACATACAGGGCTTTATGCACACAAGACCACCTTAACAAAATTATATGGGAACTGTGGCCAAAATGAACAGTGGTCATAGGCTCTCCATTCACCCAATAGTTCAGGGTCCCATTAGTGTGGCATGCACCTATCATTCATTTAGGCCATATTTTGTGGAAATATTACAATTGTTTGGAATACTCCTTTCATGTACTAGTTACATTATAAGGCCCTGAAAGCTACTATCAAAAAAGGCAAATAATGTAGAAGTAGTATAACAAACTGCACAAGTGGACTGGCCCATAGGGACTGAGTTGGGTTTTCATGAAGCTCTAAGTACTGTACTGGTTCTACTTTGGAGATGCAGCTGAAGTAGGCAGTCTTACAGGCAATGCTACCTGTGGGAAAATAATGCAAATTAGCTTTCCTCTGGAAGAAAGAAAAGTGTGTCTCTAGTGCCACCTAACTTTTTTTTTCTGGAGGAAGATAATTTTCCAAAAAGAGATATAAATAGGGACAGAATTTAACATTTTTTAAACTGGTCACTGATCTTCCAGTGTTTTCATCATGATGCTTTTAAACGCTGTGCAATGTAAAACCATGGAAGTTCACCCAGCAGTGACCTGGCAATTGGGGACACGTCAAAGCTGAGGTCACTGGCTGCCGCAGGGCATGTGACCCCGCCTATGCTAATGTTTAACAGGGAGAGGCCGAAGTGCAGTGAAGACAGCTTGGGACCCATGGAGGTGGCTGGGAGCAAGCAAGTTAGGGCTGCAGTAAACGATTATTTTAGAAATCGAGTATTCTATCGATTATTTTTTTACGATTAATCAAGTAATCTAATAAGAAAAAATGAATTAATAGACTGTTTTCCTTTATAAAAACTCATCAGACCCGCTGCCATCAGTCCCCAACACCCTTCGTTCCTCCCTGTGCAATCAGCCCAAGTGCATCAGTGTCATCAGCTCCGCTGCCCCCCCCCCTCAGTGCCATCAGCTCTGCTGCCCCCCCCCAGTGCCATCAGCTCCGCTGCCCCCCGCTGACCCCCAAGTGCCATCAGTTCCGCTGCTACCAGAATAAGCTGCATAACCCGCATACCGCTGTAAGCCAGGACATAAAGTGCAACCTAGGCTGTAAGGCTCGCCCCCTCCTCTGCACCAGTGTGACCTGTCATGCCACCCTCCAGCGCCAGCACATGGTACCAGCAGTGGATGGCATAACCTGTTACACCAGTCCCGCTCCTCAGGCTCCTTACCTCCTTGATCTTGTCCCGCTTCTGCTTGACATCTGGATCCCCAGGCTCCTTGCCCACCACTCTGATAGGCTATTTGAAGGGCCGGGGATTTAACCTGCCCTCGGCCGTGCCCCTGCCCTGCGCCCGCAGCTGATCATTGTCCTCCTGGATCTTACCCCTTGATCTTGATTTTTTTGTGTCTAATTACTCGATTCAATCAAGTAATCGTTTCAGCCCTAAAGCAAATATGCTTCACTTCACAGGTCTAATCCTGAATACACCCTTTAAAAGGGTTGGCCACTTTCTGGGCATTGTTAACCAATGAATTTGTAAGATGATTATATGGCACCATTTTCTGTATTTTATGAGATATGCCTCCTTGTTTACATAGCCTTTTGTGCTGTCCCCAGAGATGTCCTGTCCATAAGATGGCCACTAATGGAGGGTCATGTGACCAGGCAAATCACCTTCATGATGCCTCCTCTATTCAAATACACTGTACCTGCCATCTGTACTGGTTATGTTTGGAGTTTAGTGCAGGTGCAGTGTATTAGAATGTGGAGACATCACATAGAAAATGGCTCAAAATTTCAACAAATGCTATATTAGCAAGTGTCATATACTCATCTTACAAACACATTGGTCAACAATAACCAGTAAGTGGCCAACCCCTTTAAGCTATAAACCAATATTTGCAGTGATGTACCAGCAAGATGACTGTTGTCAGGGTGGCTGTCATGCTTACTGCTATAACAAAAAGTGGACAGATATGAATTCACAAAAAAAAAAAAGAATTTTAATGACGTAGACTTTTTGCCTGGAAGACAATTTTACTGCAATAAACGTTCAACATTTACAGAGACGGCAAAATGTATGAGAAAGAAATAAAACAAACCTTAATGATAGCTTTGATGGAAGTTCACATTAAAACAGTAACAAAAACTAGACCAAGGTCAATAACGTTTTCTTGCCTCCAGCTCCGGAAGATTAAACTAGCCGCTCAAGGTCATCCAAACTTAAAAGCTCTTTCGAAAAGGTCTCCTATGGAAAATAGGAGCTCAAGGTTCATTATTCAAAAGCTCACTTGATAACCAATGCAATCTGATAAAGTAATTTACAGGGAGAGATGCCAAGGTGTAATTAACTTGCATTAACCCAAAGTGTCATTAACCTACCTTTTAAATTAATTGCCAAGAACACAGTATACTTTGGCTACACCTGAACTTCAAAGTAAGATATAGCTGTGAATAATAGGCTTTCAAAATAAAATCACTTACCGGTATATTATTGCATTCAACATTCAGATGAAAGATATGGTAAAATGATGCAAAAAAATTATATAATATATATATGTATTGTGGGGAGTCGCTCTGGTAGACAGCGGTGCGGGTGCAGTTTAGAGGCAAAACAAGGAGTCCAGATTGTGCAACAAACAGTGTTTTATTCACACTTGCACACAAAATGAAAAACAGTCTCTTGGTGACAGTTCACACACAACGGAAATAACGTAGCCAAACAAAAACAGTCCAACACAGGTTCAGTCACCTGGGAGGTGTAGGTGCAGGTTCGCACCACGCTGTCGGCCCAGCCGCAGGAGAATCCAGCTTCAGGTAGCCAGGAACAAAATACCTCCTTGCTGAGCTCTTTCCTCCTGGACAGAGAACTCCCAGCCCTGTCAGCAGCTCCAGGATAATCACACTCCCAGACTGACAGCTGCTGGCTGCGTTTATATACCCAGCCCAAAACATCGGACTGGACCGTGGGGAGCAGCCACCCACCCTACTCTTTAGCTGCTCCCAGTAAGAGCCGGCTCGGATCGGCTTTGCAGCCATGCTATTTAACAAAGTCAAACAGCACTAGCTGCTGCAGACAAAAACCCGGCTCTCACCTCACCGAGGCCAGCAACCTCGGTGACACGTACCTGCCATCACATATGACACCTTGCACCTTACCACATACCCCCTTTGTTCAACCCTGAGGGGTGAACACACGTGAGGCAGTGGACGCGGGACAGGGCATCTGCGTTGCCCTGCAAGCGGCCTGCCCTGTGTTCCACGGAAAACTTGAAATTTTGAAGAGATAGGAACCACCTGGTGACCCGAGCATTCCTCTCCTTGGCCTGACTCATCCATTTGAGGGGGAATGGTCGGTCACCAGACGGAACCTCCTCCCTAACAGGTAGTAGCGGAGAGATTCGAGTGCCCACTTGATAGCCAGGCACTCCCTCTCCACTATACTATACCTGGACTCGGGCGGGACTGAGCTTACGGCTCAGGAAGACAACGGGATGTTCTTCCCCGTTGACCTCCTGCGACAGTACCGCACCGAGGCCTACCTCCGAGGCGTCGGTCTGTACGACAAACTCCTTGTTGAAGTCGGGTGTCACCAAAACCGGGACCCACACAGGGCCGACTTCAACGCGGAGAAAGCCTCCTCCGCCTTCTCACTCCAGCTAACCCTCCCAGACTTTCGCCCTTCAACAGGTCTGTCAATGGCGCTGCTATTGTGGCAAAGTGGGGCACAAACCTCATGTAGTAACCTACAATCCCCAGGAACGACTTTACCTGCCTGGTGGTGACCGGTCGGGGCCAGTTACGAATGGCCTCTACCTTAGTTACCTGAGGTTTGATGACTCCCGCCCAATTACATATCCCAGATATTTTGTCTCCTCTAACCCTATGGAGCACTTCTTTGGGTTAGCGGTCAGTCCGGCTTTCCTCAGGGCATCCACTACCGCCTGCACCTTGGGTAAATGGCTTTCCCAGTCGGTGCTGTGGATGACTACATCATCCAAGTAGGCCGAGGCGCACCGACGATGTGGTCGCAGCACTATGTCCATTAACCTTGGAAAGTGGCGGGGCGCCATGCAGGCCAAAGGGTAACACCTTGTAGTGATACAGGCCCTGCGGGGTAACAAATGCGGTTTTTCCTTAGCCGACTCCGTTAAGGGTACCTGCCAGTACCCTTTAGTGAGGTCCAGCACAGAAAAATAACGGGCTTGTCCTAAACTTTCAACCAGCTCGTCTACTCGGGCATGGGATACGCTACAAACTTGGATACTTCATTTAACTTGCGAAAGTCGTTGCAGAACCGCAACGTCCCATCCGGCTTGGGTATTAGGACTATGGGACTGGCCCACTCACTTTTCGACTCCTCAATGACCTCGAGCTTCAACATTAACTGTACTTCCTCCGCGATGGCCCGTCGCCGAGCCTCGGGTACCCGGTATGGTTTTAACCGGATCTTGGCCTGAGGCTCAGTGACGATGTCATGTTGGATGAGAGACGTGCGGCCAGGGAGGTCCGAGAACACATCCGTGTTCCGACTGATGAACTCCCTGACTTCCTGAACTTGTTTGGAAGACAGGCTGTCTGCAATTTTTACCGTGGTTACTGCTTCACAGGCCTCGAACTGTGGGGCTGGACCCTTTCACCTAGAAGCCCTGGCCGGGGGCTGTGGTCGTCGGCTGTGTCCCTATCTTTCCACGGCTTAAGTAAATTCACGTGGTACACCTGCTCTGGCTTGCGCCGCCCTGGCTGGTGTACTTTGTAATTTACTTCCCTACCTTCTCGATCACCTCATAGGGGCCCTGCCACCTAGCTAGGAATTTGCTGTCAAGGGTGGGTACCAGAACCAAAACCCGATCTCCCGGATTGAAGTCCCGCACCCGAGCCTGACGATTGTACACCCTACTCTGGGCTTGTTGCGCTGCCTCCATATGCTCCCGGACCAAGGGCAACACCCTTTCCATCCGGTCCTGCATTTGGGCGACATACTCAATGACACTTTTGTGGGGGACAGGCTGTTGTTCCCACGCTTCCTTGGCGATATCCAACAGGCCCCGAGGGTGTCTGCTATAAAGCAGTTCGAAGGGCGAGAACCCAGTAGAGGCCTGGGGCACCTCTCGCACTGCGAACATGAGATAGGGCAGAAGCAGATCCCAGTCCTTCCCATCTCTAGACACCACCCTCTTTAACATATTTTTTAGAGTTTGGTTAAACCTCTCCACAAGACCGTCTGTTTGCGGATGGTAAACGGACGTCCAGTAACTGCTTTATACGCAACAATTTACACAGTTCCCTCATTACTTTGGACATAAAAGGGGTCCCTTGGTCTGTCAGAACCTCTTTGGCAGGCCCACACGGGAAAACATCTCCATTAACTCTTTGGCAATGAGCTTAGCTGAGGTATGTCGCAGAGGCACCGCCTCCGGATACCGAGTGGCATAGTCGAGAACTACCAGAATGTGTTGGTGGCCCCTGGCAGACTTTGGTACAGGCCCACTAAATCCATCGCGATTCGCTCAAACGGTACTTCAATAATTGGCAGAGGTACCAGGGGACTACGGAAATGTGGCTGGGGGCTAGTTATCTGACAGGTCGGACAGGACTTACAATAATTCTCTACCTCCTTGAACACACTGGGCCAATAAAATCGCTGCAGTATGCGGTCCTGGGTTTTCTGCCACCCCAGGTGTCCCCAAGAACATGTTGGTGGGCAAGCTCCATGACAAGCTTGCGATACGCTGTGGGCACCACCAACTGTTCAACAGGTTCGCCTCGGATTTGGTTCACCCGATACAACATATCCTGCAGAACAATAAACCGTGGGAACATTAATTCAGCCCCTGGTTTCTGGGGTTTCCCATCAATTTCCAGCACATTCTCCCAGGCCCTGGTTAGGTTTGGTCCCGGTGTTGTGCGGTCCCAAAATTTTCCCCGGAGACATTGAGGTCTGCCAACTCAGGTCCCGGTGGCAAGTCCTCCGTGTCTCCCACCATTACACTCAGTGGGGTTGTCTCCCTCTACCGCTGGAGCAGTGGTCACCCCTACCGCCGGCCCTTCAGACTCGGGCTCCCAGGGTTCTGGCCTTCCAGCGGTATCAGGCCACTCTACTAGGGTCACCCCTGTCTCGGGTCCCTCAGATACCTTTATTGCCGGCCACAGCGCCGGAAAACCGGGAAGTCCCTCCCAAGTATTAGTTCGTGTGGGAGTTTAGTAGCGACAGCCACCTCGTGGGTCCACCTACCAGCCGCTGTGGACAAAGTCACTAGTGCAGTGGGATAGTCTTTCAGGTCTCCGTGGATGCACAGGACCCCGACTTTACGGCCAGTATACTCCGCAGGCCGTACAAGTGCAGCCCTTACCAGGGAGACTAAACTCCCGGAGTCCAGCAGAGCCACCGCCAGAGAGTCTCCCACCTCTACCTGACACAGGTGGTTATGGTCCTGCACCTCACGGGTGCCAGTTGCGCACAGCTTCCGTGCATACAGGGAGTGACGACCCTCGTAGTTCATATCCATCGGCTCATCCCGATGCGGACAGTCGGCCCTGATGTGGCCTGGCTCCTGACACCTCCAGCATACCACGGGAGGCGGACTCGCAGGGGGTATATTCCGGGCAGGCCGCTCTGTCGCCGGACGTCGGAACTGGGGCAGAGGCCTCCGGGGTTTGACTGACCCTTCCCCGCAAGAGTCCCCTGCAGGTTTCTGGTGGCCTCGTAGCGCTCCACCAGGTCGACCATCTCCAGGGCATTGGTGGGCGATACCTGGCCGATCCAGTGCTGGAGGGGATAAGGCAGGGCCCTCCAAAAGATGTCCGCCAACAGCCGATCCAGCATGGCAGTGGGACTTAGTAGATCGGGCTGCAGCCACTTTTGCAGCCTGTGCAGCAGATCGTAGAACTGCGGCCTAGCGGGTTCAGTCATTTTAAAGTCCCACTGGTGGACTCTTTGGGCGCGGACCAGCACGTTCACGCCCAGTCTGGCTAGGACCTCTCCTTTCACAGTGTCATAATCTGCCGCTTGGTCGTCCGACAAGTCGAAAAACACCTGCTGGGGTCCGGAAGCCAGGAACGGAGCGACCACCTCAGCCCACTGGTCACGGGGTAACTTTTTCCTCACGGCGACCTTCTCAAAACCGCCAGGTACGCCTCAACGCCGCCTGCGGGGGTCATTTTTGGGATCGCCGCACGGACCGCTTCCGGGCATCTTGGACGTGGTGGGACGCTCCTGCCGCCTGTAACGCCATCACATGTTGTAGCAGTAGTTGGTTGGTCTCCCGCTGCTGCACGTTAGCCTCTATGAGAGCCTTCACAGCAGCCTCCATGTTGCCAGAAACTCCTGCTTGCAGCTTTGCTGGCTTAATATATTCCATACACTTTAGAAAAACAAAACTTCGGCGCTCACGCCAGCCTCACTGCGCATGCCCGCATCCGACACCAAATGTGGGAGTCGCTCTGGTAGACAGCGGTGCGGGTGCAGTTTAGAGGCAAAACAAGGAGTCCAGATTGTGCAACAAACAGTGTTTTATTCACACTTGCACACAAAATGAAAAACAGTCTCTTGGTGACAGTTCACACACAACGGAAATAACGTAGCCAAACAAAAACAGTCCAACACAGGTTCAGTCACCTGGGAGGTGTAGGTGCAGGTTCGCACCACGCTGTCGGCCCAGCCGCAGGAGAATCCAGCTTCAGGTAGCCAGGAACAAAATACCTCCTTGCTGAGCTCTTTCCTCCTGGACAGAGAACTCCCAGCCCTGTCAGCAGCTCCAGGATAATCACACTCCCAGCTGGTGGTGCTGGCTGAGTTTATAAACCCAGCCCAAAACTCGGACTGGACCGTGGGGAGCAGCCACCCACCCTACTCTTTAGCTGCTCCCAGTAAGAGCCGGCCCGGATCGGCTTTGCAGCCATGCTATTTAACAAAGTCAAACAGCACTAGCTGCTGCAGACAAAAACCCGGCTCTCACCTCACCGAGGCCAGCAACCTCGGTGACACGTACCTGCCATCACATATGACACCTTGCACCTTACCACAGTATGTACAGGTAAAACTCGAAAAATTAGAATATCGTGCAAAAGTTCATTTATTTCAGTAATGCAACTTAAAAAGGTGAAACTACTATATTGCATAGACTCGATTACATGCAAAGAAAGATATTTCAAGCCTTCATTTGTTATAATTTGAATGATTATGGCTTACAGCTTATGAAAACCCCAAATTCACAATCTTAGAAAATTAGAATATTACATGAAATCAATAAAAGAAGGATGTTAAATAGAACAATGTAGGACCTCTGAAAAGTACAATCATGCATATGTACTCAGCACTTGGTTTAGGCCCCTTTTGCATCAATTGCTACCTCAATGCGGTGTGGCATGGATGCTATCAGCCTATGGCATTGCTGAGGTGTTATGGAAGACCAGGATGCTTCAATAGCAGCCTTCAGCTCTTCTGCATTGTTCGGTCTCATGTCTCTCATCTTTCTCTTGGCAATGCCCCATAGCTTCTCTATGGGGTTCAGGTCAGACAAGTTTGCTGGCCAATCAAGCACAGTAATCCCATGGTCATTGAACCAGGTTTTGCTACTTTTGGCCGTGTAGGCAGGTGCCAAGTCCTGCTGGAAAATGAAGTCACCATCTCCATAAAGTACGTCTGCGGTAGGAAGCATGAAGTGCTTCAAAATCTCCCGGTAGACGGCTGCGTTGACTCTGGACTTAATGAAGCACAGTGAACAAACACCAGCAGATGACATGTCTCCCCAAATCAACCCAGACTGTGGAAACTTTACACTGGACTTCAAGCATCTTGCATTGTGTGCCCTCCAGACCTTGGTTTCCAAATGAGATGCAAAAGTTGCTCTCATCAGAAAAGAGAACTTTGGATCACTGAGCAACAGACCAGTTCTTTTTTTCTTTAGCCCAGGTAAAACGCTTCTGACATTGTTGTTCAGGAGAGGCTTGACAAGAGGAATACGAGATTTGAAGCCCATGTCCAGCATCCGTCCGTGTGTGGTGGCTCTTGATGCACCAACTCCAGCCTCAGTCCACTCCTTGTGAAAGTCCCCAACACTTTTGAATGGCCTTTTCCTGAAAATCCTCTCCAGGCTGCGGTCATCCCTGCTGCTTGTGCACCTTTTTCTTCAACACTTGTCCCTTCCACATAACTTTCTATTAATGTGCTCTGATACAGCCCTTTGGAAACATCCAACTTCTTTTGCAATTACCTTTTGAGGCTTTCTTTCCTTATGGAGGGTGTCAATGATGGCTTTCTTCACAACTGTCAGGTCAGCAGTCTTTCCCATGATTGTGATTCCTACTGAACCAGAGAGACCATTTAAAGGCTCAGGAACCCTTTGCAGGTGTTATGGATTAATTAGATGACTAGAGTGTGATAATTTGAGCCTAGAATATTGAACCTTTTCACAATATTCAAATTTTCTGAGTTTGTGAATTTCGGGTTTTCATAAGCTGTAAGCCATAATCATCCAAATTACAACAAATAAAGGCTTGAAATATCTCACTTTGCATGTAATGAGTCTATGTCATATAGTAGTTTCACCTTTTAAGTTGCATTACTGAAATAAATGAACTTTTGCACAATATTCAAATTTTTCGAGTTTCACCTGTATATATAAATAGATAGATAGATAGATAGATAAATAGTGGTGGGGATCAGGTAAGAATGATTTTTGGTTTTTTTGCAGGTCTGGCCGGGGGGGGGGTTGAAGGGGGGGGGCACATAAACACTCCAAAAAGTTGAACAGCCCATTTAAAGAAGTATTACCAATTAAATATGTATGACATATCCACATAGACTTCAACATACAGTGCCTTGTCCACACAAGGCCACCTCAACTGAATTCTATGGGGACTAATAGATTAGATAAATAGATAGATAGATAGATAGATAGATAGATAGATAGATAGATAGATAGAAAAGATGCAATAGATCGCACAGCAGGTTCAAAACTGAAAAAACTGGAGTGCCAATGGCTGTATAGAAAGTCCCCTATGTCCACAAAAATATAGTATAAGTAATTCCACAGCACTTCCTTGGTAGTGAAAAAAGTTGCTACTTTATTTACCGGGTAAAAAGCGACGTTTCAGTGCACCCAATGGCACCTTTCTCAAGCAGTGATAAAACTGGTGTAACATACAATGAATTTATACATGTGTGTTCAATTCAAATAATCAAATCAATTACATAATTAGTGACATGTAAACAATATAAAAAATAGACTATATGCAGTGATCAAACAATATAAACATTATGAAAATATTCTGTGGTGGAAATACATTAATAGATGAATATATCTAATAACATAGATGAATAATCAAAAACGTGATTATGCAGAAAATTAGACAAAACATGATGTGCTGCTGATAATAAGTGACAGGTGTATGTATTAAAATCAGATTAAAAACAATACCGAAGAGAGGAGACAACAGCTGTGGCCGACATCATGATGGATCCCTGCGCGTCCCCAATTGCGGACTGCGCATGTCCAGGGAGATTCTAAGCAACGTTACGTCATGACGTCATGACGCCATTAGCGTGATGCGTCACCGCCCGCTCTGATCGTATAATCAAGGTTTGTTGTACATCGCCATGGCAAAGTTAGTTTCCATGGCAAAGCAACGCCGGCAGCGTGACGCATCACAGCCCTGCGCTGTCACGTGACCCAAATGCAAGCCATGTTGGCGCTGGAAAGTCACCTGATCAGCGTCCACAACACAGCCTCACATGCATACAACGCATCTTGAGACCTGAACAAAACAAATCATAACAAGCAAATATATTCAGATAGGTCATTCCAAGGAAGATCACATGTGGACACCCCATATTATACCTAAAAAAATTTAGCTACTTTCATTTACAGATACCATCGGGTGCACACACTTCCCACTTGTGTCAAGTATTATGGCACATTACCCTCGGTTTATTGAAAATGCTGAAATGGCATTTAATTAAATGCTCAGACTGCTATAAATCACTGCCAGAAATCCTAATGTTATTTTTAAAGGAACCTAGGACACTTTGTCGCAATTTGCGTGTCATTGTGATTCCTCACAAGGCACGCCTACGACATCTTTTATTGGGGTACACACCAGGTCACCGATGTGAAAACCCCAATATCAGTCCTCTCAGTTCAATAATATGTTTTCAAGAGGAAAAAAGAAAGAGAAAAGTGAAAAACCGCCTCGGGTTATGCCAATAGTAGGGAAGTGGATGCAACCGTCATAGAAATGCAAAACTGCAGAAACTAATTTAAGGATGTCCAGATCGATTCTTCCTTGTGCAGAACAGGACTATGAAAATAAGGACAATTTCAATCTGTGTATAACACAGGCCCAGCTGAGGTCTCCAATCTTCATTCGGTAGTAAACTGCAAGAAAAACTAAAAATAGCCACAATTATTATGTGACAAACAAATGAGAACAAGAAACTGTATTTTTATTTATTTTGACACCAATAGGCGGGGACGGAAAGCCATATTGGGCGCGCATCAAGGTGAGGTAATGGATCCATATTGGTCCCTGGTATCCTGTCTATCAACATTAAACCATTGTGTCACATTTTACTATAGATCAATGGGGCCTGCAGAGGCCACCGCAAATAAAGCGGTGGGCCCTACAGAATCCAAGGTCTATAATCTACATTAAAACCTCCTGGTTTGAGGGAGTTTAACTTCACTATCCATTGCAACTCACATTTTTTTAGGGCTAAAGTTCTATTGCCTCCCCTGCATGGTGCAGGTACATGATCAACCAACATGCATTTTAAATCACTCTCTTTGTGTCCAGTGTCCAAAAATCTCTAGAGACAGGAAGGTCTGCTCTTTTCTTTCTGATTGTGTATCTATGATGATTGCATCGGGTCCGAAAATCTAAAGAGGTCTCCCCCACGTATATAAGTCCACAGGGACACCATAGGACTTATACAACGTAGGATGATGTACATGTTAAGAAGTGTCTAATTGGATACATCTTGTGAGTCCGGGGGTGAATGAATCCACTCCCCTTGACTATATATTGGCAGTTGACACAATTTAAACAAGGAAAGCAACCCTTTTTCTGTACATGCAAGAGTTGCTGTCCCCGTTTTTTCTGAGGGCCTATGTCCGTGTGTACCACTTGATCTTTGAGATTTTTGGGGCGTCTATAGGACATAAGTGGCAAAGATTTAAACTCATTTATTTTATTGTGTTCACTGCTCAGTATCAACCAATGTTTATACACAATGTCCCTGATGTTATGGCTGTCCTCTGTGTAGGTGGTCACTAGAGGAATACGGTGCATTTGTTTAGGGGACCTGTCAGAGAGATGTTTCTTTTCTAGTAATTCTGTTCTAGTGAATGATTCCTTTTTATCTATATGGGAGTTGAGTAAAGAGGTGGGATATCCTCTATCCCTGAATGCTCCACTCATCTTATTGAAGGAGGTCTGTAATGTAGTTTCATCATTCACAATGCGTTTCACTCGCATAAACTGACTCATGGGCAATGATTTGATCATTGATCTCGGGTGGGCACTGTCAAATTGCAGTAAAGTGTTCCTGTCAGTATTTTTTGTGTATACATCAATTCGAACGCATCCGTTTTTGACCGAAACGGTTGTGTCCAGGAAATAAATCCTATCAAATGAATAATCCAAAGTAAATTTAATATCCTCATTGATTGTATTTAAGAACATAAAAAAACTAAGGAGTTCCCCTTCTGTGCCCAACCAAATCAAAAAAAATATCATCTATGTATCGCCACCACCTCAATACATAAGAGAAGTGGGGCGATACATAGATGTGTGCTTCCTCAAGGAAGGAGACCGCCATGTTTGCGTAAGTGGGCGCCACATTCGACCCCATGGCGGTCCCCTTCAACTGTAAATAAAAATAATCCCCAAACAAAAAATAATTTGAAGTGAGGACCAAGTGTAACAATCTTAAGATGAAGTCCTGGCAATTTTCAGACCACCGTGAGTCATGTAAGGCTCTCTTCACCACCTCGAGCCCAAAATCATGTTTTATGGATGTGTAAAGACTCACTATGTTGAAAGAGGCCAGGATTGCACCGTCTGGGATACATGTATTGGATAATTTTCTCAAGAAATCAGAAGTGTCTTCAATGTAAGAGATTGCAGAAGTGGCATGTTGCCTCAATATTTTATCCAGAAATATGGAGATGTTATTCAATAGGGACCCTTTTCCAGACACAATGGGTCTCCCAGGTGGTTGTTCTAAACTTTTATGTATCTTAGGGAGTAGATACAACATTGGAGTAATAGGATGTTCTATACTGAGAAAATCTCTGGTTTGAGTATCAATCAGACCAGCAGAGATGCCATCTGATAAGACAGACTTAATTTTCCTTTCAATGTCCCACCTGGGATCCCCACCGAGCCTCGCGATCACGTGATCTATGCACTGGGGCGCCCTGACGTCATCCTGGAGCGTCCCGGGAGCCGCACGGAATGTAAATATGCCGCTCCCCCGCTCCCCCTACTCTTTACTATGGCAAGCAGGACTTTAGCGTCCTGGCTGCCATAGTAACCATTGACAAAAAGCTAAACGTTTAGCTAAAGGCCAGATCCAGACTAATGCCCTTCAATGGGCATTAATTCCGGATCCGGCGTTACGGCATGTCTTCCGGATTTTTGGACGGAGACAAATCCGCAGCATGCTGCGCTTTTGTCAACGTCCAAAAAACATTGACATACTGAACGTAAGACATCCTGATGCATCCTGAACGGATTTCTCTCCTTTCAGGATGCATGGGGATAATCCTGATCAGTAGCTTTCCGTCCGAGAGACCCGAGGACGGATCTCTAGGACGGAAAGCTAAAACGCTAGTGTGAAAGAGGCCTAAGATCTTGAAGGAAAATGGCTACAAACAACAATACTGACAATGGCCAAATTATGATGGCTGGCCAGGGTGCTTGTGCTGACCCCCGACTATTGCCTACAATGGTCGTGTGAGCATCAGAACTGGACCATAAAGTAATAGAATAAGGTGTCTTTGAATAATGAATTATATCTTATGAATTATATGTGTCCTGGCATTCATGTGAATGCTATTTTGACACATACCACCTACCTAAACAACCCTTTATGGCAATAGTACTCCCTAACAGTACTTCTTTTCAGCAGGATAATATGCCCTGCCATACTGCAAGACTGTTCAGGAATGGTTTGAGGAAAATAACAAAGAATACAAGGTGTTGACTTGGCCATCAAATTCTGAAGATCATTCTGATCAAGTATCTTGTGAGATGTGCTAGTAAAACAAGTCCGACCCAAGAAGGCCCTGTAACCCATGATGACAACAAGTAACAAGAGGACCTGTAACCTATGATGACAAGTTTGTTTTAGTAACTACCGTATTTTTTGCCCCAATAAGACGCACCAGCCCATAAGACGCACCTAGATTTTTGAGGAGGAAAATAAGAAAAAAAAATATTTTTAAATGAAAGGTGTGCCTTTTAGTGGGTTTTGAACTAATGGTGGTCTGTGCTGTGGCTGACACTGTTATGGGGGTCTGTGGCTGACACTGTTATGGGGATCTGTGGATGGCACTGTTTTGGGGGCATCTGTGGATGGCACTGTTATGGGGGCATCTGTGGATGGCATGACACTGCTATGGGGGGATCTGTGGATGACACATATATAGCATCTTATGCTATGTGTCATCCACAGAACACCCCCCCAATAAGTGTCCCTGAGTAGTAAATGACCCCCAATACAGGGGGTGGGCGTCGGCCCGCTCACTGTAGTAATCATATCTAAGTGTAGGCATTGTTTGACTATAGAAATCATCTTCAGTCCAGCAGCCTGTAGTACTTACTAGTAACTTCCTTAGCAGGCAGGAGGCAGGGCGGGCGGCTACAGCGTAACTCACTACGTCATGCGCCTGCTTCATTCATAAAGTGGGAGGAGCAGGCACGCGACGTAGTGAGTTACGTTGGCCTCCTGCCTGCTACGAAGTTACTAGTAAGTACTACAGGCTGCTGGATTGAAGATGATTTCTATAGTTAAACAATGCCTACACTTAGATATGATTACTACAGTAAGCGGGGTCCAGTGTAATAGAATACAGTAACTGCACCGGGCCCCGCTGCCATTACAAAACCAGATGCCGGCCCCCCAGCCGCCCTTCTCTCTCCACTGATACACCCACCGTCCGCGCTGTGCAGCATCGTGGCGGCAGTGTATCAGTGTAAACTGCAGCATTCGCCCCATAAGACGCACTGCCATTTCCCCCCCCACTTTTTTGGGGGGGGGAGATGCGTCTTATAGGGTAAAAAATACGATATTTGCATTCCCCAAGCAAAAACAATTCTAGAGCATCTATTCTTATGACTCTATGATGTGCCAACCCTTTAATATTCCTGCTAGAAGTTAGCAAATGAATTGCTAGCAGTTTGCAACGTAGGTTCAGATGGGTTTTAGCAGTTGGGGGTGTATTGTACACATTCTGACACAGGCAGTACTTGATTGGATGGTAGCAGACTCTGCAGGACACATCCCAACTGGTAACTTATCTGGACCTTCATTGCAAATTGCTAGTAATTCATTCATAACTTCTAGCAGAAATAATAAAGTAAAGTCATAAGAATTATTCCAGAATTGTTATTACAAGGGGATGTAAATAGTTGCTAAAACAGACATGTCAAGAGAGGTTACAGGTCCTCTTTAAAGGATCTACTGAACATCTTGGGGCCTGATTCCATAGGACACCTTCAGACAGTCTTGTGGGGTCCAGTCCTTTTTGGGTCTGAGCTATTTCAATGGCAAGATGAAATATTAGGCAGGTACTGTAGTTGATCAGTGGAGGTAGCATGTTTTGGGACTATAGGACACAGTTGCACAAGGGCTTGTATCGCAATCGGGGTGCCTTCCAAGGCTATCACAGGAGTAGTCCCTATGGAAGCCTGCAAGTTTCAGGGCTCGATTAGGAACACAGTGCAATTGCCATAGGTTCCAATGGTAATTCATGGCAGTATATGGGACAAGCGATCTAACAATCACATGTTCAAGTCACCTAAGGGGACGTAATAAAGTGCAAATAGAAGTAAAAATTAAGGTTTAAAATTATAAAAAATTATACAAATTCAAATTACTCCCTTTCCTGTTCAAGATAAAAGTAAATAAATTATTAAAAAGGATTATAGGCATCACTGTGTCCCAAAATGTCCATACTATTAAAATATAAATGTACTATACAGTGAATGCTGTAATGGGAAAAGGAATCAGTATGACATCTGCCCAATTTTTATTGTTGTTAATCGTTTTTAAAAGTCAAATGCACTCCAAAATGGTATCAATAAAAACTACAGATATCCCCGGAAAAAATGAGTCCTCCCACACCTCTGTAGACATAACCCAAAAAATATATAGGTTCAGAATATGGCAATGCAAAGAAAAAATATACATATTAGTCTTCACACCATAAGGTCGTCTTATGGTCTGGTGAGTCTTATGGAGCAAAGACTAATGAGTGCTTTGATTATTGAAGCGGTCATTAGTATGCAGGAGGCGTGGGGAGCGCTAGATGCTAGCGCTGCCTGCACTCACCACTCCCTGGCCTTCTTCTGGACTCAGTGCTTAATGTGTTCTGACTGCCTACAGCAACAAGACGTATTGCACGTAGGCACACAGTATGACCTAACGCTGTACGATGAAAGGTCACAGTGCAGCGTGGGGCGAAAGAAGACCAGGGAGTTGTGAGTGTAGGAGAGACCAATGGATCTACACAGTGACAGAACTGTCCACAGCAGGAGAGATAAGTTAACTTATTGTTTTATGTCTGATCTGAGGTCTGATGAAACTTAGGGGGTCTGATGGATCATGGGGTCTGATCTGTGGTCTGAAGGATCTTGAGGGTCTGATCTGATGTCTGATGATCTTGGGGGTCTGATTTTAGGGTCTTATCTAAGGTCTGATGAGAATCTGGGGTCTGATCTGAGGTCTATATCTTAGATGTGTCTTATGGAACAAAAAAGACAGTACTTTTTTCCAAAGTTTTAATTTATTTATGCATTAAAACGCAAGAAAAACTATAAACACTGACAAGCAAAAAGGTTACAATGTTTTGAACATATCTCACCACATATCCACTACAGCTTCGAACATGAGACTACCATCATTTTATAGACAATCATCTTGGCTATCTCATACACAAATTGGACTTGCAACTATTTAGTGGTTCAATGACAATGAAGTAGAGGTGTTGGATTGGCCCCCACAGTCCCCAGACAGGGCAGAGTTGAAGAAAAAGCTGTATTCGTACCCAAGTGAGTCAACCAGTATGCACCAACATTGGGAACGTGTATAAGAGACCTGTAAGCATATTTCGGATGAGACATGCTTGAAATCTGATTATTCAGGCAGTGTTGAAAGCAAAAGGTGGATTTACAAAATACTAACAAAATAATTGAAATTAGAATGTAGAATTTTCGACGCAAAACAGTAACAATGCAGTTACATGACAAGAATCTGCATAACTAATTATGTGCTAAATAGTTGCTAGTACAATTGTATGAGATAGCCAAGATGATTGTCTATCAAATTATGGTAGTCTCACGTTCGAAGCTGTTGTGGATGGTGAGATATGGAGCCTGAAAGTCAAAAGTTCAAAATATTGTTACCCATTTGTTTGTCATTGTAAATGTGGTATCTCTATAATCATACTGACCTGGAGAATTATGGCAACAGGTCAGTTTTACCGCATAAGGAATGTCGTAAAAAGAAAACCCATAAAACTATAGGTGGAATTGAATTTTCCGGCTTCCCACTACAACGTAAGGGATTTTACATGGTGTCCTTAGAAAGTGCAACTTGTCATGGGGAAAAAAAAAACAGCCCTCAAATCGCAAAGTCCTGGAGTGGTTAAATATATGTTTGTCACAACAGGTACATGTATACGCTAGTAAGTATGAGCAACGTAATGCAATTCTTGATGTTGTAAGAACATATGCAGACATTATTCATTATAGTATGATTCTTAATGAACTTTTGACAACTTTGTATAAGTGTAAATGGCTTACGAAAGGGACTGTACACAGCGGTTTTCAAATTTATCTAAGCAGATTTCATAGCAGAAATGGGAAAGAATAGCTTCATGCACCTTACATTTTAGGGATTATCAGGCAACTCGGTTATCAGTGTTTCCATGTTGTAGATTTGACCTTGATTCTTTAAAGTTCATACAAAATACACGTTTTGTTTGATTTACTGAGAGGTTATTGGGTTCATTGTAAGCCCTCAGAATTATTCTTTGATATTAGAAAATTCAACTTTATTTAACCTCCTAGTGAATTGACTAGAGCCCAGCTCTATTACCCAAATCTCTCCTTCCTTTGAAAGGAGTTATTTTGTAATAGGTATACATTTGTGAACTGCTGATAATGTAATTTCTTACACTAATGCCTTTTGCGATGGTGATTAGAATTTCGGATAAGTCTCTTCCATGCTGAATGCAATAATAATTTTAACACTGTGGTATGCATTAACCCTTTCAAGACCATGCCATTTTTCACTTTAAGGACCTGGCCATTTTTTGCAAATCTGACATGTGTGACTTTATGTGGTAATAACTTTAAAAAGCTTTTACCTATCCAGGCCATTCTGCGATTTTTTTCTCGTCACATACTGTAGTTCATGACAGTGGTAAATTTGAGTCAAAATATTTCATTTTTATTTATAAGAAAAATACCAAATTTATAAAAATTTGGAAAAATCAGCGATTTTCAAAATTTAAATTTTTCTGCTTTTAAAACAGATAGTGATACCTCCCAAAATAGTTATTACTTTACATTTCCCATATCTCTACTTCATGTTTGGATCATTTTGTAAATGACATTTTCTTTTTTTGGGACATTAAAAGGCTTAGAACTTTAGAAGCAAATCTTTAAATTTTTCAGAAAATTTCCAAAACCCAATTTTTAACGACCAGTTCAGGTCTGAAGTCACTTTGTGGAGCTTGCATAATAGAAACCACCCATAAATGGCCCTATTTTAGAAAATACACCCATCAAGGTATTGAAAGCTGATTTTACAAACTTTGTTAACCTTTTAGGTGTTCCACAAGAATTAAAGGAAAATGGAGATGAAATTTCAGAATTTCACTTTTCTGCTAGATTTTCCATTTTAATCCATTAATTTTTTCTGCTAACAAAGCAAGGGTTAACAGACAAACAAAACTATATTTATTACCCTAATTCTGTAGTTTACAGAAACACCCCATATGTGGTCGTAAACTGCTGTACGGGCACACGGCAGGGCGCAAAGGAAAGGAACGCCATATGTTTTTTGGTAGGCAGATTTCACTGGGATAATTTTAAGCTGTCATGTCACATTTGAAGACACACCTAGAGTAGAAACTCCCAAAAAATGACCCCATTTTGGAAACTACGGTGGCAGTTTTGTTGGTACTATTTTAGGGTACATATGATTTTTGGTTGCTCTATATCACACATTTTGTGCAGGTTGTTGCGGACGCGACAATACCAAATATGAATTTTTTTGGTTTGTTTTAGTTTTACATAATAAAGCATTTTTGAAAAAAAAAATTTAGTGTTTCCATATTCTGAAAGCCATAGAATTTTTTATTTTTTGGGCGACTGTCTTATGTAGGGGCTCATTTTTTGACACAGTTTTTTTTTTTTTTTTTTACGCTGTTCACAAGGGGTTAGGTCATGTGCTATTTTTATACAGCATGTTCTCACGGACACGAAGATACATAATATGTATACTTTGTATATTATTTATTTAAGTTTTACACAATAACAGCATTTTTTAAACGAAAAAAATCATGTTTTAGCGTCTGCATATTCTGAGAGCCATAGTTTTTTATTTTTTGTCCGATTGTCTTAGGTATGGTCTCATATTTTGCAGGATGAGATGACGATTTGATTGGTATGATTTTGGGTTGTGTATGACTTTTTGATTGCTTGGTATAACACTTTTTGTGATGTAAGGTGACAAAAAATGGCTTTTTTTATACCAATTTTATTTTTTTACGGTGTTCACCTGAGGGGTTAGTTCACGTGATATTTTTATACAGCAGGTTGTTACAGACGGCAGGAATACCTAATATGTGTACATTTTTTATTAATTTACGTTTTACACAACAAAAGCATTTTTGAAACCAAAAAAATCATGTTTTAGTGTCTCCATATTCTGAGAGCCATATTTTTTTTATTTTTTGCCCGATTGTTTTATGTAGGGGCTCATTTTTTGTGGGATTAGGTGACAGCTTAATTGGTACTATTTTGTTTTAGGGCAGTTTTTTTTTTTTTCTACGGTGTTCAGGTGAGGGGGTGAATCATGTGATATCTTTGTAGAGCCAGTTGTTATGGACACGGCAATACCCAATATGTCTGGTTTTCTTCTTTTTTTACAATTTTATGTGTTTTATTTTGGGAAATTTTATTTTTTATTTTTTTACTTGAAACTTTTATTATGAAAAACACTTTTTTTTACTTTTTTAAAAACTTTTTATTTTTGTCCCACTCTGGGGCTTTAACTTCTGATCCCCTCTGCAATGAATTCCAATACAACCTGTATAGTAATGCATTAGCTGTCAGCTTTAACGCTGACAGCCTGCCTGTGAGACCTAGTCTAAGGGCTGGATCTCACAGGCTTCCATAGAAGGCAAGCTCTGATGCCTATGGAAGGCATCGGGCTTGCCTTCTCTGCCATCGGGTCCACACCACTGCAGCGCTGGGACTCGATGGGGAAGCGGAGGGCATCCGTACCCTTTGCGAACCCTCTGCATGCCGCGGGTCAGCTTTAACCACGTCATACAGGCGGTTAACACGCTGGCATCAGTGTTTTCACTGATGCCGGCGTATGCAGCAGGGGCCGGCTGTCAGTGACTGCCGGGTCCATGCCGCTGATCAGGCGGACGCAGCTCCTGCACCCACCCAATCAGCCCGCCGTCCATGTGCGGCGCTGGTCCTTTAGTCACCTCCATCAGCGCCATACATGCACGGCGTGAGTCCTTAAGGAGTTAAAGGGGTTGTGTCACAAAACATATTCTACATTTTTCAAACCAGCACCTGGATCAGAATACTTATGTTATTTTATGTAATTAAAAAAGTTGTATAGCCAGCAAACTTTTCAATAAAATGTATCTGTATAGCACCACTTGCTTTTCTTATTTTCTGTCTGTCTCACTGAGCTGGTCGAAGGTGCTCAGTTTAAATCGTCAACTGCCACCATCTATATGTTCTGTTAGAAGATGTGGCAGTTACATGGAAAAAGTTGCAGCAGAAAGGATACACCCTAAGAGCTGGTGGACTGAAGATAATCTAGCAGAGCAATTGGAGAAGTGAATGTGGAGATCTCTGGACTCATGTGGGGTACAGGACTGGTTCTAGCTTTGTTAGAGAGGTTTAGTCAAGTACTCTATGATGTCTGATTTAAATTTTTGACATCAATCATGGCATAACTACTTTAAATAAGATCACATTTTTCCTCTATGCACACCACAGACCTATTGAAGTCAATGGATCGCAAAAAAATGTGGAAGGCACATGGGTCGCATCTGTATTTAGCTCAGACACATATTAGGATGTGCCTACTATACTGAACACAATGTATTGATCTGGCCCCAATATATCCAAAATTGAACAGCAGTACTGTTGGGTCCAAATTAGATAATCCATAGAGTGATGGTGCCAGCACTATTAGGCCCTAGCCCAGCGGGCCTCTGACAATCAAAGGATTTTGGAGAAATACTGCAGCACTCGATGTCTTCAATGCAATTCCTAATTTATTCAGAATGCTTTCTTGATGAAAAAATTAGGAATTGCATTGAAGACATCGAGTGCTGCAGTATTTCTCCCAAATCCTTTGGCCCCATGGTAAACGTAAAAAAACACAAAAAAAAAACATTAAAGAGGACCTAAATCTTTAATAACACCAAGAAGATCCAACAGTACTTCTCAGAGCAGTTTGCAACTTCAGATTTCATCGACTCATCGAAGGTTTTTCTAGCATGTGGATACGAATCCCATATACTTTCTATGGATCCGTACACTGCATCTTTTGATACTATTGGAGTTTGCGATACTATTTGGAGTTAGTATCCCTTTTAGCCCTGGAGGATTTTCCATTTTTGCGTTTACGGTATTTTATTCCCTGCCTTTCTGCATCCATAATTTTTTTATTTTTCCATTCCCATAGCTGTATGAGGGCTTGTTTTTTTGCAGGACAATTTGTACTTTCTAATGGTACTATTTAATATTGCATACAATGTAGTGTTAAGCTGGGGAAAATTATATATAAATATATCCATATTTTTCTCCCAAAAGTAGGGGAAAATGCCCCTGCATCTTATGGGGCAAATACTAATGAGCGCTTCCATTTTGGAAGAGCTCATTAGTACCGGAGGACCAGAAAGCAGTGAAGGCTCTGTACTCACCTCTTCCTGGTCCTCGGCTGTCGGCTGTGCAGTGGCTGCGTACAGCGTGAGGGCACTCTGTGACCTCACGCTGTGCGCGTCAGATCACAGCACAGCCGACAGCAGGATGAAGAGGATCACGCTGTGGGTGATGAGCGGCGGTGTCCGGAGCAGGAAAGGTAAGTGTTTTTTTTATTTTAAGTTCTCTGTGGCATAGGGGCTGCTAAGAGGCATGGGGGCTCATATGGGAGCTGCTAAGAGGCATGGGGGCTCATATGGGGCTGATGAGAGGCATTAGGGCTCATAAAGGGCTGATGAGAGGTATATGGGGTCTAATATGAGGCAATGGGGGCTGATGAGAGGCATGGGGCTCTTATCTGAGGTCTGATTGAGGGTCATTCACATTGGGGTCTGATCTGAGGTCTTATTAACATTAAGGGTTTGATAGAGGCTGTGAGCTGAGGTCTGATTAACATTGGGGTTCTGACTGCTGGCCTGACCTGAGGTCTAATGAAAAATATTATTTTTCTTATTGTTCTTCTCTAAAACCTAGGTGTGTCTTATGGGCCGGTGCGTCTTATAAGGGCGAAAAATACGGTATATTATATATTTTTTCTACTTTTTTTAAGTTACCCTAAATGACTATAATAAGCAAGCATTAGATTGCTTCTACAATACATTGCATTGCAGGACTCCATAGGAACTACAGCTCTAAAAGCCCTGGTTTCGTCACAAAGAATGGCTCCCGCGATCACCCCGCAGGGGAGCCATTCAAGCCCAGGTGTGCAGCGCTCCCGGGTTTTCCACTCTCTGATTCCGCTCTCACAATTGACAATGGCATCTGAAGGGTTACATGTCTCTGACTGGCGTTGTCACTGATCGCAGACATTAGCCCCAGTCTACAGAAGTAATGAAGGCCACTGTGTTTGCGAAGGGGCACCATCTATATAGGCCCGACTTCCGCCATACATGTATGGTGGCGGTTAGGAAGAAATTATCTGGCGAATAAAAAGTATCTGGATTAATTTTTTTCAACTAGATTAATCCAAAACATGCTGCCTTCCATTGTAATTTTCATCTTCTTTCTCTTTTCAGCTCTTGTTTCTTTAATTTTTATGGGTGGGTAGCAAGTCATACCATGTGACAACCAAGCACCGGCATCTCATAGGATGCAATACAGTCAGCTGTCATTAACACCTTCCTCCCTTCCATAGAAAATAGCCCCTCACACACAGCCTCAGCACTTCCACTAATAAAAAGCCCTGTTATGTAATGTTCCACCCATAGTCAGGCCCCATTCACACGTCCGTGTGTGTTTTGCGGATCCACGGATCCGCAAAACACGGACACCGGCAATGTGCGTTCCGCATTTTGCGGACCGCACATCGCCGGCACTCTCATAGAAAATGCCTTTTCTTGTCCGCAATTACGGACAAGAATAGGACATGTTCTATTTTTTGCGGAACGGAAGTGCGGACCCGGAAGCACAGATCCGCAATTCCTGATCCGGGCAGGACATAGAGTGTCCCCATAGGAATGAATGGGTCCGCAATTCCGTTCCGCAAATTCCGTTCCGTTCTAAGAATTCAGAATTACGGATGAATGAATGAAAAGTGTCTGGGCCATTGCACCTGCTTCACTATAACATCACTACACCAGCAGTGAGGGGAGAGAAGAGAGCAAGAATGCTACTGGAGATGGAACAGAATTTCAATAAAACGAGAAACAATAGTGGGCGCTACCAGATAAAAAAAAATGTAAGGCTAAATTTATTGCATGTACATTGCAATATTAATTCATTTGCATTGCATAATAATACTTTTTGTGGGATAACGCCATTAAATTGTTATTGCAATGATGGATGAAAGTCTGATTATCTGTGTTACTGAGTGTAACTTAATGAGCTTCTTTATGCAAACTTTATGATGGATGGAAATCATGTAACCTTTTGATAATTTGTAACTGTGTTTGCATAAATGCACTTTAAAAAGTGCCCGAAGAACAGAAGAAAAAAAATGAAGATGCTTGGTATGCAAGATGCAGCTAATGCAACATCCAAAGCTATTGCTTTCCTGGATATTCTAATGACAGAACACAGCAGAGTTATTTCCATTTGGCCAGGGTAAAAGGAATTATTTATCCGTTTTTACATTTTTATATAAGTGCATATAAATTTCTGTTCAGCATATCCTGTCATTAATAGCACTTAATGAGATAAAATAAATATAGTGGAAGAATGCATGCAGATAATCTGTCTTTTTTATTGACTGCAAAAAGGTCATCATTTTGGCTCTTGTGCTTGGAAATAAAAAGTTTCATAAAAGTATTCTGCTTGTTAAAGTAAAAAGCAAAATAAATATGTTTCCTAACAGCACAGCACCCCATTATCAGCTCATAGAGGAGAGATAGAGCTGGTGACTTACTGGTAGTCATTAAAAATAAACAAGAAAATAGATGTAAGGCTGCATTCACATTGTAGTTGAAAGGCTTTGTTTGGTTTCTGGCACTATGGTCAGTGAGAAAAGTACCGCATACTGTATACTTGCTGTTCAGAACAACAGAACCCTCAATGGTATGCCAATAGAACCCAATGTAAGTCAGGGCCTTCGGTCGGTGTTTTAAACAGAAGCCATGGTACAAATGTGGACTCAGCCTTACCATTACTTCATCAGAATAGTATATAGCTGAACTCATGACACTAAGCTTTTGGCTACAGCAAGAGGACCAATTTTCAAATTTTAAAGGGCTTTTCCAAGACTTTTATGCTGATGACCTATCCTCTGGATAGGTCATTAGTATGTGATCAGTGGAGGTCCAACATCCAGGACGCCCGCCAACACTCACAGTAGTGCTGCGGCCGTCTCTCAGTTCACCAAGCACAGCGCCGTACATTTTACTTCAATGGAGCTGAGCTGTGCCTTGGCCATGTGATCGATGAACGTGACATCACATGGCCCAGGAAAAGCTGCGCGGAGGCTGCAGCTCTACTGCAAGCGCCGATGCCTTCTCAAACAGCTGATCCAGATACTGATGTCTTATCCAGAGAATAAAGTCAAAACTATAAGAGTCTTGGAAACCCCCTTTAAAGTGAAGCCTCCAGTTCAAAATAAAAAATTACAATAAATGCAGAATTCATAGTTTGAATACCCAATGTCTTTATTTTTATCTTTCTGGTGTAGTTTCTCCAATTTTCAACCTCCTCTTTATTTCTGTAAAATGGCCACAAGCATCTAAGACTACTCTATCCACACTATGCTTTAGTATTCTGAGATACTCCCCCCTACTCTCAATCAGGAGCATCGAAGAGCAGGATGGGAGAGTCTCAAGCTAACACAGTGCGCATAGACTAGCCTGAGAAGCTAGAAAAAAAGTGAAAACCAGATATTTTTAAGTACGGTAAGCATTATGCATTTATTGTGACATTTGTATTGGGGTTGCTTCAAGGAATACAGATATTTTAAGTAGAAGACCTGCCAGTGTTCACAGAACATGTGCCACAGAAAAGGTAAAAAGACATATATCATGCATGTCTAACAGGCAAGCTATAGGAGAACTGGTTAATAGGAAAATTGAAGTTATTTCTGTGGCTGTGTATGGACAGTCATTAATTCATGTTGTTCACCTGCTGCAGGCTTTGCACCATAAATGTATCTCACGCTATTCTCCTTACGAGTACTAGTCATTTACTCTCTATTAATTCTTTGTTTGGCCCTTTCACTGCCTATGTTACAAAGCATCTACATTCATCTTAGGCAACGTCAACATCTCCATTGATGAAGACTTGGCCTATTCAGCTTCCAAGCTCCACTCCCGAGCTTCCTTCTATGGACTTTACATCCATATGCTCCTTTTCTGACATTTTAATTACAGGGGTTATCCGGGAATTTATATTGATAACCTATCTTCTGGATAGGTCATCAATATCAAATTGGTAGGGGTCCAACACTAAAGATCCCCACCGATCAGCCGTTAGAAGAGGCTGGCGCTCTGTGAGTGCCGCGGCTTCTTCCTAGACCATGTGACATCAGCATACATGGGTTACGTATCCTAGTTGCAGCTCAGCCCCAGTCAATGGGGCTGAACTGCAATCCCAAGCAGAGCCGCTATATGATGTATAGTGATGTGCTCAGAAAGCTGCCAGGAACCCGCGGCACTCACCAGAGCTTCAGTGTGGGCAGCAGCTCCCTGAAACAGCTGATTTACAGGGATGCTAGGACTTGGTCCCTCTCCATTGTGATAATGAAGACCTATTCTGAGGATTTTTGTTGCTTATATTGTGCCCAGCATTGTTCAGAAACTGCCATCATTAACTGTGAAATGTGGGAGGAAAGTGGAACATAAAATGAGATTTACCAAAATGTTATTTCTAAGAAGAATAGCTACGCCTTCATCCTTTACTCTGCTCAGTTTGATCCGCCGGATGTATCTGCCCTTTGGCCCGGGAGGTTCTGAATGTGCCGTGATCTCTTGAGTACCCTCCGTGCTGCTGTGTCGCGGCGGTTTGGACTTTGGTTGGTGCATCGTAGGTGGCGTTGTGTCTGATACCCTCTGGCTTCCCCTGGCTTCTCTGCTCTCTGCCCCTCTGTGTTCTTTATCCTCCGCTCCGTGCCTGCTTTTGGATTGAGGTTTGAAGCGATATTGCCTCCTGTTTACTCCCGGTCTGTATGTTTAATCCATCTTTCTCCCTGCTCCCTGTGTACAGTGCATTGCAAAAGTATTCACCCCCTTGACTTTAGTATTTTGTTACATTACAGCCTTAAGTTCAATGTTTTGTTAAAGGGGTTGTCCAGGTTCACAGCTCAACCCGGACATACCCATAATTTCACTCAGGCAGCACCCCTGATGTTAGAATCAGAGCATCGCATGCTCCGATGCGCTCCCTTGCCCTGCGCTAGATCGCACAGGGCAAGGGCTATTTTGTTTACAATAACACACTGCCGGGCGGAAGCTCTCGCCCAACAGTATGTTCGGTGACATCACCGCTCTAATGGGCGTGCTTTAGCGCTGCCCTAGCTGTTTTACCGGTTAGAGCAGAGCTAAAGCCTACCTATCAGTGCCGGTGACGTCACCGGGCTTCCTTGCAGTCCCATGGAGAGCCCGGTATGTCACTGGAACTCCAGAAAATGCCTTTTCCCTGCGCGATTTAGAGCATGAACTGCTCCGATGCTCAAGTCAGGGGGGGGGGCTGCTTGGGTGAAAATGGAGGTTTGTCCGGGTTCAGCTCTGAACCCGGACAACCCCTTTAATCTGAATTTTATGTGATGGATCAGAACATAATAGTCTAAGTTGGTGAAGTAAAATGAGAAAAATATATAAATAAAACTATTGTTTAGAAATAGAAAACAGAAAATTGGCATGTGTGTATATTTACCCCTTTGTTAGGAAGCCTTTGAAAAGCTCTGGTTCAACCAATTACCTTCAGAAGTCACATAATTAGTGAAATGATGTCCACCTGTGTGCAATCTAAGTGTCACATGATCTGTCACACCTTTTTTCGAAACGCCCCAGAGGCTGCAACACCTAAGCAAGAGGCATCACTAACCAAACACTGCCATGAAGACCAAGAAACTCTCCAAACAAGTAAGGGACAATGTTGTTGAGAAGTACAACTCAGGGTTAGGTTATAAAAAAATATCCAAATCTATGATGATCCCCAGGAGCACCATCAAATCTATCATAACCAAATGGAAAGAACATGGCACAACAGCAAACCTGCCAAGAGATGGCCGCCCACCAAAACTCACAGACCGGGCAAGGAGGGCATTAAGAAGAGAGGCAGCACAGAGACCTAAGGTAACCCTGGAGGAGCTGCAGAGTTCCACAGCAGAGACTGGAGTATCTGCACATAGGACGACAATAAGCTGTACGCTCCATAGAGTTGGGCTTTATGGCAGAGGGCCAGAAAAAAGCCATTACTTTCAGCTAAAAACAAAAAGGCACGTTGTGAGTTTGCGAAAAGGCATGTGGTAGACTCCTAAAATGTATGGAGGAAGGTGCTCTGGTCTGATGAGACTAAAATTGAACTTTTCGGCCATCAAATAAGACGCTATGTCTGGCACAAACCCAACACATCACATCACCCAAAGAACACCATCCCCACAGTGAAACATGGTGGAGGCAACATCATGCTGTGGGGATGTTTTTCAGCAGCCGGGACTGGGAAACTTGTCAGAGTTGAGGGAAAGATGGTGCTAAATACAGGGATATTCTTGAGCAAAACCTGTGCCACTCTGTGCGTGATTTGAGGCTAGGACGGAGGTTCACCTTCAAGCAGGACAATGACCCTAAACACACTGCTAAAGCAACACTTGAGTGGTCTAGTCAAAGCCCAGATCTCAATACAAAAGAAAATCTGTGGTCAGACTTAAAGATTGCTCTTCACAAGCACAAACCATCCAATTTGAAGGAGCTGGAGCAGTTTTGCAAGGAGGAATGGGCAAAAATCCCAGTGGTAAGATGTGGCAAGCTCATAGAGACTTATCAAAAGCGACTTGGAGCTGTGACTGCAGCAAAAGGTGGCTCTACAAAGTATTGACTTTAGGAGGGTGAATAGTTATGCACATTGACTTTTCCTGTAATTTTGTCCTATTTGTTGTTTGCTTCACAATAAAAAAAAAAAAAATCTTCAAAATTGTGGGCATGATCTGTAAATTAAATGATGGAAATCCTCAAACAATCCATGGTAATTCCAGGTTGTGAGACAACAAAATACGAAAAAAGTCAACGGGGGTGAATACTTGTCCTGAAGTCCGTTCTACCTGATATCTCCCTGAGTCTAATATCAGACTTGTACTGACTCTGTGTTGGATGAATTGTTTTGTTTTTGTTTAAAGAGACTGGGACTGAAAAGAAAGAAAAGAGGAAGGGAGAAGCGGAGGAGAGAAATAAAAGGGGGGAGAAGGAAGAAAAAAAAAAGAAAAGAAGGGAGAGAAAAAAGAAGAGAAAAGGAGGGAAAGAGGAAAAAAAAATGGCTTTGAAAGCAAAATAGGCGATCTGCCGAGTATTCATCTTCCAAAACGGCTCAGAAACCGGTAAAGTCCGCAAAAATTTAAAATTTTTTAAAATCCCCAAATGTAAGTACAAGAGCAGTTCAAAAAGGCTCGCATGATTTGAATGTTAAAAAAAAAAATAGTAGACCCAGAGCGATAGAAGTATTGGAGGATTCTACTCAGGTGTAGGAGGCAGAGAGAGAGGAAACTAAAAGACTCCCTAAGGATGAATCTTCTCCACTAAAAGAAAATTTGGCTGTGGTTAAAAAAAAAAATGGAGATCTAATAAAATTTAAAAAAAAATAAAATTCAATACAACTTGGGGTACGTCAGTCTGATGTGGTTCTCATAAGGGACAATCTCACAAAGATATGGGACAGCTACCAGTTTCTATACTACCATAGAAAATTCTGTGAGGGTCCTGGAGATGGAAGTCAAAATGTTTAAAACCGAAATTCCAAAGATGAGATTGGAGAGTAATACCTTAAAAAAAAAAGATGATGGATTTGGAAGACAGGTCGAGGCAATGCAACGTGAGAATTGTGTGCCTACCAGAAGGCATAGAGGGAGATAATCCTGGCGATATGATACAGTCCTTAATCTTGGAGAGGTTTGGAAAAGAGCATTTTCCCCATTGTTTTTTGTAGAGAGGGCTCATCAGGTTCTAGGGGGTAAACTAACCCCTGGAAGGCATCCAAGGATACTACTTGACAAGATACTTGTTTCACGAGACAGGGACTTGATTCTGAGAAGGGCAAGGGAGTGCCCTCCTATCTTATGCAATTGAAATAAACTGTAGTTTTTCCAGATTTTTCTAAGGATATTCAAGAAAAGAGACGTAGCTACATGGAGGTTAAAAAACGTCTCCAGGAAAAAGACATTAAGTATTAGTTTATCTACCCGGCCAAACTGCGGATACTCTAACAATGTGACTTTTTTTTTATACTCCTGATCTCGTGGTGGACTGGGTTAGATCAGAATAATATCTGAGCACTTATTTCTTCAGAAGTTTTTATTTATTTATTTCTCTTTTCTTTTTCTGATGGTGGTTAGTTAAGAGATCTGGTGCAGTAATATGGCGGATCAAGAGGATTGGTGGGGTTATGTAAGGGATTGTGATGCATCTTTTACTAGGAGGAGGAGGGGGAGGGGAGGTTTATTATTTTTTTTCTTTTTTTTTCTGGGATTCTATAGGTTGAGTTGATTTCGACCAAAATATTAACCTGGATAGTTCGGAGTCTGGGGGATAGGCTTTAAAAGACAAGTGGTTTTTGATCTAGTTCACAGACATCTACCAGTGCCTTTTGGAGACCCACATCACTGGGGACATGGCTATGTAGCTTGATGGAGGATGGGCCGTGCAGACGTATCACTCTACCTTTACTAGATATTCTAGAGGAGTGTCAGTTTTAGTTCATAATAGGATTGATTTTGTCTATCGGGCATCCTCTATGGATAAGCAGGGTAGATATGTGTTTCTTTACAGAAAGCTTGATGGAAGATTATGCATTCTGGCTTTTATTTATATTCCTCCACCCTTCTCTCTTGAAATGCTTAATTTCCTGTTAACCTTCATGGATTGTTGGCCTGAGTATCCCTCACTAGTTAATGGGGATTTTGAATGCATTATAAACCCAGTGATTGATAGGATTTCAATGGGGGCTGATACCCAGATTTCTATACAAGGGTCCCCCTTGGCACGATTCTGTCAGGAATCAGGCTTTGTTGATGTATAGGGCCTTGTAGGGAGGGGGAAAAAGAGCGTACACCTGTGTAAGCAAATCTGGAAATTCCATGTCGAGGATAGATCTGGCTCTGATAAATAAAAATTATATTAGATGTATAAAGTGCATGAAATATGAGGCCAGGGCTCTATCTGACCATGAACCGTTCTCTCTTGAGGCATCTATGGTTGATAATAAATTTAGTGTAAGACCCCCCCTTCAGACTAAACCCCCATTGGATTTCTTTAATGGATATTCATAAAACGATTGAACAGGAGATTGTCCGATTTTGGGATAGTAATTACAACTCTGCAAAAATCCTATTAGTATTTGATGCATTTAAGGCCTTTATGAGGGGGGATTTGTCAGTAATATTTCTTATTTAAGAAACTGGTATGCTATAAAAAAAGAGGCTTAAAAGATGCAGCGGCAGGTGCCATGATGGAATTTTCCGGAAATAAAACAGAAGAAAATAGGGAAAATATGGAGAATGCAAGCTAGGAATACTCTAACTTCCTTCTGGATAAGGCTCAGCAGAGGCTCTTTTTTAAGGGACAAAATATTTTGCTGAAAAAGGTCGACCAGGGAAATTACTGGCAAGGGTGATCTCGAATCAGGAAACTCCTCCCTTGGTTCAGATGGATTACCATATGAATTCTATCGTAAATATAGGGAGGTTATTCTCCCTTGTCTACTGAGGGTGTTTACTGAATCATTGGAGGATGGTATCTTTCTGGAATCAATGTCAGAAGCAAAGATCCCCTAGATATGGAGTCATATAGGCCTATTTCATTAATATATAGGTAATCTAAGGTTATTACATAAATTATACATCCCGATCAGAATGGTTTATTCCCAATAAGGGCACACACTATAATCTCCATCGCTTTTTGCAAATTTACAATCTCCCATGGGGGTTTCTCTCGCTCCATCCTGTCTCTTCATGCCCCGAAGGCCTTTGACAGGGTGGAGTGGAGATTCCTCTGAAAGGTCTTAGAAAAAATGGGATTTGGTGTTAGGGTCATAAAAATGATTAAGCTTTTGTATAAGTCGCCTAAGGCCAGCTTGAACATTAATGGGAGTTTGATAAATAGGTTTTTATTCAGTAGAGGTACCCGTCAAGGGTGCCCTCTTTCCCCATTACTGTTTGACATCGATATCGAGCCTCTTGCAGCTAGGGTAAGGCAAGATTCTGGGATTGAAGGATTTGGGACATTGGGCTTAGAGGATCGTATTTTGTTATATGCAGACGATGTGCTATTCTTCATATATAATACTAATGTTACACTCCCAAGAGTTATTCAAACAATTATTTCCTTTAGTAAAGTCTCAGGTCTCGATATTAATTGGTCAAAAACCACCCTTATGCCTGTAGATAGACTCGAACTTCCCAGAGAGGGGCCCTTGACTATGCTGATAATTTCTGATTCCTTTGATTATTTGGGCATGATGATCTCCCCTAAGATTGAAGATTTTTTAACCTTAATTTTAACCCATTGATAAGTAAATTGAGGTCCAAAATTGGGATATGGTTTAGACTTCCTCTATCTAGAGCCAATAGAATATCCCTAATCAAGATGGTGATTTTACCTCAGCTCCTTTATATTCTCAGAAATTCCCCAATATGGATTGAGGAAAAAACTTTTAAATTAATTGAGAGAATTATTAATGACCTACTTTGGGGAAGAAAGCGTGTTAGACTTAAAGTGGAACATCTCTATAAGCCGATAGAAAAAGGAGGGCTAAACCTTCCATATTTCAAGGGTTATTTTATATCTGCACAGTTATGGTTATATTGCCAGTGGAAGGAAAGCCCACTATGTAGGACTCTGGTGACTAGATCTGGCTACGATAACATGTTTACTTTATTGGAATCTGGACAAATATCTAATATGCGGCAGGATTATGGTGAGACAAGGAAACTTTCCAGTAAGTCCTGGCGCACAATTAGAGCATGGCTGGGAATAAATGGATCCTTATGTTGTACACCCCTTTGGCATAATTACTATTTACAGGTCCTAGATGAATTAGTAGGGAATCAGTATTAGCAAAACAATAATATTACTTATGTTGCACAGGTGGTGAGAAAAGGAGATATACTTTCATTTTTGGATTTAGCACAAAGAGAGAATTTAACTAATTTATCATGGTTTAGATATTTTCAGCTTCGTTCGACAGTTTGTAGCCTCGAAGAAAAATATTTGTTAGATATAGACACTTCTACACCTTTAAATGTATTAATGGGGAACTTAGTTCACAATGTTAAGATTGCTCAACTTTATAAATTACTAGGCGAAGGTCCCGGCTTCGCACAGGTTTACTTCATCTATTTAATTTAATGTTTGTGTGTGTCGTTAAAAGATATCGACAGCATCCCCCATAACAGTGACCTCTACAGCACCACACCCCTTTAACAGTGAACTCTACAGTAACCCACCCCTTAACACTGACCCCCCGACAGTGCCCCACCACAGCAGCCCATTCCCCTAATTTTGACTTTCACAGCAGCCCGTCTCTTTAACAGTGAGTTTCACAGTACCCCACTCCCTTGACAGGGACCTACTCAGGGGCCCGGCCCCCTTAACAATGACCTCCACAGTACCCCGCTGCCTTAACAGTGACCTCACAGTACCCCTTTAATGCTAGGGCTACACGACGACACAATTTTAACCACGTTTTGGTTCAATTTAATATTTTACACAGAGTTTATGTTACGCCATTATGGCTTAATAAATGTGGTTGGAGAAATAAATCTAATTGCCCATGGTGTGATTCACCTGGGGCAAATTATCTACACAAGTTCTGGTCTTGTACAGAACTAAAAGAGTACTGGGGAGCAACTGATATGGTTATTACTGAAAATTTGAAAGTAGTGATCCCTTATTTGGTTTAATGTTGGATATTGGGTGATCTTTCTAAGGTATACTGCCATAAAGACAAAGATATTCTTTTGTTTAACAGTGAGTTTCACAGCACCCCACTCCCTTGACAGGGACCTCTTTAGGGGCCCGACCCCCTTAAAAATGACCTCCACAGTACCCCACTGCCTTAACAGTGACCTCACAGTACCCTGCTGCCTTAACAGTGACCTTCACAGCAGTTGCCCCTTTAATAGTGGCCCCTGCCCCCTTACAGTGACCTCCACAGTACCCTGCTGCCTTAACAGTGACCTCACAGTACCCTGCTGCCTTAACAGTGACCTCCACAGCAGTTGCCCCTTTAATAGTGGCCCCCGCCCCCTTAACAGTCACCTCCACAGTAGCCTGCCCCCTTAACAGTAACATCCACAGTGAAAGCCTCTTTAACAGTGACCTCCACAGCGCCCTGCCCCTTTAATGCTAGGGCTACACGACGGCATGTTTTGCGCAACATTTTGTCTCAACAATTTTTATACTGATAAGCTATGGTGTCGCACTGCGACATGTGACATGCCGTGACTGCGACACGACAGTTGAAATAATTCCATCCAAAAAGGAATGGTACGTCCTAGAGAGCTGTGACCCCCGCAAGATTTCTTTTCAGGTAGCAAGGGATGTGTATACCAAGTTTCGTTGAAATCGATGGTTGCATTTTTGAGTGATTGCGGAACATACATACACACATAGATACGTCCTTCTTTATATATATACTGTATATATATATATATATATATATATATATATATTAGACATTATGCCCGTTATAATAATGGGCGCTAGAACATTAGTGCTGGCACGGTTATGGGGGGGATCTGTGGATGGCACTGTTATGGGGGGATCTGTGGATGGCACTGTTAATGGGGGATCTGTGGATGGCACTGTTATGGGGATCTGTGGATGACACTGTTATGGGGATCTGTGGATGGCACTGTTATGGGGGAATCTGTGAATGGCACTGTTATGGGGGAATCTGTGAATGGCACTGTTATGGGGGATCTGTGGATGGTAATTTTATGGGGATCTGTGGATGGCAATGTTATGGAAATCTGTGGATGGCACTGTTATGGAGGATCTGTGGAGGACACGCTGTTATAGGGGATCTGTGGATGGCACTGTTATAGGGGATCTGTGGATGACACTGTTATGGAGGATCTGTGTCAGACACTGTTATGGAGGATCTGTGGCTGACACTGTTATGGAGGATCTGTGGATGGCACACTGTTATGGGGGTCTATAGCTGACACTGTTATGGAGTGGATCTGTGGATGACACTTATGAGGGGGATCTGTGGAGGATAGTGTTATGGGGGATCTGTGGAGGACACACTGTTATGGGGATCTATGGCTGACACTTATGGGGGATCTGTGGATGACACTGTTATGGGGGTCTGTGGATGACACTGTTATGGGGGTCTGTGGATGACACTGTTATGGGGGTCTGTGGCTGACACTGTTATGGCGGCACTGTGGCTGACACTGTTATGGCAGCACTGTGGCTGACACTGTTATGGCAGCACTGTGGCTGACACTGTTATGGCGGTATCTGTGGCTGAGACTGTTATGGGGGTATCTGTGGCTGACACTGTTATGGGGGTAGTCTGTGGCTGACACTGTTATGGGGGTAGTCTGTGGCTGACACTGTTATGGGGGTAGTCTGTGGCTGACACTGTTATGGGGGTAGTCTGTGGCTGACACTGTTATGGGGGTGGTCTGTGGCTGACACTTATGGGGGTATCTGTGGCTGACACTGTTATGGGGGAATCTGTGGATGACACATAGCATCTTATGTTATGTGTCATCCACAGATCCCCCCCATAACAGTGTTGCTGTTTAGTGTGAATGTAATGGCAGCGGGGCCCGGTGCAGTCACTGCATTCTATTGCACCGGGCTCCGCTCAGAGTAGTAATACTATGAATAACTGTAATAATAATAACGATCTTCACTCCTTCACTTACTAAACGGTGAGGCAGAAGGCGGGTGGGTGGACAGGCACTGGCAGCGTAACTCACTACCTCATGCGCCTGCTTCATTGAAGGAGTGAAGATCGTTATTATTATTACAGTTATTCATAGTACTACTACTCTCAGCAGTACAAAACGATGCCGCCCATGTAGTGTCCGTGTAGTATATGCCGATTGGTCTGTGCGCCGCACATGCGCACTTGACAAATCGGCACACATGCACGGACACCACGAACATAGGGATTTTATTGGTATAGATAGATTAGTTAAATCACTATTTAACAATTTAAGCTCCCCCAGTCAAAAAGCATGGGGAGCCGATTTTTCGATGATACCACTAGATTAATGGGAAAATATATTGTCTAATTTAAGATTATTACTGAAAAATTGAAAGTAGTGACCCCTTTTTTGGTTGAATGTTGGATATTGGGTGATCTGTCTAACGTATACTGCCATAAAGACAAAAGATACTTTTGTTAAAAGTAATGTTTCTGGCAAGACTCTTGATTACACGGGTCTGATTCTCACGGAATACACCAAATGTAACTACATGGTTAAACTTGGTAAATAAGATCAGGAGATATGAAAAGGTTCTTTATAAACAAAGATATATAGAGGAAAAATGGATCAAGATATGGGGTGCTTGGAAATATTAGTCTTCCTTGCCTTAACTCCTTCTTCAGAGAGACGCATCGCAAAGGGGAGGGTGGGTAGGGAGGGTATTATGGGTGTGGGTAAAAAGGAAGAAAAGTAATAATGATGTTGATATGAATACGTATGGAAAATAATTGTTTGATTTTCAATAACATTTTGTAAAAAAATAAATAAAAATAAGATTAACATTTTATTTCCCTTTCTCTCCTATCAGCCCCAAGGCCTCTCTATTGTATACACAGAATCCTACAAGCCATTCATACAGTAAGGTTGGAATCACACATGCAGAATCCCACATGCAGGAATCACACATGCAGCTTTTGGTACAGTTTTCTGAAGGGGATTCAGAAAACTGAATATGCCCCCCCCCCCCCATATGCCTGGGTCCTAACACACGCAGGTGACACTAGGGAGGCTCATTCTGGATGTTTTTATCTGCGCAACAGGGAGATGTAGCGGAGGCCATGCGGGGACCAGGAGCAACGCGGGTGCCGGAGAGTGAGGTAAGTACATTGTGTGTGAGGGGCATAACATGGGTCGGATAACCCCTTTAAGGGATATATAAAGGGAGGACTTTTGGCGGGTTTACATAGCCCTGTTGTCGGGCAGATTATCGGGGACCAATGTTCCTACGGACGCTGGTTCCCGACAATCTGCCCGTATAGTGGTTCAGCCGATCACATGATGAATGAGCAAAATGCTCATTCATCAGGAAAAAAAGTTGTTTGTGCAGGCAAGTAAATTATCGTTTCTGGGCAGCAGATTGTGTTGTCTGCTGCCGAGAAACAATGCAGCTGAATGCGGACGAGCGATCACAGCAGCCATCGCTCGTTCTCATGCAGAGTTTCACTGAACGAGCAGCTAGTTGTCAGAAAGGAAGCTGCTCCTCGGGCCATGTAAACCCGCTATTATACTTTGGCTGCATCAAAAACTGGATGTGTGTTTCTAGCCTTGCAAATCAGTTCTTTTTCCAAAAAAAAGAAAAGAAAGCTGTACCTCTGGTTCCACCAGTTGAAAGGCAGCTATGTTATACAGCAATTCAATGTTTGACCTTTTAAATAGGCCTTGATATATAATTTAGGGTTATGGCCAAGCAAGTGCCTCATCTACAGACAGGTGTTTTGAGGTGATTGCCCCTCATCAGCGCAGAGCAAAGAGAACTGGCTTAGGGCTCATGCACACGAACTTATTTTTTTTCCGTCCGTATGTGAAACCATTCACTTCAATGGGGCATTGGAAAAAAATATATGAAATTCCGCATCTTTATGTCCGCAAAAATAGAACATGTCCTATTCTTGTCCGTTTTACGGAGGACAGGCATTGTTAAATGGACCGCAAAATACATACGGTCGTGTGCATGAGCCCTTATGCTGAATACACACTTCAGTTATTTGGTCAGTTATTTCGATCAGTTATCGTGAGTAGGGATGAGCGAACTTTGTGTTTCAAGTTCGGCGTACAAGTTATAGTCCATGGTAGCGGAATACATAACAGAATTCTTAGATAACCCGAACCTTGTACGCCGAACTTGAAACACAAAGTTCGCTCATACCTAATCGTGAGCCAAAACCAGGTGCGGGTCAAGAACACAGAATATGTGCAAATCAAATCATTACACCTGATCTCTCAGTAGGCTTCACTACTGGTTTTGGCTCATAATAAGGGCCCATTCACACAACCATATTTTTCTGTCCACATCCATTCCGCAATTTTGCGGATCAGTTGCGGACCCATTCATTTCAATGGAACTGCAAAAGAAATATATTGTCTAATTTGTACTGTCTGCATCCGTATGTCCATTCTGTGGCCCCGCAAAAAATATAGAACATGTCCTATCCTTATTCGTATTTGCAGAAAAGAATAGGCATTTTTATCATGGAGAAGGATTTTCCGTTCCACAATATGGAACGCACCTGGCCGGTATCTGTGTTTCACGGATCTGCAATTTGAGGTCTGCAAAACGGATACGGTAATGTAAATGAGCCCTAACTGATGGAAATAACTGACCAAATAACTGAGGTGTGAACTCAGCCTTAGGACTCATTCACACGACCGTATGAATTTTTGCGGTACGCAAAACATGGATACTGGCAATGAGCGTTCCGCATTTTGCAGTTAAGAACATCTTTCTCCTGTGTAGAAATGCCAACTCTTTTCTGCAATTACAGACAAGAATAAGATATGTTCTATCTTCTTTGCGGGGTCACGCAAGTCATGCTCTGGAAAAAGGGTATGCAAATAAGTCCTCTTTCCAAAAGAGTAAATAAATTGTTTCTAGCCTTAAATGGGTTGTCCGGGTTCTCCAGACTTGCAGCAAACTTAATTAATGCCTGGGAAGTGCTGCCAATCACAGGCCTCAGTGGTCACATATGCTATAATGCAGGCATCCTCAAACTGCGGCCCTCCAGCTGTTGCAAAACTACAACTCCCAGCATGCCCAAACAACCTACAGGTATCAGCCTACAGCAGGGCATTGTGGGAGTTGTAGTTTTACAACAGCTGGAGGGCCACAGTTTGAGGATGCCTGCTATAATGCATATGGATGTGTCTAGGATTTTGCTGCATGCTTTGCAAAGGGAGAAATCTGCACTGGAAATCTACCGCATAAATTGACATGATGCAGATTTAAAATGCACACCACAGGTTGATCTACACTGCAGATTTATTTTCAGTGTGGGCATGACATTTTTTAACAATACATTCATTCTATTGACACTATAAAATACTGCTCATATTGCCATGCAAAATTGCAGTGGCAAATACACAGTGAGAGGTATTTATAAAACTGCTTACGCAATCATATCATAAAAAGATGTACCATATTTTTCAGACTATAAGACGCACTGATACACTGACTTTAAGACGCATCAGCCTGAGATCAGACCCTTATCAGCCGCAGATCAGACCCCCATTAGCCTTAGAGCAGAACCCCATTAGCCTTAGATCAGAACCCCATTAGCCTCAGCTCAGACCCCCATCAGTCTCAGCTTAGAACCCCCATCAGCCTCAGATCAGACACTTCCATCAGCCTCAGATCGGACCCCGCCATCAGCCTCAGATCGGACCCCGCCAACAGCCTCAGATCGGACCCCGCCAACAGCCTCAGATCGGACCCCGCCAAAAGCCTCAGATCGGACCCCGCCAACAGCCTCAAATCGGACCCCGCCAACAGCCTCAAATCGGACCCCATCAACAGCCTCAGATCGGACCCCGTCAACAGCCTCAGATCGGACCCCGTCAACAGCCTCAGATCGAACCCCCATCAGATCAGACATTAAAATAAAAAAGCTTACCTCTCCTTCTGCCACTCTGCAGATCCACTCACCCTCTCTGGTCTTCTTCCGGCCCGCACTGTACTGTGACCTGACATTGCACAGCATCAGGTCATAGTGTGCGCCTACATGCACTATGTCCTGATGCTGTATGCAGTTAGGACAGAGTGCAGAGCGGGACCTGGAAGAAGATCAGGGAGGATAAGTAGAGCCAGCACAGCGCTTCCCTCACAGCTTCCCAGACCTCCTATATGTTGATGGCCACTTCCATAATGGAAGAGTTAATTAGCATTCGGACTATAAGATGCAGTGCCACTTCCCCCACAGCCCATATTTGCGCCATAATTTGTGATTTTAAAGTGGTAAGAAATGTGAGCAAGGTTTATTGAGAGAGGGCATGGCCTCCACGGCCTGACAGATTTACTATCATTCACGTCATTCTGTGCTCATGGACTTTATACTAACTCTGGCATTTGTAACACCAATTTTGGCTTATCTGCCCTAGCGTACCCATTCCATGTGAACATACCCTGAGGCACACTCTGGGCTTCATCCTTAAAAAGCCTATATTTTACCTCTACTGCTAAATACTTTCCTTTCTCTAACCTAGCCTTTGCTTCTAGTCTGGCACATGCTAACCCTCGAATGGAAAGTTACGATATGGGAGATTCTAGGGGACTTCCGGGGGCGGGGCATCGCGTATGGCCGCATTTTAACGGCGCTCTCATCTCGCCCACCAAAAATCTGCATCCATCAGGGTGCACATACAAACCAGTGCCTGCATTTATGTGGAGACATACCCCCCGAGGCACCTACGGTCCAGACAGCGCTATCTCACATTACCCCGATGTCGTGGTGCTAAGCCACATGGCATATATGTAGGCCGCTGGAACAGGCGGCTGAGGCCTGCTTCCTCTCCCTGACACCAGCTCCCTTTACACAGCTTGGCATTCAGCCAGCAGCAGCAGCACACAGACCTGCCCAAGGATACCCAGCGGGAAGATCCACACAGGGAAGAAGAAACACAGCCATAAAACAACAGGGCTGCACCCTCACTACCGAGACCCACACCCTCCTCCTACCCAGTACCACAAGTTGTTGGGCCAAGAAAAGCCTGCCAGCTGCACCAACAATCCCACCAGACCCTCCGCCCCCCCCCCCCCCCGATGTTGTGGGGAGTGAAGCAAGACTGAAGGAACCTGTGAGTACCTTTGATCTTTCACATATTGCCCTCGGCTCACTTGTCTTCACACAGGCCAGAGGGTTTTTTCCTTCCAGTTTGTAACTGCATGTTATTTTCAAGCTAACAGCGACATCTTGTTGTCTAAAACAGAATAACACCACTTGCTGCTATTCCTGATACATACACAGTGCTCTGCTGCCAAGTTACACTAGATTTGCACTAGAATCTGTCTGATTTCACTCAGACCCCAGAAGATCCATGAGAATCACCCAATCAGGCTTATAAACCAACCATAGTAATATAGCCGCCTCACGACATGGAGTGGACTAATATGATCTGCTGACACCCGAAACATCGTCATCACAAAGCGACAACGGGTCATACCGCAATTTTCCCTTTTTTTTTTTCTTCTGATGTCATAAACGCCCTTTGAGGGCCACCCTCCCAGGCCTATAACGAAATCACGACACCAGACAGTGAGACTTAGAGCTGACAGAGATTATGAACTCTTCTACAACTACACGCAAAACCTCCCAGGCGCACTCTGTTCCGTCCGCCACTGATACCGCAACCAAAATGTCTAAATCCACAGGCAAAGTGACAAAAAAAGTGCCCAAGACTACCCTAGGACTCTCCCAACCAGCCTCAGACATACCATTCTGTGCTGAACTTATAACAGACGGTAACATTACACCACCTAATTTCTCACATAGATACCCTCCTTCGCTCTCCCCTGAAGAGGACCCTAACCACGCTTCTACTGTTGCACAAGAAGATTTTCGGGTTTTTCTACCCCTATTTGACAAGAGACTGGAGGTACTCCAATCCTCTATCAACTCTGCCTTACAACTGATCACCACGAACTCCCAAAAAATCTAAGACCTCGAGAATAAATATGCAGTCCAGGAGATAACTATATCCAATTTGGAACGCACCATAAGACAATGCAGAGAAACAGAGTCTACTCTAACTGCTAAACTGGAAGACCTTAAAAATCGAGATCGCTGCAGCAACCTTAGATTCATAGGTGTCCCTGAGAGCATTGTAGGAGAGGACTTACTTACATACCTCACCGTAGACCTATCAACAGCACTGGGCTTGGAGCTGTCGACTGATAAACTTCACATCGAACGGGCACACAGAATTGGACCACCTAAGCCAGCTGGTGTGGACAACCCAATACCCTGCCCGGTCATCGCAAAATACCTGAACTGTGCGTTCAAAGAGCAGATCTTGCGCGCCTAACGGCGCCAACGCACCCTGAAAATACGAATGTATTTGCCAAGCATCTAATTTACAAAATAAGCACAGCATTAGCATTAGAATATTTTCTTGTACTTTATTTGGTTTGCAGAGTGCTGTTGCATTGTATGTTTTACCTTGTGTTTTCAGCCATAGCAACGTGCACCTGAGCATTGAGATGTGCTGACTGACCCCCTTTTTCTTTACACTTTTAAACATATACGTCCCTAATCAAACGAACACAGATTTTTTCGCTAGGCTCCAGGCCCTTCTCCTACCCAGGTCAGATCTCAACCGAATCACGGGGGAAGATTTTAACACCACTAAATATCCAATTTTAGATAATTCTGCTTTACAAACATGACCTAGAACATCCTCTAATGATCTCACTAATCTAATGGAAGCGGTCTCATTGTGTGACCCATGGAGAATCTAACACACCACCGCCCGAGAATATACTTTCTACTCGGCAGCACATGCTAGCTTCTCAAGACTCGACTATCTATTAACATCAGCATCCCTTTTTCACATCATGGCAATTGCAATTTCGGATCATGCACCCATCACCATGACTATACAAGGCTTAGAACCACAAATCAGAACTAAGTTATGGAAATTTCCCACATATCTCCACAAGTCAGATGAGTTCCATGAATACCTCAAAATAAACAGGGTCAATTTTGTGGACAATAATATTGAACACTTAGATAACCTGCCACTTTTATGGGCAACCTCTAATGCAGTCCTCAGAGGTCATATCCTCAACTACATACGCCTGAAGCGCAAAAAGGTGACTGAAAAATTCTCCCCACTACATAGAGACCTACTCAAAGCCCAACAGTCATACATACATTCCCCTTTCTCGTATATCAAACGAGTATATGAAGAAACCAAACAGGTACTAGAATCATTTGTCCAAAGCCAGGCAGTTTGGCTGACTCAACTGGATCAAAATAGATATTTCAGAGAAGCAAACAGGTCGGGACATCTCCTGGTACGTCTAGCCCAAAACCGTACTAAACATGTACATATCCACTCCCTGTACGACCCTGCAAGTACCACCACTGAGACAGGGAAGATTAGGGATATATTTCACTCGTGTAACATTTGAAGATCTTAAATCTAAATACCCCAACATTTGTTTTAACTTCTTTCCTTATTTACAAGCCAACAGCTACAGTATCTCCAGAAATTACTGCCCAACTTAACCCCCCGAGAATGGAGCCCAGCTACACAGACCTTCCTCAAACATACCCCCACCCTAAGGCCTTATTCACACGTCCGTAGTGTTTATAGATCCGCAAATTGCGGATCCATAAACACACCCGACCGGCAGCCCCATAGAAATGTCTATTCTTGTCCATAATTGCGTGCTTTCCGCATCGTAAGTGTGCGTAAGTGTGTGCTTTCCGCATCGTTCCGTGCCCCATTCACAGTCAATGGGTCCGCATGTATTCCGCAGAATTGCGGAATACATGCGGCCGTGTGAATAGGGCCTAAGGCTGTGTTCAGACTTGAGCATTTTACAGCGCATTCCTACGCGCTGTAAAACGCTCAACAGGCGAAAACCCATGTTTCCCTATGGGCATGGTTCTCACCTGAGCGTTTTACAGCGCGCACGAACGCGCTGTAAAACACCCTACGCCCAAAGAAGTACAGGAGCTTCTTTGGGGCGTACTGTCGCGCGTATTGTGATTGACGCCACAGTGGTCAATCACACAAACGCACGTACGACGCGCGTTTCTTATTTCCAAAAACGCGCTGTAATACTCGCGACAAAATCGCGCGTAAAGCGCGCGTATCAAATACGCTCAAGTCTGAACCCAGCCTAAGGGGACATACCACTAACTACTATAAACTTCTACACACCCCTCTGGAATATGGTAATGGTGAATGGGCAATAGCTAAATGGCTCAAGGACATCCTGCAGTTAACGATGTCCACCCTATATCAGGCTCTGGAACGCAATCCTCGTTATTTGCCATCCAGCCGCTACAGGGAGATGACCTTACAGATTTATCACAAGCCATGTCATGCCATCCAGCCGCTACAGGGAGATGACCTTACAGATTTATCACAAGCCATCTCGCCAGTTCAGGGCCACCGTATGGGCGTCTTTGAATCTGACAACTGTTTTCGGTGTAAAGAGACAAGAGCAGACGTTTTTCATTGTTTGTGGCTGTGCCCAGTGATACAATCTTTCTGGCATAAAATGGGTTAAATGGGTTAAACTACATGCTACAGATAAGAAAAAATACGGATGCAAGGCCTTATTTGACCGTCTCTAATGTAGGCAAATTATAGCATCCATATTACAGCTGTAAATATTGGCCTGACCACGGGTCTCCTGATCCGAACTTACAGCATCATTGATTGTACTGTTGGTTATGAGTAGAGCTGGGATTTCCAGCTCTAATATGTAAAGTAAAATATGCCCACATTAAACCCGTCTGAATAAGGCCTTATACTGATGAAAAATATGCTTACATGAAAGTGGTCAGATCCTCCTAAGTGAGACAGATCTGGCACAAGTTTACCTAATGCTCAGACGCCTCTTTAGTTAGATATTGTTACAGAGGCTTCTTGGAACACAGCACACAATATAAGGGTAAATGGTGACACCTAATGGTCACATATTAATATATACATATATATCCTCTTTCAAGGGCTTTAAAGAAGCAATTTATGTTTTACAACTAAAATTTATTTTTATAAAAAAAAATCTCATAGAGATGACTAGTGGCAAACCTGTAGGAGGTTATAGCTTCAGAAGTCATATAGTTCTGCATTGTGATTGTTCCAGTTGGACAAAACAATCAAATTACACATGATGCCAAATTGTTCGAATGCAGAATATTCATATTTTATAGTACATATGAAAGTCTCTAGAACTAATAACCTATCCTCCCGACACCCGGGACCACCGCCAATCAGCTGTTGAGAAGCGTCACTGCCTTCTCCCTTGCTCACCAAGCACAGCGCCGTACATAGTATAGCGGCTGTTCTTGGTATCATGTTCAGCCCAATTCACTGCTATGGGACAGAGCTGCGTCTAGGCCACGTGACCCATAAACATGTCGTCAATAGCCTAGGAAAAGCTAAGAGAAGGCTGTGGCACTGCTGCAAGCGCAGCTGCCTTCTCAAACGGATGATCGGCGGGAGTCCCGGGTGTCAGACCCCACTGATCAAATACTGAAGACCTATTCAGAGGATAGATCACCAATTACAAAGCCTCAGAATACCCCTTTATGGTTAAAAAAAAGTTGGATGAAAAGGGCCATAAATCACTTTCTTCAAAAATACAAATTTTACTATGCCTTTCTCACTCTGATAAGACATTTTTAATAGACTGCCGTTTTGCATGGAGGATGCGCATGTCTCGTCATAAATTAGGCACCATTTTATCATGGGTCAGACCCGATTTGTTAATGCAAAATATCGCAAAATGTTTGCACAAATAAGCTCAAAGTCGGAAAAAAAACAGTTTTTGTGACTTTTTGAAGCCAGAATTCAAAGCGTGATAAATTCCTCTCCAAGTTTTTAGACCCAACACTCGACCTGTCGGTAGTAATGGGCTTGTTTCTGAAACAGTATGGCCCCTTTCACACGGGCGTGATTTCCGTGCGGGTGCAATGCGTGAGGTGAATGCATTGCACCCGCACTGAATCCGGACCCATTCATTTCTGAAGGGCTATGCACATGAGCGGTGATTTTTTTTTTTTGAACAAAAGTTTTTATTGATATTGTGACATGGGTAGAAGACATTACAGTATCTTTGAACAGATGCATATAAACTTCATGCCCCAAATAATGGGCAAAAACATTATGCAAATCCCATAACACAATACATTTTATACATTCCCCCCCCCCAGCCACCCTCCCCCCATCTCATCTTCCCTGAGGTGTCCCCCATGAATGAGCGCAATGGACAGAAACAACAAAACAATACGTATAATAATATATCTCTCTGAGGTTCACATTTTTCCGTGATCCCACACAAGTCTCCCCCCCCCCCCATTCAGTCCCTAAAATTCTAACGACTGCCGACTCTGAGTCTCCCTAATTGGCCTTTGAGATCCTCTAGTAAATACCAGGCTGTCAGCTTAAAGGGTTCCATTGACGAGTAAATCTCTGCACTCCCCATATAGTTTACCATAAACCCCTTCCAAGTTTTATACAGTTTTTTTCCAGCTGTCTCCTTTTTGTTGATGGCCTCAAACCAATCCATGTGGAACATATGGCGTAAACGCCTGATCAGTTCCTCGTTTGTAGGGACCCTTGACTCCAGCCAGGTAGATAACAGACACCTCTTGGCCTCCAGTACTATTTTATGTCCCATTACTGTAAGTCTGGTTACTGGTCCCCCGCCACCCCCCGTGGGCTCTTCCGGGTCCTGTGCATGTAATATAACCACTTGTGCATTTAGGTCTGTCTTAACGTTACTGCAATCGTTTAGAACCCGACCCACCATCTTCCAATATTCCTCAAGATATGAACAACTCCACAAACCATGAAAAAGGTTAGTTTTAGGGGTCGAGCATTTTGGACATGCTGTAATCCTATCCGACTTAGCCTCAGTCACTGGGAGATCGAACCCGTATAAAGCGTGGTGGATAATTTTAAAATTAGTTTCCATCATCTTCTCATTCAATACTGCCCTATGTATGGCCGAGATACCTGACCTAACTGTTTGTGAAACATCTGCGATGTTGAATTCGGTGCCCCACTTCCGAAACAATCCCTGAGAAATAGGACCTTACCATATAGCTCTTAGACTGCAATATAATAATGATATAGAAGGCCTGCTGCGGGTATTGAGAAAAGAATCAAACTTATTCTGGCGCCACTCCCCACTTACATCCCGGGCTAGGCTTTTACAATGAGCGGTGATTTTCACGCATCACTTCTGCGTTGCGTGAAAATCGCAGCATGCTCTATATTGTGCGTTTTTCACACAAAGCAGGCCCCATAGAAGTGAATGGGGCTGCGGGAAAATCGCAGCATCCGCAAGCAAGTGCGGATGTAGTGCGATTTTCCCTCAAGGCGGGACCCGATCTTTATTATTTTCCCTTATAACATGGTTATAAGGGAAAATAATAGTATTCTCAATACAGAATGCTTAGTAAAATGTGGATTAAGGGGTTAAAAAAGTAATAACTCACCTTATCCACTTGATCGCTAGCTGTCGATCTCTTCGTCTTCTTCAAGCATTAGCTGCCATCTAAAGGACCTGTGGTGACGTTACATCACATGATCCAATCACATGGTCCATCACCATGGTGATGGACCATGTGATTGGACCATGTGATGAGCTCCGTGACGTCATCACAGGTCCTTTAGCCGGCAGCTAATGCTTGAAGAAGACAGAAGAGATCGCAACTACGCGATCAAGTGGATAAGGTGAGTTAATTTTTTTATTTTTAACCCCTCCATCCACATTTTACTAAGCATTCTGTATTGAGAATGCTATTATTTTCCCTTATAACCATGTTATAAGGGAAAATAATAAAATCTACAGAATACTCAACCCAAACCCGAAGTCCGGGTTCGGGTCTGGGTACCAAACATGCCGATTTTTCCCACGCGCATGCAAAACGCATTAAAACGCTTTGCACTCGCGCGGAAAAATCGTGCATTTTCCCGCAACGCACCCGCCTCTTATCCGGGCGTCAAACATGACGCCCGTGTGAAAGGGGCCTATGGGCATTAAACAATTATACATGGATTGATGCATCAGAAAAAGTTGCTTCCTTTATAAGCCTGGTGTGTCAGGCTTTTCATATATTCTTCATCTTAGGGTACTTTCACACTTGCGTTGAAGGATTCTGTCAGGCAGTTCCATCAACGGAACTGCCCGACAGATTCGTTAAAACGTTTGAAAAGGGATTTCATTTGCAGACGGATCCGTTTGCAGATCCGTTTGACAATTGTATTGAAATATCGGATCTGTATTTTCGTTGTCATCTGTAAAAACGGATCCGTTATTAATTATTTTACCATTTTTAAAGGTCTGCGCATGCGCAGAGTGGAGGAACGCATCCGTTAATGCATCCATTTTCAATGTCAGATCCGCCCTTAATACATTTTAATGGAAATTAATGGTGGATCCGTCATTCCGTCAAGTGTTTCCGCATTTTTGGACGGAGATAAAAATACAACATGCTGCGCTTTTATCTGCGTCCAAAAAACGTGAAAGGTCTGAACTGAATACAAACTGATGCAAACTGAACGAATTGCTTTCCATTCAGAATGCATTAGGATAAAACTGATCAGTTTTTTTCCGTTATTGAGCCCCGAGGACGAAACTCAATGACGGAAAACTTTGGAGCTAGTGTGAAAGTACCCTTAGTCACCTTATATTGCATCACATTTTTTTTTTTTTTGCAACACTAAGGCCCCTTTCAGACGAGCGAGTTTTCCGCGCGGGTGCAATGTGTGACGTGAACGCAAAGCATCCGCACTGAATCCTGACCCATTCATTTCAATGGATCTGTGTACATAAGCGTTTTTTTTCACGCATCACTTGTGCGTTGCGTGAAAATCGCAGCATGTTCTATATTCTGCGTTTTTCACACAGCCCTAGCCCTATAGAAGTGAATGGGGCTGCGTGAAAAACGCATTGCATCCGCAAGCAGGTGCGGGTGCGTTGCGTTTTTCACTGATGGTTGCTAGGAGATGTTGTTTGTAAACCTTCAGTTTTTTTATCACGCGCGTGAAAAACGCATCAAAACGCATTGCAGCCGCGCGGAAAAAACTGAACAACTGAACGCAATCGCAGGCAAAACTGAATGGTTTTGCCTGTGAAATCGCACAGTTTTCCCTGAACGCATCCGGACCTAATCCGGACACGCTCGTGTGAACCCAGCCTAACTCATACTTGTAACCCGGTTACGAACAGTTACAAATGAAAAAAAAATTCTCAATAAAAACTAATAAAAAAATTCCCCTCCTTGTGTGAAGGAAGCCTCAAGAATACATTTTAATTATTTAATAAATGTAAACATTTATAAACATTTATTTAAATATATATGAAATACTTCACATTAACACGCCTCATTCAGACAGTAGTATTTTAGCCTGATCCGCTTTTTTTTGCTCATTCACTTCTATTGGGCCGCAAAAAACGGATGTCATCTGTGTGCTGTCTGCATTCTGCAAACATGCCGCAAATAGAATAGAACAAGGTATGTTCGTTTGAATGTAGCCCAATGTTCACATTTTTAAGAGCCTCTAGGAATCATTATCCCAAAATAATGCAGCGCTTTGATGCATGAAAGGTAGAGAACATGTGTATAAGCAATACAGATCAAGGGGGGGCACATTAAACATGATGTTTGCTAAGATAGCTTCCATTTTTAAGTCAATTAAGTAAATTAAAAAAGCATACTGGTTGATGAATCACACTTAAAAAAAGAAAACTGAAAAACTAGGTACAGAATTTCCACAATTGCAAATAGAATCTAGAATGATCTTGTATACGATATGGTTTTGCGCTCATCGCTATAAATCAAACAGGAATCGGATTGATTAATGTCCCTCACAGAATGGGCCGCACATTTGCAAACGAAACAGAAATACCCAGAAACAAATTTCCATTATGCCCCTTAGGGCCTCTTTTACACGGGCGTCACGTTTGACTCCCGGATAGGATGCGGGTGCGTTGCGGGAATATGCACGATTTTTCCGCACGTGTGCAAACGTTTGTAATGCGTTTTGCACGCGCGTGTGAAAAATCGCCATGTTTGGTACCCAGACCCGAAGCCGCACTTCATCACTGAGGTCCGGTTTCGGGTGGAGCATTCTGTAGACTTTATTATTTTCCCTTATAACATGGTTATAAAGGAAAATAATAGCATTCTCAATAGAGAATGCAAAGTAAAAAGGGCACTAGACATCACTGAAGGTCCTTCACCACCTTCCCAGCTGAATACAGAGCAGGAGACCGGTAACCGGCTGCTATGCAATTAAATGGAGGGGGTAAGTTTATGTTTTTATTATTTTTAACCCTCTAGTGCCCTTTTTACTTTGCATTCTCTATTGAGAATGCTATTATTTTCCTTTATAACTATGTTATAAGGGAAAATAATAAAGATCGGGTACCCATCCCGATCGCCTCCTAGCAACCATGCGGGAAAATCGCACCGCATCCGCACTTGCTTGCGGATGCTTGCTATTCTCCCGCAGCCCCATTCACTTCTATGGGGCCTGCGTTGCGTGAAAAACGCACAATATAGAGCATGCTGCGATTTTCACGCAACACAGAAGTGATGCGTGAAAATCACTGCTCATGTGCACAGCCCCATAGAAATGAATGGGTCCGGATTCAGTGCGGGTGCAATGCGTTCACCTCACGCATTGCACCCGCGCAGAAAACTCGCCCGTGTGAAAGGGGCCTAAGTGTCCTTTCATCCGCACAGGTATTCTGGCCAGTAATGAGAGCCAATCAATCATGTTGACCAGCACTCGTTAGCTGCACTTACATGCGTGTTCAGTACTAGGGGACAAACAATCGGTAAAGCGATCATTCAGCCACCTTTTTACACAGGGCGAGGTGCTCCAGACATGTGCATAAAAGATGCGATAGGCCAAAAAATGAGCAATCAGCTGCATGTTTAGACAAGGCAATGATCGGCCCATGTAAATGGCCAGTTTTCATATGGGTTCCACATCAGGAGCATCATATATTTCAGGGGTAGATTATAATCAATGGCGTAACTATAGGGGATGCAGCAGGCCCCCTCATCGCACTATTTGATCTCCTTTCTGGTTTTCTTTCATTTCTGGCATCAAAGATACTGTAAATCTGAGACACTGAAGTAGAGGAGATGGGAGGATTTACAATGCAGTCAGAAAGGAGATCATTAACCTTTTAATGCCAAAAGTAGCAGTAGGTTAGTATACAGCCAAGGAAGGGAAGCTGTGGAAAAAACACAAACAGGTGGTTGCAAGGATTAGGGTACTTTCACACTAGCGTCAAAGTTTTCCGTCATTGAGTTCCGTCCTCAGGGCTCAATACCAGAAAAAAACTGATCAGTTTTATCCTAATGCATTCTGAATGGAAAGCAATCAGTTCAGTTTGCATCAGTTTGTCTTCAGTTCAGTCCTTTCACGTTTTTTGGACTCAGATAAAAGCGCAGCATGTGGTATATTTATCTCCATCCAAAAATGTAGAAACACTTGACGGAATGACGGATCCGCCATTAATTTCCATTGAAATGTATTAAGGGCGGATCCGACATTGAGAATTGACGCATTAACGGATCCATTCATCCACTCTGCGCATGTGCAGATCTTTAAAAATGGTAAAATAACGACGGCAAGACGGATCCGTTATTTCAATACAACTGTCAAACGGATCTGCAAACGGATCCGTTTGCAAATGAAATCCGTTTTCAAACGTTTTAACAGATCTTTCGGGCAGTTCCGTTGACGGAACTGCCTGACGGAATCCTTTGACGCAAGTGTGAAAGTATCCTTACAGTGTTCTCACAGCATATGTCTATATTGTAGAGACAACAGAGATTATACTCTGTCCCTAATGGTGATGTGTAGGAGTATTCAGTAACTAATGTGAAGCCCATATCCGACCCGACAGTCCAATAAGACTAAAGTTGGATGTTTATGCGCTGACAGAGGAAGCGCACGCATAGAATAACTACACAAACAGCACAATGTTGTGTGAAACCTCCGTCCCTCTTCCAAACACCTTAGATGCTGCCCAAATATGTCTGGGCAATGTTTTCACTAAGTATCAGGACTATGTATGCCCTACATATCTGTATGCATTATCTATCTATAAACATTATGCACTTTTCTATTTATTTGCATGCTATAAGGGTCTTTATGTTAGCACTGTATGTACTATTTATCTGGAGAGGGTTATTTCGGCTTGTTTTAAGTGTACACAGAAGTGAAGCACAAAAACCATGTAGTACTTAAACAAGCAACTTAACCATGGATGGAAGCAGTATGGCATTAGGCACTCATGGGGTCATTTATCAAACTGGTGTAAGGTAGGACTGGCTTAGTTGCCCATAGCAACCAATCGGATGCCACCTTTCATTTTTGACAGCTTATTCAGAAAATGAAAGGTGGAATCTGATTGCCCACATCTACTTTACACAAGTTTGATAAATGACCCCCTCAGTGTTTTGCCGCATGGTGCTTCAGCCTGGCACTCTATCATCTGTTATGCATCTGACAAGAATGTCTCTATAATACTGCATCCAATGGCACCACAATTATTTTCTGGTTAAATTCTGTATGGCTCTGAGCAGAAATACCTTTGTATGGTGTGGAACCACTGTGTCAACTGATTTGTTTGACTTTGGGCTAAACCTAAGAGCATTATCTTGGCGACTCACTGGTATTCATTTCTTACGGTATAATAAGGCGCTAAAATATATCACTTTATTGAAGATATTAATTTAAAAACAGGGGGGAAAAAATATAGTGTATCGAAAAGTCCTCAAACAGTAATTGGTTAATCATATATGACACAATAAAGGCTAAAGACAGAAGACTGTAACATATAGGTCTAATATTTCCCAAAAAGGCATATTTAAAAAGCCACAGTATGTGTCAGAAGTGCCGCCTATTGAAACAATGTAACCTAATTAACCGCTAGTAATTGGTAATCGTCACCAACAAGCAGTTGTTTTGTGCGGACACTATAAGTAGCTTGGTGGGCAGTATGAAAGGTGTGGGAAGAAAAGGGTTTTCAGTATGTTATCACCACCGGAGTATGTCTGGCTAAGAGAATACTGGCAGTGATAAACACCACTCAAAGCGGGTCAGCAGTCACATGTGCCATGACTAAAGTAAAACCCAATACACCCACATCCTACTCTGCCCACCCAAGCTGAAGCTAGAACTCCCACAATTAGCATCTACAACAACGCTCAACGCGTTTCATCACAAGAATCATCAGGAGCAAAATAATAAATGCGGGTGGCAAGTAATAGCAGCCGCTGCCACACTAGTGATGTGTGACAGCGTGTCCAGCACTATGACGGCTGTGAAGCGGGCGCGCAAAGCGCCGGATTAAATAAGGGAGAAGACACAGCCCCCTGGGAGGCTGGGCGAAGGTGGAGCCAATGCGAGCGCAGCGAGGCGGAACACACCGCTCGTTCACTAACTGAGCCAGCACCGCGCCACATAATGAATCGTCCAGCTACCACAATAGATGACAAGAGGGATCATATAGGCAGGTCATTCCAATTTGAGCTTAGCATAGGTCAGGGAACGGGACAGCAGGTAAGTATTGCGTGTTCAAACCAGTAACCAAAAGGGTACACAGAATTGATCAAACAGCCGGGATGCCTACTGTATGGATCAAACCAGAGTATGCAAAAAAGCCACTTGAAAATACTAATTACAGGATGATTGAATACACCCCATTGCATATTCTATCACAACAGGAACAGTATATTTTTGAGCACATATATTAACAATTATATACTGTCAAAGGGGGCATGGTGTAAGAAGTGAGATCTTGCAACAAAGGTTAACGACCAAAACTAAGAAAGACCAGCCCTGTTGACATGGTTCAATGGTCACAAATAAACAAAGTATATGTATCAACAAATCCAACAAGGGCGGAGCTCCCCCAACAAAGGAATTGAGGCATAATTTAATGATCAATAAAGCAAGTGAAGGAAATGTGATCATTAAGTCCAGAAGGACAAACAGTACTCAATCTAAATGTCCACTGGGCTTCTTTCTGGAGAACACGTTGGTCAAAATTGCCCCCTCTTGGGGACGGTCCCACAATCTCAATGCCCTGAAGGAGAATTGATCGCACATCCCCAGAGTGATTTGAATTGATATGATGTGCAATCGAAGTGTCTGCTTTCTTTCTGATATCATTCAAATGCTCGCCAATTCTGCGGCAAAATTCGCGAATGGCTTTCCCGACATACTGTAGCCCACATATACAGGTTGCCAGATAGACAAGGCCAGAAGATCTACAATTCACAAAGCATCTGATGCTAAAAGATTTAGAGGTTGCCGTACTAACAAAAGTATGTCCCGTTTTGATGGCAACGCAGGTCACAGCACTGCAGCGGAAAGTACCTTGTGTGGGATTTACCAACCAAGTATCAGTAACGTGGGGACTGAAAAAAGCTGTGGATCAGTCGATCCTTCAGATTACGTCCCCTACGTACCACATGTTGGACATCCATTTTTTGAATACCCCAATGTTTACGCAGAATGTTCTGGCCTGCCCGCTTGCTGCATCAAAAGTGGCTTTCAAATGAATCTGTTCGTCAACACTTTCTTTACTTCTGGGATTTAGAAGAGACTCACGTGTACATGCGAGTTTTGATAAGCTGATGTAAGGACCTTTTGGGGATACCCCCGTCTCAAAAACCTTTTCTCAAGATCCCTAGCTTTGGCTTTGAAATCTGAGAACGATTAACAATTTTGATGGACCCAAAGGTACTGCACTTTTGGTATCCCTCTTTTGACGGGAAGAGGGTGGCAACTATCCCAATGTAATAAGCTGTTTGTCGCTGTTTCTTTACGAAACAGACTGGTGTGAATACTGCCATCTTCAGTCTTAGCAATGTTCAAGCCAAGAAAGGTAATTTGAGTTGGGTTGATTTCGGAAGTGAAAAAAAGGCCACATTCGTTAATATTAAGGACCTTTACAAACTCATTGAACTCTCCAACAGTCCCAGTCCTAAAAACCAGGACATCGATGTACCTTAGCCACATCGAGATGTAGGAAGACCACCTCACAAGCTCCTCTCCAAAAACTACTTCTTTCTCCCACCAGCCAAGGTACAGATTGGCATAAGATGGCGGGCATGGACTCCTCATGGCCACGCCCCTGACCTGGTGGTAGAAGAGACAATTGAAGAGGAAAGCATTGTGGTGGAGGATAAACCTCAACAGATCGATGACAAACTCATTATGGGGAAAAAACTCTCTACCCCTTTCCTGCAGATAGTACCGTACTGTCTCTATAACACCCTCGTGAGGGATGGAGCTATAGAGGGCCTCTACATCCAGAGCAGCAAGCAGTGTGTTGCCCTCAATGTAGAGGCCGTCTAATTTGTTGACAATCTCCATTGAATCCCTCACATAAGAGGGTAAGGCCAGAACAAACGGCCTGAGTATGACGTCAACATAGTTACTGACATGGTGTGTCAGACTCTTATTGCCTGAAACAATTGGCCTGCCCTTTAATGGATGTAAGCTCTTATGTACTTTGGGCAAACTGTAAAAACAGTTCAATTGTGGATATTTGGGCAAAAGAGCCTGATATTCGGCCTGATATTACTCCCTGGTATTCACCCTTCGATCTCTATACAATCTATGGACTTCGCTGCAAGGAACCACCGGACCACTACCTCTTTGAGTAGCCAAGGTTTGGTTAAAAGCTGACCTACAGGTGTCAGAGACACTGGTGCAAGGCACTGAAGGAACAGGCGAAACACGTAGTAAGTAACAGGCCAAGGTCAGGGCGGGCAGAGTATGTATGAATCTGTGAAATAGGTCCAACTTGAGGGCTGGCAGCAGAGGGTCACAAAGGCAAATGTCAGTACACGGACAGACAACAGGAAAACACCTCTGCAAAGAACATAGCAAGTTGCCCAGGCAAGGAAACAAGGTCAGCAGCACAGAGTTATAACAGAAGCTGATCAGCAATTAGAAGCAGCACACAGACCAAGGAGAGGAGGTGAGTGGTAGTGAAAGGGGTAGTAGTTCATTTAGAAATGTTTCTAATATAAGCAGCAGAGCAGTGATGGACACAGGCTGTCTATGTAACATATACAAAAGAAAGGAATTACCCAATTTCATTGAAAAATAAAATGATTTTGCTATGATATTCTTTATTGTGGTAAGACTGTAGCCTCTATACAGGACCATCCCATTGCTCTATGCTTGAGAATTAAGGTCCATTTGGTGCCCGCCTTATGCAAAGATGTTTGCTCCTGGTTATTCTGTTACAGACCCAGCTTGTATATTTGACTACATCTACCCACCTGCTGGCTTTCCTGACCTTTGGTTGACTACTACTTACGAAGGAACACAGCATGTCTTGACCTATGCACTGTAAGACGATGATTACTACAACCCTGGTACCTTGTCCTGGTATCTACTCTCCATCTAGGTGCTGCCTGTTAATGAAGACTACTCTGGATGTAGAAATCTAGAGCTTCCTAATGGTGAAGCCTATACCCCCTAGTGGGGGGTTAAGGATGGATTCCATTTCCTGGTTTAGACCTAAGCCAAATCTGTTTGTGGGTATACATCTACTATTGACCTTGTTACACTGTGGTCTTCAAATAGTAATAAATTATTCTCACATACCCATGTTCATTACTTCTCTCTTGTAAGGGGTTCACATATTGGACTTGAAAATATCTTATCTTTAAAGAGAGCCTGACAGCAGTTTTGTTGATGCAAAACTGCTGACAGAAATAGGTAGGGGCAGGGGACAGGTGGTAATACATACCCATGTGCCTGCTTTTAATCCACTTAATGCTATAAAAATGAATTTTGAATATCATGGGTGCCACTCTCGCAAGTGCACCAGAGGCGGGGCTGCAGTGCTACAGACTTCATTCTCAGCAAAGGGGAGAAGATGTGGAGCTGCTCATACACTAAGCCTAAAGCACTGCAATCTGCATCAACAAAACTGCTGACAGACTCCCTTTAAAGGACATCTGTCAGCAGATTTGTACCTATGTAACTGGCTGACCTGTTGTATGTGCGCTGGCCAGCTGAAGGCATCTGCATTGGTCCCAGGTTCATATGTGCCCGCATTGCTGAGAAATATGATGTTTTAATACATGCAAATGAGTCTATAGGAGCAACGGGGCGTTGCCGTTACACCTAGAAGCTCTTCTCTCCCTGCAACTGCTGCGCCCTCTCTATTGGCTCTGTCAAAGTGCAGAGGGAGCAGCAGTTGCAGAGACAGCAGAGCTTCAAGGTGTAACAGCAACTCCCCCTTGCTCCTAGAGGCTCATTTGCATATATTAAAACATAATTTTTCTCAGCAATGTGGGCACATGTGAACATGGGATCAACACAGATGCCCTCAGCTGCCAAGCGCACATGGAACAGGTCAGCCAGTGTCATAGGTACAGATCTGCTGACAGATGCCCTTTAAGACTGCCCTTTGAGCATGCACAATGTGACTGTAGCCAGAGCGTTTCAACCATTACCTTCCCAAATTAACACTCCAGCTTCCTTTTTGATAAATTTGAACCAAAATTTGTTAGTGAATGGCTCCTCCAAAAGTACCTCTCCCACCCAGAGAGACGGCTCAATAGTGGACAGAGGACATCTTGTGGGCTTCATTGGTACGGCAAACTGCGGGTCCCAGGCTCCCATCTCCGCCCTTGATCCAAGCACCAAGAGTTCAGTGTCTGTGTGACTGAGAGTGATGACCACGCCAAATCTGAAGAACATCGGCTTCATGGTCACTGCAAAAGATTAAGTCATTAATAGACATTTATTGAAAAATTAGCTTTCATCATACAAATCTTAAAATCGTACAAATTAGACCTACAAATATAGAATACATTTTGGGGCGCACAACCCTTTTTAGACTAAGAGCTACATTGTCAGGTTGTACCACTACCAAGGGGTACTTCCATCAGAGGGTGGGGGCTGAGGGTTTTACAACTTCTGCAAACTACAATGAAAAGTCCAACATGCAACCACCTCTCAAGAGACCCCTATGTGTGTAATAGATGAGGTTCCTACAGATAACTGCCACCTATGACATTTATGGCATATTCTGTGGATAGGTCATAGATGTCTAAGATGGGAATCACTTTGGGTAAAACTGACGCAAGGCAGAGCATGACAGGTGGGTTCATAGAGAGAATACCACCAGTCATGTGTCACCTCCTCAGGTATGCACCACTTATAGCACAGCAAAAGTGCCTTCACACGCAGCAGATTTTGTTGTAGGAAATTTCTGCAACTGAAAATCTGTTCCATTCATCTGAATGAGGCCTGAGGAAATCCATGGGCTTCCGAAATCTGCCGCAAGTGAAGGCACCTTAATGCTAGATCCACATGTGCCAGATTTCTCCACTGAAAACCCACCTGAAGATTTTACCACAAAATACACAGCAAGTCTGCAGCAAAATTCACATGTGTAGTAACAAAAGGATATCTGTGGGTGCAATGTGTTTTGCTCTCTTCTCCTGCTGGACCTGTTCCTCACCGGTCACTTCCTTCTTCTTCAGTACACTGCTGAATTCACCGCGTTCTGGTTCCCGGTTTTAAACTTACAGCAAGGACAGGTCACAACTGCGGCCAGTTATTGGCTGCAGAAGCCCAAGTGACCCCAGTCCATGAGGAAAGTTTACAAATAGGGATCAGTGAATGCAGTGGTGTACCTGCTGGAAGCAGGTAAGTAGGCTTACTTCCACAGGTCCAGAGTAGGGGGACTAAAAAGTATTAAAAAGCTGGGCAACCGCTTTAGGTTACTTAGAACATATACAGTTCCACAACAGTCCCAGTCACAATCACACTGCCAGCCACAGTGTCCACTATAACCCGTTAGATGCAGCAGTCAATAGTAACCGTGGCACATAAGTGGCTTTACAGGGAGAGAGGCTTGTCATGATACCTGGGTGCTAGTGGGTTGTCATGGCAGTCGTGGGCATGACAAACACCCCATACTATATGAGCCTGTTAGTCCCGGTCAACGATCATTAAACTAGAAGTGCAAGTTCCCTAAATGGGCTAAAAAAAAGTTCAACAGAAAAAACATACAACCCCCATTTTCTTGCGTGAAATGTTCTAGTTTAAAAAATTAACTACATCTATGTCGCATATTTATATCTGCAAGCTAGCAGAAGGACCCGAGAGTATATCGACAGTATCCCTCATAACAGTGACCTCTACCGCAACCCAGCCCTTTAACAGTGAACTCCACAGTCCCCAATCCCTTAACACTGAATCACCCACAGTGCCCCGCCACTTTAAAATGGGACCTTCACAGCAGCCCATCCCCTTAACTTTGATTTTCACAGCAGCCCGCCCCTTTAACAGTGAGTTTCACAGCACCCCACTCTCTTGACAATGACCTCCTGTGGGGCTCGCTCCCATAACAGTGACCTCCACAGTACTCCGCTCCCTTAATAGTGACCTCACAGTACCCTGCTGCCTTAACAGTGACCTCCACAGCAGTTGCCCCTTTAATAGTGGCCCCTGCCCTCTTAACAGTGACCTCCACAGTGTCTGCCCCTTTAAAAGTGACCTCCACAGTGGCCTTCCCGTTAACAGTAACATCCACAGTGCCCGCCCCTTTTACAGTGACCTCCACAGCTCCATGCCCCTTTAATACTAAGGCTACACGATGACATGTGTCGCGCAACATTTTGTCTCAACAATTTTTAAAATGATTGGCTATGGTATCACACTGCGACATGTGACATACTGCAACTGCGACACGACAGTCGCACAAAATCCATCCAAGATAGATTTTTCTGTGACTGTCGCATCGCAGTCGCGGCATGTCACATATCGCAGTACAACTCCATAGACTATCATTATAAAAATTGTCGCGCGGCATTGGTGCAACATCAAATGTCGTGCAACACATGTAGCAGTGTAGTTGTGCCCTATGTGTTATGCGACTTATTGTCACGCGACAAATGTCGTCGTGTAGCCCTAGCCTAAAGCTGACCTACAGCAGTGAAAAAAAATGGCTGGGTTGTTATGAAAACCTGGCGTAAAACTGTGTGTATGTGGAGACTAAGGGCCTGCGAGCTTCTATTGGCTGATAAGTGACATGCGTTTTTGAGTGATCGTGGAAAATACATACATAAATACACACACACATATATACGTCCTTCTTCATATATATATTGATTCACTATCATAGCAACATATAGAATAATACCAATATGTTTTTTATACCCTAGAGTGAAATAACAAAACAAAAACAAAAAATTAACAGCTTAGCTACAGAATCTGAATATGGTGTACTGTACAGAACAGCGCCTGGTTTACCAGTGTAGCTACAGAATACGGTGTACAGTACAGAACAGCGCCTGGTTTACCAGTGTAGCTACAGAATACGGTGTACTGTATAGAACAGCGCCAGGTTTACCAGTGTAGCTACAGAATACAGTGTACTGTACAGAACAGCGCCCGGTTTACCAGTGTAGCTACAGAATACGGTGTACTGTATAGAACAGCGCCAGGCTTACCAGTGTAGCTACAGAATACGGGGTACTGTACATAACAGTTCCAGGTTTACCAGTGTAGCTACAGAATACGGTGTACTGTACAGAACAGCGCCAGGTTTACCAGTGTAGCTACAGAATACAGTGTACCATACAGAACAGCGCCAGGTTTACCAGTGTAGCTACAGAATACGGTGTACTGTACAGAACAGCGCCAGGTTTACCAGTGTAGCTACAGAATACAGTGCACCGTACAGAACAGCGCCAGGTTTACCAGTGTAGCTACAGAATCCGGTGTACTGTACAGAACAGCGCCAGGTTTACCAGTGTAGCTACAGAATACAGTGCACCCTACAGGACAGCGCCAGGTTTACCAGTGTAGCTACAGAATACAGTGCACCATACAGAACAGTGCCAGGTTTACCAGTCTAGCTACAGAACACAGTGCACCCTACAGGACAGTGCCAGGTTTACCAGTGTAGCTACAGAACACAGTGCACCCTACAGTACAGCGCCAGGTTTACCAGTGTAGCTACAGAACACAGTGCACCCTACAGTACAGCGCCAGGTTTACCAGTGTAGCTACAGAATACAGTGTACTGTACAGAACAGCGCCCGGTTTACCAGTGTAGCTACAGAATACGGTGTACTGTACATAACAGCGCCAAGTTTACCAGTGTAGCTACAGAATACAGTGTACCATATAGAACAGTGCCAGGTTTACCAGTGTAGCTACAGAATACAGTGCACCATACAGAACAGCACCAGGTTTACCAGTGTAGCTACAGAATACAGTGCACCCTACAGGACAGCGCCAGGTTTACCAGTGTAGCTACAGAATACAGTGCACCATACAGAACAGTGCCAGGTTTACCAGTGTAGCTACAGAACACAGTGCACCCTACAGGACAGTGCCAGGTTTACCAGTGTAGCTACAGAATACAGTGTACTATGCAGAACAGCGCCCGGTTTACCAGTGTAGCTACAGAATACAGTGCACCTTACAGAACAGCGCCAGGCTTACCAGTGTAGCTACAGAATACAGTTCACCATACAGAACAGTGCCAGGTTTACCAGTGTAGCTACAGAATAAGGTGTACTGTACAGAACAGCGCCAGGTTTACCAGTGTAGCTACAGAATACGGTGTACTGTATAGAACAGCGCCAGGTTTACCAGTGTAGCTACAGAATACAGTGTACTGTACAGAACAGCGCCCGGTTTACCAGTGTAGCTACAGAATACGGTGTACTGTATAGAACAGCGCCAGGCTTACCAGTGTAGCTACAGAATACGGTGTACTGTACAGAACAGTGGCAGGTTTACCAGTGTAGCTACAGAATACAGTGCACGGTACAGAACAGCGCCAGGCTTACCAGGGTAGCTACAGAATACGGTGTACTGTACAGAACAGCGCCAGGTTTTACCTGCCATCTTTCACGGCCAACCATTTCTTTGCTTCTAGGAGGGCAAAAACCTTTTTTCTGACCCAAAACAATCTAACTGCTTCCACTGGTAATAACACATTTGTACTTGGCTTTTGTTTTTTTTTTGTTTGTTTTTTACTTTCCTCTAACTACAAATCAGATCTGCAGCATCTACTGTCCTGTAGAAATAACCATAACCGAGAACTCACAGTGCTGTAAATCATAGCTTATGTAAGGCTTGTAGCGCCCCGCAATGGCAGAGCAGAGAACTACATGTAGGCACGCGGATAAGAAGCAAGCACATAGCGCAGCCGTATACCTGTGTGGAGCTCAGGCCTATGTACGACAAACCGTCTGCCCGGACCAGGCGGCTCCGCCCACTTTCCTCGCGTCCTTTATATACTACGGTGTATAGGAACCGAGGAGGGCGGGATTACAGTTCGGGTATATTATTATACAGCACGGACATTACCGTCACTCGCCTATGCTGCAGCGCAATGAGCTGTTATGGAAAACTGAGGTGACATTACCGACTCGGTTCCAGCAGGGGGCGCTCGTCGTTCTGCGAGGAGAGGGCAGCTGCGCTTGCGTGGTGTTCCCGTGTTGTAGTCTATAAATGGCTGTACAGTGACGTCTGCAGTGATAAGTGACGTCTCCCTGCTCCCTGACGTCACCGGCTCTGTGCTCCACTCATCTGCCAGCCATGGGCGTAGCTATAGGGGGTGCAGAGGTAGCAGTCGCTACCGGGCCCAGGAGCCTGAGGGGGCCCAAAGAACCTTGTGCCGCATAAGAAGACACACAAAGCACTGAGGGAAGGGGGGCCCAAGTTGAACTCTTGCACCCTGGCCCATGAGCCGTTAGCTACGCTCCTGCTGCCAGCAGTGGTTAATCCTCCATGTTCTGACTGCTCCTATGTGAGGGTGAACACACCAGATCACCATGGAGATTTCTGCAACAAACCTGCCTAGTGTGAATGTACCTATACTAAGGGCTCATGCACATGAACGTCTTTTTTTTTCTGTTTAGATTCCGTTTTTTTGCGTTCCGTTTACGAACCGTATACAGAACCATTAAAAAAAACGGAAGGTACTCTGTATGCCTTCCGTTTCCGTTTTTCCGTTCCATTCAATGATAGAATATGTCCTATTATTGTCCGCATAATGGACAAGGATGGTACTGTTCTATCAGGGGCAAGCTGTTCCGTACCGCAAAAAACGGAATGCACACGGACTTCATCCATATTTTTTGCGGATTGCAAAATACGGAAAAGGCCATACGGTCGTGTGCATGAGCCCTAAGAAGCAGGCTATTAGGCCCTGCCTCTGGCGAGGTTTAAAGGGGTTCACTGGATTACAGATATTGATCACCTATCGAGTACTTGGTAAACCAGCTCACCTGCTGAGATATAACTTGTTCCGCTGTTGTGCACGGATCATTCAAGCAAAGACTTGTATAGTATCTTGAGTGAAGAGAAAAAAATCCACCACTGGAATCACAACTTGAAAAAGCCAATATTACCTTTATTCCGTTGCATTAAAATACAAGCGACAGCTCTGCCTTAACACATGGAAACACTCGCCGGTCTACGCGTTTCAGACACACCTATCCAGAAAACATGACTATGACACGCTGATGTTATAGAGTGTGGAAAAACTCTTACCAGACAGCAACTTAACAATAATAATGCATGAATTCTCTTTTATAGTTCAAGCCTTTGGGATATCTTGTTTTGAGATTATACATCCAAAAGGCTTCTCCCTGCAATACTAGGTGTGTCTGAAACGCGTAGACCGGCGAGTGTTTCCACGTGTTTAAAGAAGTATATAAATATAAAAAGTGGTTCTTAGGACCTCTTCTTTTACTGATCTGCCCCAAAGAGAATCCAGTCTCGCTCAAAAGAACATATGTGAGACAGATTTCAGGGTTCCAGAGCCTGTACAGTCATAAATGACACCTATAGGACTTTATCATGACCTCTGCCCGTAAAGATCACGCCACAAGAGCATTCCTGTGTTGTCCTAAGCCAGGGATCAGGAACTCCAGCTGTTCTGAAACTACAACTCCCAGAATGCTCCATTCACTTCTATGGAAGTTAAGCCTGTTTCACATCTGCATTAAAACAGCAGGCTGTAACGGCGGGGAACAGCCTGCTGGATCCGTGAATACCGGTCGCAACCGTGCACTTCCGAGGTACCGTCTGGCCCTATTCACTATAATGGGGACCGGCAGAGATTGGGCTGCCACCCGGCAAATATGCCGAGAGGTGGCCAGATGAAAATTGCTACCCGAAGCGGTATTTGTTCGTCCACTTCTCGGCATATTTGCTGGGTTGCAGTCAGATCTAGTGAATGGGGCCGGATGGTATCTCGGTACCGTCCGGTATTCACAGATCCGGCAGGCTGTTCCCAGCCAGAACAGCCTGCTGGGTCTGCTTAACGCAAATGTGAAACAAGGCTTAGAAGAACAGCCAAGCATGTTGCATGCTGGGAGTTGTAGTTTCACAGCAGCTGGGGTGCCGAAGGTTGCTGAGCCCTGTCCTAGGCAACATTTGATTGTGATGATGACACAATAGTGGTTGTATTTAGGCTGCATTCACACGGGCGTGATTTCCACGCGGGTGCAATGCGTGAGGTGAACGCATTGCACCCGCTCTGAATCCGGACCAATTCATTTCTATGGGGCTGTGCACATGAGCAGTGATTTTCCCGCATCACTTTTGCGTTGCGTGAAAATCGCAGCATGCTCTATATTCTGCGTTTTTCACGCAATGCAGGCCCCATAGAAGTGAATGGGGCTGGGGGAAAATCGCAAGCATCCGCAAGCAACGGCGGATGCGGTGCGATTTTCCCGCATGGTTGCTAGGAGACGATCGGGATGGGGACCCGATCTTTATTATTTTCCCTGTTAACATGGTTATAAGGGAAAATAATAGCATTCTAATTACAGAATGTTATGTAAAAAGGGGAAGAGAGGGTTAAAAATAAAAAAAACTTTAACTCGCCTCATCCTCTTGATCGCGTAGGTGCCGGGATCATTCTTCTTTCTTCATATCTGCTGGTTGACGTCACTGGCTTCCATGATTGGACCATGTGACCCAGTGACATCACCGAAGGTCCTTCAACCAACAGATATGAATGTTCCTTGCACCTACCAATCAATGGGAGGAGGTGAGTTTAATTTTTTTTAATTTTTAACCCTCTCTTGCCCTGTTAACATAGCATTCTGTATTTAGAATGCTATTATTTTCCAATATAACTATGTTATAAGGGAAAATAATAAATTCTCCAGAATACTCAACCCGAAACCGGACTTCAGTGATGAAGTCCGGCTTCGGGTCTGGGTACCAAACATGCCGATTTTTCCCACGCGCGTGCAAAACGCATTACAAAAGTTTGCACACGCGCAGAAAAATTGCTCATTTTCCCGCAACGCACCCGCCTCTTATCCGGGCGTCAAACGTGACACCCGTGTGAAAGAGGCCTTAGTGGTAGTGGTTCTTTTGTTGTTATGTTGCAATGGTATTTATGGCTTGTCCAAACCAGTATCCCACTTCAGTGATGTCACAACGGTATGTGTCTTGATCTAGGCAGAATTCCAAAGGATGATAGCTAGTGATCCATACTGATGATGTCACGGTGGTGTTTCTTTATTGTAAAAGGACAAACACCTCCGTGATGACGACTGTATTTCTTTTCAGTAATCCTGTATTTTTTTTCTTAGATGATATCACAATCATGTTTCTCTTTTGTCTTAGGCAGAATTCCATTGTGATGATGTCACAATCAACTGTCTCTATTGTTATGGATTACGATGATGTCATTGTGGCATTTTGCTATAATTACACAATGCATTCAGAAAGTCTTCAGATCCTTTCACGTTTTTCATATATTGTTATGCTGCGTTTTTGTGCTAAAATAATACAAAAATCATGTTTTTCCCCATCAATCTGCACTCAGTACCCTCAGAAATTTTTACTAATTTATTAAAGCGGTTATCCAATATCATAAACTAACCCCATGTTCTGGGCCCCTCACAGGTAATATACTTACCCCGCTCCCCGTGCCGCTCCTGATCCCCGCACCGCCGCTGCAGCTTCTCCCTGTGAGTGGATGAAAACATCCAGTGTCGGGGGGAGTAGTTAATGGTAGGCGGGGACGGGCCTCCCTAGCGTCACCCGCTATGCTAGGTTGGCTCATCTAGCAGAAGGCCGCAAAATAACAAAAAGTGAAGAAAGTGAAAGGGTCTGAAGACATTCTGAATGCATTGTAAATGGAACTAAATTGTAATGATGTCACTGTGGTATTTCTCTATTTTCCAATGCAGAATACTTTTGTGATGATGTCACTAAAGTAATTCTCTTTATTTATTGTAGGATTTTATGGTGATGATGTCGCAATGTTTTTTTGTTGCTCTGAGCAAAATTGTGATGGTGTCATGACGGGTTTGTTTTTTCTTGGTAGAATTCCATTGTGATTGTGTCACAATGTTGTTTATGCCTTTTCCAGAGCCGTATCCTATTGGTATTACAGTATGTCACAATGGTGTGTCTCGGTTAAAGGGGTTGTCTGGCCTTGCAGCTGACAAGCCCCTTGGTCCGGACTTGGGATGAGCGAATCAACTTCGGATGAAACATCCGACGTCGATTCGCATAAAACTTCGTTCTAATACTGTACGGAGAAGGATTAGAATGTATTGGCTCCGATGAGCCGAAGTTATTGCTTCGCGAAGTCTCCACTTGGAACCGAACCAGAGTTCGGGAAATGTTTTTTTACAGTACAAATTAATTTATGAAGTTATTGCATGAATTCTCACAAGACTCCGCGAAGCAATAACTTCGGCTCATCGGAGCCAATACATTCTAATACTGTAAGGAGCTGATCAGCGACAGGGGGGTGATCAGGGAGTCTATATGGGGTGATCAGGGGTGAACAAGGGGTTAATAGTGGTTATAAAGTGAGGGTGGGGTGGGGGGGTTAGTGTAGTGTTTGGTGCAACTTTACAGAGTTACCTGGTCCTCTGGTGGTCGATCCCAGTAAATGGGACCACCAGAGGACCAGGTATATCAGACGCTGTTAACAAAACAGCGTTTGATATACATGTTTGATCTAATTTATTTTACATTTACAGCCTGCCAGCGATTGATCATCGCTGGCAGGCTGTAGAATCACTGCAGAGCCGCGCTCTGCTGTGAACGCGAGCGCGTTCACAGCAAATCTCGCCTCTCGCGAGATGACGCATGGATGCGTCCAGGAGGAACAAACTTGCCGCCGCCTGGACGCATCCGTGCGTGAGGCGGTCGGCAAGCGGTTAAGTACACTGCCTTGATCAAAGGGATATAAGGAATGATTAGTGAGAACATTTCTTCAGTTAAGGACATAAGCCATTCTGATCTTGTCCCGCCTTGTCTGTTTAGGTAGGATACCACAGTAGCATTGTCTGAGAATATTTTTACTCCTTTCCCTGTAATCTGGGCAGGAAAGCTCTCAAGGCTAACTGCCCCTCACATTTTAGGAATCCTGGCTTTCTGTTGGACTCCGCACTCCCTGCAGAAACCCCCCACTGACAAAATGCCCCCCACCCAGTTGGACTGGCATTCGTGGTGATGGTTACTTGTTCCTGTAGAACCCATGGGAAGCCTTGAGTCAGATTTGAAGGCTCTAGCCCCCAGGTTAAGGACTGTATCACCTGAGGGGTAAGAGGAAGAGGGGCATCCAGCGGGGACAATGATCCCTGCCATTCTTTTAGAATCTGCCACTGAAGTGTCCTGGATCGAAAAAAGGACTAACTTACAGCTGGTATTGCGGAGGTCATTCTGCTTAATACTGCCATCCCTTGCCTGATAGTTCGATCTTTTGAGGCTATCAGAGCTTGCACGTCTTTCTTTATCTGGGTTATCTTGTGCTGAGGGAGGATGCAATGCAGATTCACAGAATCCAGAATCAGCCCTGGAAAAACACATTCTTGGGAGGGGATCACGTTTGATTCCTCCCAGTTTATTTGCCACCCAAGATTTACTAGAATGTTTACCAGATCTATGGATTCTGCCACCACCAGAAGATCTTCCAATTAATGAATAACCAGAATGTCTCTTTCCCTTCTGCCATTAATTTTGTAAAAATCCTCACAGCCTGAGATATTCCAAATGGAAGGGCTCTGTATTGTAATTGATGAACCTGTCCTTCTATAGACCCAGCCACTCTGAGGTATTTTTGAAAATCAACATGAATTGGGATGTGATAGTAGGCATCCTTTATGTCTATGGTAGCCAGTCTTTGAAAATATGTTTTATTGCAGACTGTACTGATTCCATTCTGAACTTTTTGTATTTGAGGTACTGATTTAAGTCTCTCAGGTTTATAATCATTCTGAAAGATCCATCTGGCTTGGGTACGAAAAACAGAGACGAATAAAAATGTGCTATCCGTATGTCCGTTCCGCAGCTCCACAAAAAAGATAAACATGTCCTATTCTTGTCCGTTATGCGGACAAGAATAGGCATTGTTACAGTGGGTGCGCAAAGAATAGATGCAAAACAGACTACACCCATATTTTTTGCGGACAGAAAGATACATACGGTCGTGCGAATGCACCCTAAATGCATTGTTCACCATTGCTCTGGTTATGAATATCCTGCACTCATACTAAGGAGATAAAAGGTGTAAGAATACTAGTTTGGCTGACAGCCCTTTCTCTCCACTCCAAATGACAGGTTAAACAAATGTGCGTATATGTGTTATCGGTGTGAGGGGAGTAAGTCACCACCACTTTTCGCAGCACCATTTTTGCTGTGGGAAGAAGAAACAGTCAACATGGGAGTAACCTTTTACCCCAGACAAAAAGAATAGTGAATATGGCTGTTTTATTTAGCGGCCAGCATTTTATAGTCTCGACTGTGGAGCTACTGGTTACGTCTCCTTAGGCCCCTTTCTCACTTTTTCTAAAATGTCAGTTTTTTGCTCCTCCACCAGAGCAGAAAAACAAACATAACCGAGTGATGGATCCATCCCAATGGTGCCTGGCAGACTCCACTGACTTACATTGGAACTGTCGGGTGTCTGTGATTTTGACAAGAAGAATATTGTAGCATTTTGTACTCATTTTCCAATCAAATATGACAGAGTTTTATTAGCAACCAATCAGATTCCACCTTTCATCCTCCAAAGGAGCACTGAAAAATTTGGGATGGAATTTGATTAGTTGCTATGAGCAACTAAGCCAGTTTTCCTTTACACCAGTTTTGATAAATGTCAGGAATACAACGGTTGCAAAAATACAACAGTTTATCTATGACCTTAAAAAAAATATATAGCAACCGTTTCTTTTAGGATTAATGAAAACCTACAGCAAAAGAGATACAAACCAAAGACATTTATTCTCTGCAGTTTATTTTTCTGTATTGAGTCAGAAATTAAATCTATAAAAAAAGTTTTATGTGCAACAGTAATTAAAGAAATGATGAGTATCACATCAATAACTGTTACACTGGTTGAAATCAACATTCATAAATATTTATTTACCATATCTACAGAAAAAAAAAAAGAAATAAAATGAGAAAAATAATAATAATTTGAACCACCAAAAAATACACCATCCTCCACAATTGCACTTTAATCTAGGGATAGATTTTTTTTTTCTTTTTCCTTTTTCAGCAGCACTATATGATTTCCTTTGTTATTAAAAAGGGAAAGATTAACTTTTTATCTCAGGAAACGGAAAGGTATGAACGCAAAAGGAAATAATAATCTATAAAAACGCAACTAAAGACTTGGCTCCAATGTGACAAGCTCAAACCCATCACGTACGTTGTCAAGACCTCCATGAGTTTTCCGAGGTTCTCCACCTACGAGTTGAATGCTTTAATACAAAAGAATGCACAAGACATCAAAACAGGTAAAATAAAAAAAAGTTCCTACAAAAAAAAATTAAAATACCACCCAATCAAGACACTTAAGATTGGCGAACATAGCTTTTTCCTTAAAGATTTTAAATCCACGATGATTGCTGTGTAACCGCTGCAGACCGCTAGTAGGTGTTGTTACAGCAATGGCATCCATGTTTGTCTTCGACCCCTCAAAGGATCTGAATATAAAACATCTCAAAAATGTGTTCTCGTCAGTCATGTAACCTCTTGATTTACAGAGGACCTAAGCATATTTCCAGACTGTTTTGCTTAAATGGCCAGACATGAAAAGCTCACGTCGGGGGAAACCTTAGTGATTTTTCTATGTCAAAGTAGATCGTTAGCCTTTTTATTAAGATCCTACACTGACAAATGTGGCAAAATAACCTCTGTATGTCGTGTACATTATACAGGAGTAGAAAGTCACCTTGTAAGAAGCTCATCCCAGACAGAAGACCAAAATGACTTTTTTTTTTATTCTCAGCTAGGGCAGGATGCACCGATGCATCTCGTCATTCTGCTTATTGGAAACTAAATGAGAGTGGCATGAAGAATGAGACGTGGACCAGATCGGATAACAGTCATGTGCTATATACATAGTTTGGGGGTGGAAAAGATCCGTTAAAAGCTGCTGCTGCTTCTTTAGGTATTCATTTAGATTCAAATGTAAGACAAATAAATGTTAATATCATAAAAAAGTTAGAACTTTAATTGCTTTGTTGATCCCTTCTATGTCAGACGGGCCTGCGCCATATTGCCATAAAGGAAAAGTCCCCTGACAAGAGCTCTGGGTTTAATATATACACATGGGCGTAATACACACCATAGGTTTGGGAGGGTGACTCCACTCATCAACCCATCCAGCATTAAACTTTCTCACTGTACCAAATCAATAGAGCAACGGATTGAACCTCACACTCCTGTGTACAAAGATAGAAAATAAATGTACAATAAAAAGATGGGATAAATAAGAAGCGGCTTCTTCGTCTTGAACTCTTCTCCAACCAATAACGACGCGGCACTGTAAGCTGCCCAGAACACCCCAAACAGCTGCAAAAGAAAAGCACAGTAACTTGTGTTACAATACTTGTAATTCAAGCCTTAAAAGGGTTTTCCGAGATTTTAATACTGATGACCCATCGTCCAGAAACTGGGGACCCCTGCTGATTAGCTGTTTGAGAAGGCACTGGAGCTCCTGTGAGCGCCACGGCCTATTCCGTACATTGTATGGCGACTGTGCTTGGTAATGCAGCTTAGCCCCACTTACTTCAATGGGGCAGAGCTGCGCCTAGGCCATGTGACTGATGAACGTGACGTCACTGGCGTAGGGAAAGCAGTGAGAAGGCCATGGTGCGACTGCAAGCGCTGCTGCCTTCTCAAATAGCTGATCGGCGGGGGTCCCATGTGTTGGACCCCCACTGATTAGATACTGATGACCTATCCTGATGATAGGTCATCAGTATTAAAATCTTGGAAAACCCCCTTAAAGGCTATGGACACATTTGAATGCAGTTTTTATTACTGGACTTATTTTGGGCTAAAAAACATTTTTCAGTTTATTAATAAATTACAACCATCCTCTGTAGCCTGCATCTTTTCATATACAATGCCAACTGCTCTTTCTACTTCACAGAGACACGTGTCAGAGGAGATGATCGCTCATTCTCTAGCCTTATCTCTGCATTCCTGAATGAATAAATACTTATTTAAAGGGGTCGTCTCACGTGAGTAAATGGCATTTATCATGTAGACAAGGTTAATACAAGGCACTTACTAAGTGATTGTCCGCATTACCTCCTTTTCTGGCTTGATTCATTTTTCCATCACATTATACACTGCTCAATCCATGGTTACGACCACCCTGCAATCCATCAGCTGTGGCTGTGCTCGCACACTGTAGGAAAAATTGCATGCCACTGCACTCTCCCACGGTCGCAGCAACCAGAGAGGACGGCACCTTTTCCTACAATGTGCAAGCACTGCCACTGCTGCTGGACTGCAGGATGGTCCATAACCATGGAAATGAGCAGTGTATAATGTGATGGAAAAATAAATGAGGCCAGCGAAAGAGGCAATATGGACAATCACAGTACATTAGTAATTGTATAGCGGCTGTGCTTGGTATCGCAGCTTAGCCCCATCGCTTCAATGGGACGGAGCTGTGCGTAGGCCATGTCACGGATGAACGTGACGTCACTGGCCTTGGGAAGGCAGTGAGAAGGCCACGGCGCTACTGCAAGTTTTTTCCTTACCTTTGTCTACGTGATGAGTGCAATTTACTGAAATGAAAAACAACCCCTTTAAGCTGAATTCTTATCATTACAATAACAACTTAGCTTAAATGGGTTGATAATTAAGAAACCTGGACAAGCCCTAAAATGTTTTTTTTTTTTTTTAAATCATGTTATACTCACCCCTTTCTCCAGCGTCATTGTCTGCGGCACTGGTCCAAATCTTCTGCCATCACCACTGCAACCAATCACTGTCCTCAGTGGTCTACTACTGAGGACAGTGAATGGCTGCTGCAGTCACATAACCATCTCAGCACATCATCAACATTGTTATTTTTTTTTTTTTTGTAGCATTCGGATAGGGAGTGACGGTACAAACCCGACCCGATACATGCTTTCTCGAAGAAGGTGAGAGTCCTGTCAAATCCTGTCGAGGCTGGGAGAGAGGAAAGAAAGTGGGCCAATTGTCTGGATCTCCAGGAACCCAGGGGGCAAGGGTCTGTCAATTTCAGTAATTCGTCATACGTAAGCCATCTGCCCGAGGTTCTGAAAAAAGGGGCTTGAAAACGTTCGTTCGCCCGCCACCGCTGAAATGGACTGCTCCTCCAAATCACCGGAAAGGTAGGATTACACAATATGGGAAACAATGGAGAAGAGGGAGGTGAGATCTGGGGACTGTCTCTGATTTTGCCAAATTGAACAATGGTAGGGCCTATTGTAGGATGACTGGAAAGTGCTGAGGGAGTTTTCACATCTGCCCAGGGTAGAGAGTCCAAAGGGGCATCCGAACATATTTGTTCAATGGATACCCACTGCTTGAACTTTATATGTCGACACCAGTCCACTATCCTTTGAAGCAACATCATCAACATTGTTATGTGCTGGGACAGGGCTTTTGACTGCTGCAATCAATCACTATCCTCCGCTCCCCAAAGCAGCTCATCAGTGGCAGTGTCGGGCGTCAGACACCCACTGATCTGATACTGATGACCTATCCTAAGGACAGATCATTAAATATCTGTAGCCCAGACAACCCTTTTAGGGCACCCGAGTTGTGTCAAACTATATTTACTTGAGAAATAAATTCAATGTCTTTATTTAAAACATTTTCAGAAGAGTTTTTACAATTCTGATGTGACTGCTAAGGGGTTAAAAGGGTAAGACGGCTCTTAGACCTGATGAGGTGTACTTATTTTGGAAATCTGTGTCAGAATGAGTCCATAATCCTTTTTGAAAGTTTACTACCTCTCGCCTTTACCCTGGGAACACACCTAAGCGTTTTTCAGCGCGTTCAAACGCGCTGAAAAACGCACAACAAGTGAAAACCCATGTATTCCAATGGACATGGTACACACTTGAGCGTTTTACAGCGCGTTTGAACGCGCTGAAAACGCCAAACGCATAACGCTTGTGCATGAGCTTCTTTGGGGCGTTTGCCCAAGCGTTTGCACCCATTGAAAGCATGGAAACGCGCATATAAGAAAATATGCGCGTTTTCCGCTTCAAAACGCGCATATGATCGCGCGTTTTGTAGTAAAACCCAGCAGAAAGGCAGAATCTCCACCCACCTTTGCTGGGTGGGATTCTTTTTCTGCAAACTGTAAGCTGTCAATCAAAAAACGCCCCAAATACGCGCGTTGTAAAAATACAAAAACGCTGAAAAAAACGCGCGTTTTCCGCGGAAAAAACGCTCAAAAAAACGCCTGATCCAAAAACGTCTAGGTGTGTTCCCAGCCTCAGAGAAGTTATGAGTTCACTGTATTCATGAAATAAACTCGATCTCCACAGCTTGTAGTTCGTGTTGAGCGAATCGAAGTATTCAGGGAAAATTCGATTTGCCACAAAGCTGAATTTCCTTGTGCTCCGTGGTAACTAATCAAATTTTCCCTGAAATGGCGGTAAAAAAATTAAATAAATTCATACTCGCCTCATCCATTTGAGTGCGAAGAGGCCGCCGCGACCATCTTTATTGAAGATCTCGTGCGCAGTCACTATAATGTCACCAAGCCGGCCAGCGTGATGATGTCATCACGCGCCGCACAAGATTTTGCACAGGATCTTCAATCTAGATGGTCACAGCGGTCTCTTCGTGCTCAAATGGATAAGGTGATAATTTTTTTTCCCCCGAAGAACCCCCACAGATTTACAAATTAAATTTTTTTTTGTAATTTTTTTTTTAATGTTTAACAAAGAGGTTACTTCAGTAATTTACAGTATTTTTAAAAATTTTCTTCAAAGTGATTTACGTATTTTATTCAATATTCATTGAAATGCCTTTAGATAATAAGTAGCAGGCCATTTTAATAGATATACATATATTACATTTTACAAATAACAGCATAATTCCTGGTGCTCTGGAATAGTGTCACATTTAAAAAAAAAAAAAAAGAAATCTGAATTTTTTCACATTTGTATCATTTCATTTGTAGACACCTTACCTTGATTACTGTAGACACAATTTCAAAGGATCCAACAACTATAAGGGCAGGGACGATAACAATTAACGGAAGTAAGGAGTATCCTATAACACCAAGCACCTGTCCATAAGACACCTACAGACAGAAAACACAATGAAATGAATGGCAATCATATAATTTGCTCTAGATTTCAGAAACTGCATCAATTCCTAGATGTGCAATATTGGTTTTACTTTCATAGAGATAAAAATAAAAACTGTCAGAAGTGCGCAACACGTGCACAGGAAGTGGCAAACAACAGGTTATTAAGTGTAATAATTTCAACAGTTATAGAGGGACTATTCCTAATAAACATGTGGTCATGTGAAAAGATAAAGGGGGAGAAATATCAAAACTGACTTAATTGCCCATAGCAACCAATCAGATTCCTTCTTTCATTTACCAAAGGCGCTCTGAAAAATTAAAGATGGAATCTGAATGGTTGCTAGGGATAACCATACGTCAGTTTCGATAACTCCCCCCCCTAAAGTCTACCTACAACTTTCCATAAAGCAACAGTACAAGCGAAGATAAGAAACTTTGTATTATGTGTTAGTGAAAAATGCCTCTTTTTCCACTAATCAGTCTTGTTTCCGCCCCATCCCGTCTTAACTGTTCAGTCACTCTGAATTTGCTGATCAAATCCATCTCCAGCGAGGAGTAGAGCACTTCAGCTTTACTGTAAGATCAGTTTATAGTGTGCTGTCCGTAGAAGTCACCTCTTTTCTCAGTGTACCTTGCATAGGAGACATCAGCTGGTCTCCTGCCCTCTTCATAGACTTCTAAAAAGACCATGTAACCTGATCTCTCAGTGAGGCTGAAAAGCCAGGTCTCTCAAGAGACATATTTGATCTGTGAATTCAGAGTGACTTAACAGTTAAGGTGGCAGTGGGGGAAGAGTAGCTTGGTAAGTGAAGAAAGAGGCATTTTTCTAATAAATATTATAAATTTCCTTATCTTCACTTATACTATTGATCCATGCTAAATTGTTTGTATTCGGAGGTACACCTTTTTTGACTAGATCACAGCCAACCACACATCAGACCATAATCCATTACTAATTTAGAGGTATTCAGTAAGTTTGTCATACATGTATACATGTTATACATGGTGTACTTTACGGCCACCTGCACGCGTTGCGGAATGAGTGTCGTTTATCCATGCGGAAAAAACGCAGTGTAGTACAGTACCAGAAAAGTGTATGAGATGACACCAATCTCATGTACACTTTTCTGTGCGGAAATTGACCAGCCATGCGGATTTCCAAATCTGCAGCATGTGAATTATGTTTGCAGTTATAGGTGCAGATTTCACTCTTTTCAATGGAAGGGTGAAATCTGCGGCTAAACTGCATGTAATCCGCACCAAAATCCACAATTAGAAATTACGGATATGATGCAGAAATGCTAAAAAAAAAAAAAAATGCTATGAAAATTCGTATGTGCCTTCACCTGCACACAAGTGGTCTAACAGCACAAGTTGTGTAAGGCCTCTTTAACACTTGCGTTGTGTGGATCCGGGGTGCACTTCTGTCGCCGGAAATGCCCACCGGATCCACACAACGCAAGACAACTGAAAGCATTTGAAGACTGATCAGCCAGGAAGCTACTAAAGTCCTAGTTGCCATAGTAAGTAGTGGGGAGCCAGGGGAGCAGATACTTACAGTCCGTGCGGCTCCCGGGGTGCTCCACAATGACGTCAGAGCGCCCCACGCGCATGGATCACGTGATCCATGCAATCATTGTGATCGATGCTCATGGGGCACTCTGACGTCATTGTGGAGCGCCCCGGGACTCAGGAGCCGCACGGAAGGCAAGTATACTTCTCCCCTGCCTCCCCCCTACACTTTACCATGGCAGCTGGGACTTTAGCGTCCTGGCTGCCATGGTAACCATTCACAAAAGCTAAACGTCTGGTCTGGCAATGTGCAGAAACGACGTTTAGCTCAATGCCGGATCCGGATTAATGCACTTCAATGGGCATTAATTTGGGATCCGGCGTTACGGCATGTCTTCCGGATTTTTGGACGGAGACAAATCCGCAGCATGCTACGGTTTTGTCAACGTCCAGAAAACGTTCACATACTGAACGGAAGACATCCTGATGCATCCTGAACGGATTTCTCTCTATTCAGAATGCATTGGGATAAATCCTGATCAGTATCTTTCCGTCCTAGAGCCCCGAGGACGGAACTCTAGGACGGAGAGATAAAACGCAAGTGTGAAAGAGCCCTAATAAAATTTTAATTGCACGTACACTGTTCAATTGACATGCTTATCACCTTAGATGGAGGAAAGGGAAGGACAAGCTGAATCTTTGCATAAGACAACCCAATGTTTTACATGCAGCCACTTAGAAACAACATTATACCGCTATTTACTTACTTCCCCACCCAGGACCCGTGCCAGTAGGAAGATGGTAAGTGATCCAAAGATCCAAATTGTAATGATCCAAGACACTACCTTTATACAATAGATAAAGAAATATATGTAATAAATCTGTTGTTACTGTTTGAGCATTTTCTAATTTCAAACAGAAAAATATCTTTACATATCACTGCACAGAGAACATCTCCGAGGAGAAACCCGACTGCATCCACGCTAACAGATCCCCAACATATGCCAAACATAGCAATAGGCCCCCCATTTAAAGGGAACCGGTCACCAGAGACTTGCCTAGCCAACTGTTTGCATAGACAAACTGCTATAGGTCACCCGATTAACACATTTATTTTTTTTTATCCAAGTCTTTGTCCCATACTTTCTTAATATGCATATTAGGTCTTTGGTGTAATGAGGGTGCCACCACTGCTCTTGTTGCACCCCAGCCCTTTCTGTGATCAGTCCCTCCTTCGCTGCTTTGCCACTGGTTGGCCCTGTCTGGGGTGCAAAAACAGCAATGGTGACACCCTCAGGGCTGTGGAGTTGGTAGATAAATGCTCCTACTCCTCAGTTTTTGGTACTTCCGACTCAGACCCCCCGACTCCTCTGTATTTAATATGCGAATGTATTTTATATATTTATCTAGTAGAATCCCATAGTCATGTTTAAAGTTTAAGCTAAAAATCTGAGTTTACAAGTTTTTATAGCCTTAGCTGAATGATAGCAGTTTTTCAAATAGTTTACAGCTTCACTATTGACTATCCATTCCCTTCACTTATACAAGTGTCTAGTCCTGCAAAAACATATTTACTTAATCAGTTATCAGTGAGAGGCTAGGTTAACCATGGGCGTTGCGTTCCCTGTAACAGCGGAACACAACACAATGGTAAGTATAAGTATTGCCGCTCCTTAACTGCGCGTTGCGTGCGATATAGTGAAGCATATGAAAAGCATGCTTCTTCACGGTCACTGAACGTGTTCGTTTTGCGGCAACATGACGCACTGCACGCATTGGCCTTTATTCGTACAGTAGAGAAGTAATTAATTATAACTTTTTGTGAATTCGGACATTTAAACTTGCATTTTTTTTCCCCCAATTTAAATTTAGTAGGAGTCGGTTCCTTTTTGCCGACTCCAGGTACCCAAAATTGCCTCCGACTCCTCGACTCTGATTCCACAGCCCTGGACACCCTTATTACACCAGACGCCTAATTTGCATATTAAAAAGAAGCTTCAACTCGGGAACAGAGATTCGGATCAAAAAAAAAAAAGTGTGTTAATGAGGAGAATCACAGCTATGTGTCTATGAGAACAGTCTGACAGGGAGGTCGCTAGTGACTCTTCAGGGTGATTTTATTTTTGTCAACATTGTAGTAATTTGCCATTTGGACATATGCCACTGTATATCACGTATACTCGGATTTTTAACCCAAGCGTGATATGAACAGAGCCTACCCGCGCATTTTATGTCACTAAGCATAGTCATAAAGGACCCACACAAGCGTCAACAGCTTCAGGGAGATTAATGCTTTAATGAAGTCCACAAAAAACAACTTAATATGAAGACAGGGTCAGACCCCGAAACAAGCAGACTTCAATAAAGCTTTCATCTCCTCGAAGCTATTGGTGATCATGTGGGTCTTTTTTCTTTACTATGTTTAGTGCAAATGTCTCCACACAGCAACATCTGCTGCCACACAGGGAAATTGGGAAGTGCTACTAGTTGTTGTGACTAGGTCAGGATAGGAACTGCTGCTTCTCTGTACTCCTAGGGTACTACTCTGCGTAGTACTCGTTTTCTCAGCGTATCACCATTCGGCCCCATTCACACGTCCGCATTTTAGTTCGCATCTATGCCGCAATTCTGCGGAATGGATGCGGACCCATTCATTGTGAATGGGGCCAGACGTGATGCAGAGAGCACACTATGTGCTCTCCGCTTCCGCATTTGCGGAGCCACGGCCCCGAACTTCCGGGTTTCAGCCCCGAAACATCCGGCCGCGGCTCTGCAAAAGATAGAGCACGTCCTATTTTTATCCACAGCCTACGGACAAGAATAGGCATCTCCATGGGGAGTGCCGGCATGGTGTGCTGCGGATCCGCAATTTGCGGATCCGCAACACACCATGGACGTGTGAATGGGGCCTTCCATGTTGATTTGTTTCAATAGTTAATATGTAAAATACTGATACCTCGGATCTAAGGTGCCGCACACAAAGTATCATCAGCTACAAACAGGCTGAAATGTAGGATGAAGGGGACATGAATGGTAATAGAAATCTGGTAAGGAATACCAGATTCCTAAGATAAAACTGGAGAGATAGTGCTACAAAATGCAAATACTGTAAGGTGGGTCAACGCCAGGCCAATACTGAGCGCCAGCTGACAATATACAAGTCACTTGGCGCTCATTTAAAGGGCCTTTCACGTGGCCCAATACAAAATGAATGGGGATCAACAATCGTCGCTATTACGAATGTTCATCCCCATTTAGTTTGCAGTGTCAGTATCACATCCTCTGTGTCACATGAAGCATTTTAGGCGAATATTTGATCATCTGTCAGGTGATCGGTATCTGCTTTACATGGGGCAATTATCGGTAGCGTTGAGCGAAGCAAACTTTGGATGCTTCATCCGAAGTCGCTTAGTTTAAAATTTCGGAATAATACTGTACGGAGTTCCGTTTCCGTACACTATTAGAATGTATGGGCTCCCATGAGCCGAAGTAAGTAATTCACAAAGTCGTGTTTGACTTCGTTAAATAACTTTGGTAGTTGATTTTTGTGGAAAAGTGGAAAACCAGTTTAAAACTTGAAACCGAACTCTGTTTCGGTTATGACGGAATGCCTCTTATAGGCTTCTGTGGTGCATGCCATCATAGAATTCCGTTATGGTCTGTGGTAGTGAAATCCATAACAGGATTTATAGATAACCCGAACCTTGTAGCCAAACTTGAAAACACAAGTTCGCTCGACACTATGAGGTAATTATAGCAGTATCTGACCACTCACATTGTATATGACTGTGACATACTTACCCTAAACTGGCCATACAGGGAAATCATTGAAAAGAACAAAACAACGGCAAGCGGCCCCCAGAAGTCAGGGTTATCTCGTACAACTTGTCTGTTGAATCCAAGGGATGGCATTGGCATAAGAACGCATCGGATTTTGTAGTAAATGTCTTTAAGGTCTATATCCAGCTCCTCCCTGCAAAACAAGATATCAAACTGAAATGAGTTTGCCTAGTTGGAGGTATAACTGCATATGGGCAGCTTGACCATGCTGAACTGCTGCCAGCAATAGGCAGGGGCTGGGGGAAGCAGTAGAAATGTACCTATTGTGGAGCTTTTATTATGAGGGATAGTGTGCATATGAACTTCTATTCTGCCAGATTCTCCAGCAAGTGCACTGGAGGCAGAGATTCACTGAGAAGGGCTCTCTGCACTAAGCTGTTTCATATGAGCAATGAGGATTCGACTGTTGGGATCCCCACCAATAACGAGAGCAGTCACGGCACCGTGCACGTTTAACGGCCGCTCCTCTGGGGGACTAAAGGAACCCCAGTTTTGTAATCAGTGGGGGTCCCTGTGGATATAAGTTGTAACGGTGGGACAACCTCTTTAAGGCCCCTTTCAGACGAGCAAGTGTTATGCTCCGGACTTGCAGCGTGAATATGTGGCAGCTCCTGTCCTGACATCCCTAGTACTGACGGGGTTTCGCATAGCATTATATTGATTTATGATGCTATGTAACCCTTAGGCCCCTTTCACACGGGCGAGTTTTCCGCGCGGGTGCAATGCGTGCCGCTATGCACATGAGCGGTGATTTTCCGGCATCACTTTTGCGCTGCGTGAAAATCTCAGCATGTTCTATATTCTGCATTTTTCACGCAACGCAGGTCCCATAGAAGTGAATGGGGCTGCGGGAAAATCGCAAGCATCCGCAATCAAGTGCGGATGCAGTGCGATTTTCCCGCAAGGTTCCTAAGAGACGGGACTTATAACATGGTTATAAGGAAAAATAATAGCATTCTCAATACAGAATGCTTAGTAAAATGTGCATTAAGGGGTTAAAAATTAAAAAAAAAAATAAACTCACCTTATCCACTTGATCGCGTAGTTGCGATCTCTTCATTCATTAGCTGCCAGCTAAAGGACCTGTGGTGACGTCACATCACATGGTCCATCACCATGGTGATGGACCATGTGATGAGCTCAGTGACGTCATCACAGGTCCTTTAGCAGACAGCTAATGAATGAAGGAGAGAAGAGATCGCAACTACGCGATCAAGTGGATATGGCGAGTTCATTTTTTTTATTTTTAACCCCTTAATGCACATTTTACTAAGCATTCTGTATTGAGAATGCTATTATTTTCCCTTATAACCATGTTATAAAGGGAAAATAGTAAAATATACAAAATACTCAACCCAAACCTGAACTTCAGTGATGAAGTCCGGTTTCGGGTCTGCGTACCAAACATGCCGATTTTTCCCACGTACGTGCAAAACGCATTAAAACGCTTTGCACTCGCGCAGAAAAATCGCACATTTTCCTGCAACCCACCAGCCTCTTATCCGGGCGTCAAACATGATGTCCGTGTGAAAGAGGCCTTACAGTTCTGGAATGTATTGGATAACACTGACATAATGCTGCAAGTGTTATCCAATACATTTCAGAACTGTAAGGCCGCTTTCAGACGAGCGAGTGTCACGCTCTGGACTCGCAGATTACCACCCTTCCTGAACTTCCAGCACTGCCGGGGTCGGATAGCATTATATTGATTTCTGATGCTATGTAACCCTTAGGCTGGGTTCACACGGGCGTCATGTTTGAGGTGAGTGCGTTGCGGGAAAATGCGTGATTTTTCCGCGCAAGTGCAAAGCGTTTTAATGCGTTTTGCACACGCGTGCGAAAAATCAACATGTTTGATACTCAGACCCGAAGCCGGACTTCATCACTGAGTATTCTTTATATTTTATTATTTTCCCTTATAACATGGTTATATGGGAAAATAATACCATTCTAAATACAGAATGCTACGTTAACAGGGCAATAGAGGGGGGAAAAAAATTCAACTCACCTCCTCCGATTGATCGATAGGTGCAAGGAACATCTTCTCTCTCATATCTGTTGGTTGAAGGACCTTCGGTGACGTCACTGGGTCACATGGCCCAATCATGGAAGCTTTTGATTGGACCATGTGACCGATATGACCCAGTGACGTCACGGAAGGTCCTTTACCCAGCAGAATAAAGAAAGAAGAATGATCCCGGCACCTACGCGATCAAGAGGAGGTGAGATAAAGTTTTTTTTATTTTTAACCCTCTCTTCCCCTTTTTACATAACATTCTGTAATGAGAATGATATTATTTTCCCTTATAACCATGTTATCAGGGAAAATAATAAAGATCGGGTCCCCATCCCGATAGTCTCCTAGCAACCATGCGGGAAAATCGCACCGCATCCGCAGTTGCTTTCGATTTTACTGCAGCCCCATTCACTTCTATGGGGCCTGCGTTGCATGAAAAACGCAGAATATAGAACATGCTGCGATTTTCACGCAACGCAAAAGTAATGCGGGAAAATCACCGCTCATGTACACAGCCCCATTGAAATGAATGGGTCCAGATTCAGTGCGGGTGCAATGCGTTCACCTCACGCATTGCACCCGCACAGAAATCACGCCCGTGTGAAAGGGGCCTTAGAGATCTAGAATGTATTGGATAACACCGACAGCATTATGTCAGTGTTATACAATACATTCATAAATCAATATAATGCTATGCAATCCCGGCAGAGCTGGAAGTTCAGGACGGGTACTGCGCTGCAAATCCAGAGCGTGACACTTGCTCGTCCGAAAGAGGCCTAAGGGTTACATAGCATCATAAATCCACATAATGCTATGCGACCCCAGCAGTGCTCCGGAGTTCAGGACTGGTGCTGTACCTGACACACGCTGCGAGTCTGATGCGTGGGACTCAATTGTGTGAAAGGGGCCTAAGGGCCAAGCAGTGCAAACAGAAAATTCAGAACTTTGTGTTGGGGAGATGGAGTTAAAGGGCTTCTGTCACCCCCACTGACGAATTTTCAATAGATGACATTAGCTACTTGCTAATGTCAGCTGAGTTCAAACATATGTTTAATATCTTTTTTTCTGTTTGCAATCTTCTTAAAAACTTACTTTTGTCATATGTAAATTAGCTTCGCTACCAGCAAGTTGGGCGGGTACTTGCTGGTAGCCGCCGCATCTTCATGGCCTTGGAACGCCCCTCTTCTTTTTTGATAGACAGGGCCAGCGCGCTCTCTCCTCTCGCTGGCCCTGTCTGCAGCTGCAATCCCGCGCCTGCGCCGTCTCGGTCTTTAGTCGGCGCAGGCGCTCTGAGTGAAGGGCGCTCGCTTAGGCGCTCCGTCCTCAGTGCGCCTGCGCCCGATGACGTCAGCGCTACACCCGGAAGAAAAGACGCCGGCATCGCCTGCTCTTTACCAGGGATGCCGGCGTCTTCTCTTCGGGTGTAGCGCTGACGTCATCGGCGCAGGCGCACTGAGGACGGAGCGCCTAAGCGAGCGTCCTTCACTCAGAGCGCCGACTAAAGACCGAGACGGCGCAGGCGCGGGATTGCAGCTGCAGAAAGGCCAGCGAGAGGAGGAGAACGCGCTGGCCCTGTCTATCAAAAGAAGAGGGGGCGTTCCAAGGCCATGAAGATGCGGCGGCTACCAGCAAGTACCCGCCCAACTTGCTGGTAGCGAAGCTAATTTACATATGACAAAAGTAAGTTTTTAAGAAGATTGCAAACAGAAAAAAAGATATTAAACATATGTTTGAACCAGGGCTGTGGAGTCGGAGTCGGAGTCGGAGTCGAGGAGTCGGAGGCAATTTTGGGTACCTGGAGTCGGAGTCGGAGTCGGCAAAAAATGGACCGACTCCGACTCCGACTCCTACTAGATTTAAATTGGAATAAAAAAGATTGGAATAAAAAAAAATCAAGTTTAAATGTCCCAATTCAGATAAAGTTATAATTAATTACTTCTCTACTGTAAGAATAAAGGCCAATGCATGCAGTGCGTCACGTTACCGTTAAACAAAGACATTAAGTGACCGTGAAGAAGCTTTTCATATGCTTCACTATGCAGTTAAAGGGACACTGACAGGCTGATATATCTGCTGGTATTCATCAGAGGATTAGGAATACAACTAGACGACTGTTACCCCCAGTTGAGGATTACTTGTGTTTAAAAACGTTTTAATCAATATGCAAATTCTCTACCTTTGTGCCCAAGGGGCAGGCGCACATGTAGAGTACTGGCAGCACTAGACAGGACTAGGTAGCGAGGAGGAAGAGAGAAAGCTGGCACAGCCTCAGCATAGCCAGACGAGGCTGCTGCCAGCACTCTACACGTGCGCCTGCGCAGGAATTCAGCGTTCGGCTAGCCTGAAAAAAAGGCCAGTGCAGTGAATAATAACGAGGGGAACAGCGCTGGGAAGCTGTACTCGGGCGCGGCTGGGCACAAAGCCGCAGGAGACGCTGCCCCATTGGGCACAAAGATAGTGAATTTGCATACAGATTAAAATGTTTTTTAAACACAAGTACAGCTTAACTGGGGGTAACATTAGTATAGTTTTATTCCTAATTCTCTGATGAATACCAGTATATATATATAATATATATCTTTAGCTGGAAAATCAGCCTGTCAGTGTCCCTTTAAGGAGCGGCAATACTTACACTTTCCATTGTCTTGTGGTCTGCTTTTAAAATAAATGCCCCTTCCCCTGCCCCTTCCTGGATCCTCCCACTGCTCTATCTTCAGCAGAAGATCAGCACACAAAGGAGAAGGCAGCAGCTTCTGCTCAACTACCTCTCTGTGCTAGAGGAGATTAGAAGAACTTGGTGGAACAGCTTCGCATTTGCATATTAAATACAGAGGAGTCGGAGTCGAGGAGTCGGAGTCGGAGTCGGAGTCGGAAGTTTAAAAATCTGAGGAGTCGGAGTCGGAGTCGGAGTCGGAAAATTTATCTACCGACTCCACAGCCCTGGTTTGAACTCAGCTGACATTAGCAAGTAGCTAATGTCAGCTAGTGAAAATTCGTCAGTGGGGGTGACAGAAGCCCTTTAACCGCTTCAGCCCCCCTAGCTTAAACACCCTTAATGACCAGGCCACTTTTTACAATTCTGCACTACACTACTTTCACCGTTTATTGCTCCGTCATGCAACTTACCACCCAAATGAATTTTACCTGCTTTTCTTCTCACTAATAGAGCTTTCATTTGGTGCTATTTCATTGCTGCTGACATTTTTACTTTTTTTGCTATTAATCAAAAATGACCGAAATTTTTGCAAAAAATGACATTTTTCACTTTCTGTTGTAAATTTTTTTAAAAACTACATTTCTATATAAATTTTTCTCTAAATTTATTGTTCTACATGTCTTTGATAAAAAAATCCAATAAGTGTATATTTATTGGTTTGGGTAAAAGTTATAGCGTTTACAAACTATGGTGCAAAAAAGTGAATTTCGGCATTTTGAAGCAGCTCTGACTTTCTGAGCGCCTGTCATGTTTCTTCAGGTGCTAGAATGTCAGGAAAGTATAAATACCCCCAAATCACACCATTTTAGATAGAAGACACCCCAAAGTATTCACGGAGGGGCTTGGTGAGTTCATGTATCATTTCATTTTTTTCACAAGTTAGCGGAAAATGACACTTTCTGAGAAAAAAAAAAAAAAAGTTTCAATTTCTGATAACTTCTGGCAAAAAAAAAAAAATCTCAGACGGACTCACTATGCCCCTCAGTGAATACCTTGGGGTGTCTACTTTCCGAAATGGGGTCATTTGTGGGGTGTGTTTACTGTTCTGGCATTTTGGGCGGGCTAAATTGTGAGTCGCCATGTAAAACCTAAAGGTACTCATTGAATTTGGGCCCTTTGCGCATCAGGCTGCAAAAGTGTCACTCATGTGGTATCGCCGTACTCAGGAGAAGTAGGGCAATGTGTTTGGGGTGTATTTTTACATACACCCATGTTGGGTGAGAGAAATATCTCTGTAAATTGTCAACTTTGTATAAAATTTTTAAAAGTTGTCGCTTACAGAGATATTTTTCACACAAAGTATGGGTATATATAAAAATACACCCCAAAACACATTGCCCTACTTCTCCTGAGTACGGCGATACCACATGTGTGCCACTTTTTTGCAGCTTGGGTGCGCAAAGGGGCCCTAAAACCAATGATTACCTTTAGGATTTCACAGGGCATTTTTACGCATTTGGATTCCAGACTTCTTCTCACGCTTTAGGGCTCCCTAAAATGCCAGGGCAGTAAAAATACCCCACATGTGACCCCATTTTGGAAAGAAGACACCCCAAGGTATTCTGTGAGGGGTATGGTGAGTTCATGTAAAATTTTATTTTTTGTCACAAGTTAGTGGAATATGAGACTTTGTAAAAAAAAAAAAAAAAAAAAAACAATTTCCGCTGACTTGTGCCAAAAATAAAAATTCTGTGGACTCACCATGCCCCTCACAGAATACCTAGGGTGTCTTCTTTCCAAAATGGGGTCACATGTGGGGTATTTATACTCACCTGGCATTTTAGGGGCCCCTAAAGTGTGAGAATCCAAATGCGTAAAAATGTCCTGTGAAATCCTAAAGGTACTCATTGGTTTTAGGCCCCTTGCGCACTCCAGGCTGCAAAAGTGGCACTCATGTGGTATCGCCGTACTCAGGAGAAGTAGGGCAAGTGGTTTGGGTGTATTTTACATATACCCATGCTGCGTGTGAGAAATATCGCTGTAAACGACAACTTTTTAAATTTTTTATTCAAAGTTGTCAATTTACAGAGATATTTCTCTCACCCAGTATGGGTATATGTAAAAATACACCCCAAAACACATTGCCCTACTTCTCCTGAGTACGCCGATACCACATGTGTGACACTTTTTGCAGCCAAGATGCGCAAAGGGGCCCTAATTCCAATGAGTACCTTTAGGAGGGCATTTTTACGCATTTTTCTTCTCACGCTTTAGGGGTCCCTAAAATGCCAGGACAGTATAAATACCCCACATGTGACCCCATTTTGGAAAGAAGACACCCCAAGGTATTCCATGAGGGGCATGGCGAGTTCATAGAAGATTTTTTTTTGGCACAAGTTAGTGGAAATTGATTTTTTATTGTTTTTCTCACAAAGTCTCCGTTTCCGCTAACTTTTGACAAAAAGTTTAATTTTTCATGGACTCATTATGCCCCTCAGCGAATACCTTGGGGTGTCTTCTTCCAAAATGGGGTCACATGTGGGGTATTTATACGGCCCTGGCATTTTAGGGTCCCTAAAGCGTGAGAAGAAAATGCGCAAAAATGCTCTTCCTAAAAGGTACTCGTTGAATTTGGGCCCTTTGCGCATTTGGCTGCAAAGTGTCACATATGGTATCGCCGCATCAGAGAAGTAGGGCAAGTGTTTGGGGTGTATTTACATATACCCATGTTGGGTAAGAGAAATATCTCTGTAAATTGACAACTTTGAATAAAAATTTTTAAAAAGTTGTCGCTTATAGCGATATTTCTCACACCCAGCATGGGTATATATAAAAATACACCCCAAAACACATTGCCCTACTTCTCCTGAGTACGGCGATACCACATGAGTGACACTTTTTGCAGCCAAGATGCGCAAAGAGGCCCTAAAACCAATGAGTACCTTTAGGATTTCACAGGGCATTTTTACGCATTTGGATTCTCACGCTTTAGGATCGCTAAAATGCCAGGGCAGTATAAATACCTCACAAGTGACCCCATTGTGGATAGAAGACACCCCAAGGTATTCTGTGAGGGGTATGGTGAGTTCACAGAAAAAAATTTGGAACAAGTTAGCGGAAATTGTTTTTTTTTGTTTTTTTTACAGTCTCATATTCCACTAACTTGTGACAAAAATAATATTTTCCATGAACTCACCATACCCTCACGGAATACCTTGGGGTGTCTTCTTTCTAAAATGGGGTCACATGTGGGGTTTTTGTACTGCCCTGGCATTTTAGGGTCTTCGCAATCATTACACGTATGGCCAGCATTAGGAGTTTCTGCGATTCTCCGTATATTGAGCAGACGGGTAATGAGATTTTTTTCCGTCTCAGCCTCTGCGCTGAAAAAAAAATGAACGGCACAGATTTTTTCATTCGCATCGATCAATGTGGATGAAAAAATCTCTGCCAAAATCAGTGACTGCGGTGCGGTGGGTTGGGCGCTAGCTACCTAACAAGTAGCTAGCTAACTGGCGGTAAAAGGGGCCCTTATGCCCCATTCACACGTCCGAAATTCTGTTTGCGGAACGGAATTGCGGACCCATTCATTTCTATGGGGACAGACTTTGTCCCGCTCGGATCCGGAATTACGGATCTGCGCTTCCGGGTCTGCACTTCCGTTTCTGCAAAAATATAGAATATGTCCTATTCTTGTCCGCAACTGCGGACAAGAAAAAGCATTTTCTATATAGTTCTGGCAATGTGCGGATCTGCAAAATGCGGAAAGCACATTGCCGGTGTCCGTGTTTTGAGGATCCGCGGATCGGATCCGCGGATCGGATCCGCGGATCCGTGAATCCACGGATCCGCAAAACACATATGGACGTCTGAATGGAGCCTTACAAGGGGTGTGATCAATGACAGGGGGTGATCAGGGGGTCTAGATGGGGTGATCAAGGGGTTAATAGGTGAGGGGGTGGGGGGGTTAGTGTAGTGTTTGGTGCAACTTTATTGTAGTTACCTGGTCCTCTGGTGGTCGATCCCAGTAAATGGGACCACCAGAGGACCAGGTAGCAGTTATATCAGACGCTGTTCATAAACAGCGTCTGATATAGCAGTTTGATGCGATTTTATTCGCATCTACAGCCTGCCAGCGATGATCCATCGCTGGCAGGCTGTAGCCGACTGCTGTGCCAGCGCTTCCTGTGGAACGCAGCACGCGCGCGCGTTCACAGGAAATCTCGGCTCTCACGAGATGACGCGCCGACGCGTCAACTCAGAGCTACAGGGCCGCCCGCAGGACGCATCCCTGCGTTAGGCGGTCCTGTAGCGGTTAAATCTCATCTCAGCTGCAGGAGACAGGACACGCCCTCTAAGGCCAACGCCCTGCCAGCTTCAAATAAATCTAGAAGAGCAATTGGAGGAATGAATGGGGAGATCTCTGGATCCATGTGAGGTACAGGGCTTAAAAAAAGCACTTACAGCAGAGGCTTGTTGTCTTCAGGGTCATTTTCTTCCACTTCTAGTAACCACCCGTATCCTCTCTGTCGAAGAAACGTTGTTGCTGTCGATTCTTTCGTGAAATCTCCACCAAGATTTAACTTTACATCAGGTGCAGCTATGGAGCCACTAAGGTCTACAAAGATGAGAAAACAGAAGCAGATTAAGGCAAAGGACGCAACGTCCGGTCTCCTGATAGTGAAGAGGCGCTCCCACTACAGACAATGAAGGCATATGGGCAAATCTAGTGAGTGCCGAGCTCTCAGTAATATCACCAGTGTACTGTCCTGGAGCGCAACGACACCTCCTTAGCCCCTTGGGAGCATGCACCCCTCTTGGGATTGGCACGTATAGGACCAATACTAATCATATATTCATAGCATATCTAACATCATATAATGCAGAAATAACTGACATTTTTATGCATTTTTGTAAATAGAAGACACACTGGGGCAGATTTGGTAATCCTGTAGACAACGTAAACTCAGACTGGCTGTCTATACATGCACCAGATTATGCCAATATCTAGGTGCACTCATAATTGTACCTAAATGTAGGACACCGTTTGTAACCACTCTCCACTGTGAACAAATCCTTCCAATATTCTCGTGCCATTGTGGACAGAGCCCTCTTTCCTACCAGTACCCGTCTGGTGCTCAGTGAGCTCGTATTAAGGCTCCATTCAGACGACCATATGGCCACGTGCCTGTGTTGCGGACCATTAAAAATGGATAATCTATCAGTTTTTCATGACCATTTTGCATCAGTGTGTGCATCCATTTTCTGGCAGTTGTTCCGTTTTTAATGGCCGTTTTGAATCCTGGATTTTTTAAATCCCAACCCCTGTAGTGCCCCCCTTATACATATGCCCCCATAGTGTCCCTTGGACAGCCAATTGCCCTCCAGTATAAAAAAAATAGCCCCTCCCAGTATATATAATTTCCCCCGTTGTGCCCTCAGTAATTATAGTACCAAATTCCCCGCCAATTCCCCAACCACCAATACGGCCAACAATGAAAAAAAATTAAAATGACAGCCGCCATGTGAATAGCCTCATAGACTTTAAATGGTTCTGAAAAAGGCCGTGTGAATGAGAATTAAATGACCAGACACTTTTTTCATGATTTAGCACTTGTGGTGGTTTATGGCCCCTAGGGCTGAAAAAATTACTCAAATTAATCGATTCAATTGACAAAAAAAAAAAATCCTTGATGACAATTTTTAGCATCAATGATTCGTTTGGGTCATGTGACCATGGAGTCTGAGTGAAGAGCTTGCCATCACTCACGCCCCGTGGTCGCCCGCCTGCCCGCACAGCGCTGCACTGGATCCTGACGTACACACGTAAGCACGCACTATAACCGGATGCTGTGTGATATCAGGTCCCAGTGCATTGCATGAAGAACAGGATGGAAAATCTCTGGAGTGTCGGCAGTGACCCTACAGGAAAGGTACGGTAAGTATTTTAGTTGGCGCTGCAGCTGGGCACTGATGGCTAGAAGGGGGGATACTGATGGCAGTGGGGGCAGCTGGTGGCACTGGGGGGAGGAACTAATGGCCCTGGAGGGGGAAACTGATGGCAAGGGAGATGATGAGTTTTTATAGAAAACATTCTTTTAATTAGCTTTTTCTTATTAGAGTACTCGATTAATCGTTGGATTAAATCGGTAGAATCCTTGATTACTGAAATAATCGATAGCTGCAGCCCTAAATGCCCCCTAGCTTTTTTATTTGTTGGACTGCCAAAATTTTATAAAATTTTTTTTTTTTTAGATTATTTTCCTAGTTCTAAAAAGTCTTTTTTTTTTCAAAACTACACCTTTACACTTTTTAAATATAGTGATTTTGACCTATAATATGTATAGTTTTGAGTGCATGGGATGACGTATGGGGACGATTTCAGTGGGTATGGGCATTTTAGTTTTTTTTTGTGTCTTGTCCCCTAATAAATCATTAAAAGAGCTCTGAGGGGACATGGGCGTTTTTTTTTTTCATTTTGCACTATTTTCACTGCTACAGGGGTAGCCAAAAGAGCCCTAGTTACAAGGGAAGACAGACCCCTGTGGGGGCAGTGCACACAGGCATAGCTAATGAGGGTCTGCTAAGACCCCTGGCGATCACGTGATCACTGGGTCCAAGAGAGGAATGATCCCTGGTTCCAATAAAGGAAGAAGCATAGCCCCTTCTTCTATTCATTGCATAGTACTCAATAAGCAGAGGAGAAGGTTTCTGGCTTCTCCTAGGGGGTCTCCAGCTGTCACTGACAGTTGGGGACCTGACCTGCTCCGGCTAGGTTGCAGGAGCTTTAATCTGGCAATATACATGCACAGCACTCTAGCATTTCATGCTGCCAACTTTCATATGCATGCTTACTGCACAGGACATACACAGCACGTATATAGTCATATGGCAGTCATTGAAAGGTTAGGAATACCACCACAGGCGTGCCCTAATCAGGTGGAGGCAGCTACAACAGCCTGCCATAACTGCCAACACAGCAGCCCTTTCTCGAGAGGTGATTAGAAACTACCAGTAACCACGGGGCTCCATTTACTGACAACTGTGTACATACGCTTCCAGAGTCTAAATCCTGTGGTCACGACACTGGGAAATATAAATATAACCCACTGCATCCTTTCTTCTTATGAGTTTCTGACATACTGACCGGTTCAGCAGAAAATGGACATTCTTAACCACATCAGCCCCCCTAGCTTAAACACCCTTAATGACCAGGCCACTTTTTACAATTCCGCACTACACTACTTTTACCGTTTATTGCTCCGTCATACAACTTACCACCCAAATGAATTTTGCTTCCTTTTCTTCTCACTAATAGAGCTTTCATTTGGTGGTATTTCATTGCTGCTGACATTTTAACTTTTTTCGATATTAATCAAAAATGACTGAAATTTTTGCAAAAAAATTACATTTTTCGCTTTCTGTTGTAAATTTTTTTTTTTTTAAAAACTACATTTCTATATAAATTTCTCTCTAAATTTATTGTTCTACATGTCTGATTAAAAAAATGCAATAAGTGTATATTTATTAGTTTGGGTAAAAGTTATAGCGTTTACAAACTATGGTGCAAAAAAGTGAATTTCCGCATTTTGAAGCAGCTCTGACTTTCTGAGCACCTGTCATGTTTCTTCAGGTGCTAGAATGCCAGGATAGTATAAAAACCCCCCAAATGACACCATTTTAGAAAGAAGACACCCCAAAGTATTCGCGGAGGGGCATGGTGAGTTCATGTATCATTTCATTTTTTCAAAAAAAGAGACAGGACATAGGGAAAGGAGAGACAGGGAAAGGACATAGGAGTGCTCGCGAAGTAAGGCCACATTCACACGTCCGCAAAAATGTCTGCATCTATTCCGCAATTCTGCGGAATAGATGCGGACCCATTCAGTGTGAATGGGGCCGGCGGTGATGCGGAGAGCACACTATGTGCTCTCTGCATCAGCATTTGCAGAGCTGCGGCCGCGAACTTCCGGGTTTCGGCCCCGGAACATCCGGCCGCAGCTCAGCAAAAGATAGAGCATGTCCTATTCTTGTCCGCAATTGCAAGAAAAGGCATTTTCTATATAGTTCTGGCAATGTGCGGATCCACAAAATGCAGAAAGCACATTGCCGGTGTCCGTGCTTTGCGGATCCGCAGATCCGTGGATCCGCAAAACACATACAGACGTCTGAATTAGCCTTACAGGGGTGATTAGTGACAAGGGGGGGTGACATGGGGTGATCAGGGGTTAATCAGTGACGGGGGGTGGGGGGGGGAGGGTCCTGTGTGGTGATTGGTGCACTTACATATGTTTCCTCTGGTGGTCCCAAGCAAAAGGGACCACCACATAAGAAGGCAGCAGGCATATCAGATGCTGTTAACAAAACAGCGTCTGATATGCGATTTTTTTAACTACTACAGCCTGCCAGCGCACGATCAGCGCTGGCAGGCTGTATTTAAAGTTCCTCCCGACGCGATCCTGTGAGCGCGCGCGCTCACAGGAAATCTCGCCTCTCGCGAGATGAGACGCCGACGCGTCAAAGGGGAACATCCCGCCCGCAGGACGCATCCCTGCGTTAGGCGGTCGGGATGTGGTTAATATCCACCACAGAGCAGATACCAGGCAGGTAGGGCTGCAGCTATCAATTATTTTAGTAATCAGGTATTCTACCGATTAATCGAGTACTCTAATAAGAAAAAATTAAAAGAACATTTTCTATTAAAAAAAAAAAAAAAAAAAAAAATCATCAGCCCCCTGCCATCAGTAACCACTTTATTCTCCCCATGAGTCCTATGCAAATGGACTGTTTGAAGTCAAAGAGCCAAGCTTGCCGTGCCTCCACCCCGCCTCTATGTATCTGGAAGTAGACATGAATGCTAGGTGTCTGGGCTGCTTGACTATGAGATCACTGCACCGGCAGTACTGCAGATATACTCTAATGCCCTAATCATTGCACAGTAATACTCTTCAAAGGAAAACCCCTTCAACTGGTGATTGTAACAGGTTAAAGGACACTGCCAGTCTGAGAAAGAAACAAGATTCTGATACAATCACGTCTCCTACTTTCCGATAGGTGAGATGGTGTCATGGAGACCACCATGTACAACAATACCTACTTCCTCCCTGGCTTTAAAAGGGTTGCCTGATTTTAGAAAAGGGGACTCCTGTCCATGTGTGAACCAGTCATATTAGGACTAATTCCCGCCTCGTTCGGAGGATTGTGAATATTTAGGCTGGGCAACTGGCTCACACATGAGGTTACGAGTAAGGACTAGCAAGTCTGAAACACGTCGACCTAGCGGTGGAGGGAGATGTTGTCCACGTCTGTGAATTGTTACCATTACGAATAAAGTGAACGTCAAGTTTTTTACCCGAAATGCTGGAACCTTTGTTTTCTTCATATTTCAAGTAAGGACTGGTCTGGTCTGTCCCGCGCATGGGAAGAATATGGTGAGCTGGAAAAACTTCTTTCCTAGGGCTCTTTCACACTACCGTTTTTCTTTAACGTCCTAGAGTTCCGTCCTCGGGGCTCTAGGACGGAAAGATACTGATCAGGATTATTCTAATGCATTCTGAATGGAAAGAAATCTGTTCCGGATGCATCAGGATGTCTTCAGTTCAGTATGTGAAAGTTTTTGGACGTTGACAAAACCATAGCATTCTGCAGATTTGTCTCCGTCCAAAAATCCGGAAAACATGCCGTAACGGCGGATCCGGAATTAATGCCCATTGAAGTGCGTTAATCCGGAACTAAGCTAAACGTCGTTTCGGCGAATTGCCGGATCCGACATTAAGCTCTGCGCATGCGCAGTAGCAGTTCCGATCGGGGCCCCAGTGTAAGCTGGGGCTCCGATCGGTTACCATGGCAGCCAGGACGCTACTGAAGTCCTGGCTGCCATGGTAAGTACTCTGCAGCAGTGTACTTACCTGCGCTGCGGCCTCCGGGCGCTCCTTCATGACGTCACAGGTCCGGACGACGCATTGATCTATGCTGATCTTCAGAAGCGTCCTGGCTGCCATGGTAACCTGAAAGCATTTCAAAGACTGATCAGGATCCTGATCAGTCTTCAAATGCTTTCAGTCGCGTTCTGACGGATCTGGCGGGACGGAAGTGCCCTCCGGATCCTCAGAACGCAAGTGTGAAAGAGGCTCTACATAGTCCCGTCCATGGCCTGTGCCTAGTATTACAGCCACGACGATATATGTATCGTCGTGGTTATCTATTCTCCGCGTTTTGTAAATCTATGAAATGTACGTTAGCACATACGGAAAAAAGGGGTGGCAGCTGTAAAGTTGAAGGGGTTATCGTGTTTCTGAAAGAAAAAAGCCCATCAGACTATGCTACCTGTGCAATGCCCGATTGAGTGCAGACGCCGTCCCAGTTCCCCATTCTTCGCTTACAACCAGCCAGCATGTGACTGCTGCAGCCAATCAGTGTCCTCCGCGATCACGTGCTGTACTACTGACATCCCCACTTAGCATTGGGAATGTACTGGTCATGTGCTGGCAGCTAGGACTGCTGGGAATGTCCGTGCTCAATCGAAGAGGTATTATTAGTTCTTTATTTGTTTGGGGGGTTTTTGTTCTTTTTTTCCCCAGAAGCTGGATAACCCCTTTACGGCTGTTTTTTTTTATGTTTGTATGGCTCCAAATATAAATTGTGTACACATGGTTGAAAGGGAGAGGGAGAGAGGTGGAATTGAACTGCTAGAATCGATTCGCTCATCCTTATGGCTCATGCGCACGACTGTATGTATTTTGCGGTCTGCAAAAAATAAGAATGACGTATTTTGCAAAATGGAACAGCTGGCCCCTAATAGAACAGTCCTATCCTTGTCTGTAATGCGGACAACAACAGGACATGTTCTATTTGTTTGCGGAATGAAAATACGGGGTAACTTCCGTTTTTTTTGGCGGACCCATTGAAATCAGTGGTTCCGCATACAGTCCACAAAAAAAATAATTAAAAAAATGGAACGGACACAGAAATAAAAAGCGTTTGTGTGCTTGAGCCCTTACAGTTACCTAATTTCTAAATAAGGCTTAACTAGAAACTGACTTATCAAAATGGAAACCATAACAAATTGCGGTAAACACAAGAGAACACCAGAATTAGGGGGCATTCACGCAACCGTATTTTTGGTCTGCATATGATCCGCATTTTTCGCAGATCAAATGCGGTCCATTCCTTTCAACCGGGCCGCAGAAGATGTAGACGGCATATGGTGCTGCAACCCCACAAAAAAAAAAAAAAAAAGAACGTCCTCCATGCACACGGCCACTATCCGTGATCTGCAGATTGCAAACGGATACAGTCATGTGGAGGACCCCTTAGGGCTCATGCACATGACCGTAGATGTTTTTGCAGCCTATCCTTGTCTGTATTGCATACAATAATAGGACATGTTTTTTTTTTTTTTGCGTAACGGACACGGGACGCACAGGGAGTCATTTCCGTTTGTTGTGGCCCTATTGATGTGAATGGTTCCGCATACAAGCCACAAAAAAAATAAAAAAAATAAAATAAAAACAGAGCCGACATGGACAAAAAATATGTTCATATGCATGAGCCCTTACTCTGTCTGACTGTGGGGTCTTCCATTAGGGTCCCTATCAGATCTGTTCCCAAGTCTACCTGTGCAGCTACATAGTAACACATCCGATCGAGACCCAAGTAGAAGACCCCGCAGTCTGAGCGCAGTGGAGACAGTGGCATCAGCAGTGCAACAGAAGTGTAAGCACTGGACTAACTATTTCTCCTACACAGGATAGAAGAGGCTAGGATTTTATAAAAATTCCAGAGAACCACTTTGGTGGGTCTTATGGTCAAGTGTTGACCACCTGACATGCCAACATCTTTCCATTTGATTAAGCAGAAATCGTGACTCATCACAGAAGGCAAGCTTTCGCCAATCAACGGAGGTCCAAATTCGATACTGCCCCAAAAATTCTTCTTTTCTGTTGATGCAACTTTATCAGAGGTGCAGTGACCATCGGTCTGGTTCGGGACCCCATACACAGTAAGGTTCGCTGACTTGTTCTTTTAGACACACGTCTGGTAGACCCTGGTTCCTTTTAGCGGTGAGCAGCCCTACTGTAGTGTGTCGATCATCTCTCACTCACCCTCATAGCCAACGTTCACCTATCACATCAATGGCACGCGGTGCTCCACAGTTTCCAGGTCCCTTATTCACAATGGTGCCATTAGTCCACTCACCATACACTTTCACCACAGCAACACGGGAACAGATCACAAACTGCGCAGTTTTAGAAATACCGCCATCCTGCGCCTGAAAGCCAATATTCGTCCATTCGTCCAAAAATCAACTTCTGTCAGCTGCAGAGGTGGGAGGGACGGTGACTTTCTCTTTGCAGCTCACACTCAGAGAGGACAGTGCTGCTGTCTTAGATTGAGATGTTCAAAAGGACACACCCCAATCCAGTTAGGCCACGCCCCATGCCACTCAGCCAACAGGGATTAAAAAAATAAAGTTAAAAATCAACTACTAGGTACACAGCTCAGCAGACAGGATAGAATATTAGATACACGCTCAGCAGACAGTATCACACAGGATAGGATTAGATACACAGCTCACCAGACAGCATCACACAACATAAGATTAGATACACAGCTCAGCAGATAGTATCACACAGGCTAGGATTAGATACATAGCTCAGCAGACAGTATCACACAGGATAGGATTAGATACACAGCTCAGCAGATGTTATCATCCAGGACAGGATTAGATACACAGCTCAGCAGACAGTGGGGCAGGGTGCTGTAGAGGTCACTGTTATGGGGGATACTGTCGATATTGTTTTACTACACACGGAAACATGAAACGAAATAGATGAAATATACCCGTGCGAAGCCGGGTCCTTCTGCTAGTATATATATTAGAGATATATATATATATATAATCAGACACTGACCCACCAAGTCAGCTCAGCACAGAGACTTACTTCATGAGGAACATGAGTGTGTGTGTGTAGATATATATATATATATTTATATATATATATCATATTATATGACACTGTATGTGGGGGAAACAAGCTCACCCCACAAATCCTGTGCAGTCACATGTATTGTCCATCTGATTTCCTGTATATAAAGAGCAATGACAACACATAACAAGGTGGGAGACCACTCAGTACATGGAGCCCCCTGTGTATGTATACACAAGCCATAGTATGTATTATATAGATACACTGTTAGTCAGCAAAGCAGGAAGACAGGACTTCACCAGAGGTAATGATAGCGCAGCTCCGTGTGTCAGGACTAGGCCTCACCTTCTGCCTCCGTGGACGACACGAAGGTGAAGTCCCCCGGGTTGTTGTTATGGGGGAGCAGGGAAGGGCCCGGCGGCTGCATCCTCCTGCTGCTGGGGGAGATGTAGGTGACGGCAGTGACGTTTCAGGCCAGCTCCACAGGCTCTACGTGGGGAGGAGAACGCCGCGACGTCACGCACATACCAGAATAGCAGCGCCCCGCCTTCCGCTTTGACGTCACCGCCTGACAAACTGCCAGGTACAGAAGGAAAAGTGCAGACTGACTAGAAGCCCAATGCGCTGCTGCCTGGACCCTCCGCCCCCATAGCCACGCAGCGCTTGTGAACGGGAGACATCCGGCTGTCTTCCGGAGTTTACCTTTCCAGTTGTGCTTGTGTAGTGTTGCTTGAGGTTAATAAAGTTTTTATTGTTTTAAAAGGAAAAAAAAAAAACCCGGAAGACTGCATCCAGTTTAGTATTGTGTGTAACAACCCAGGTTCATTTCTGTTGTCATCCTGGTGGAGATAGGCAATTCACATAAAACTTGGCCAGGGAGACTAACTTGGATTTTTGCATGTTTTCCACTCTTAGGGCTAATGCACATGAACGTGTGCCGCCTGTACCTGTATTGTGGCCTGCAAACAGTGAGTCTGCAATATACGGGCATCGGCCGTGTGAGCACCGCATCACGGATGCAGATCCGTTCTCTTGAATGGGTCCGAAATCCAGAAGATATGTAGACGAAGGCCACGGAAGCACTACGGAGCGCTTCCCATTCCCTGGCATTTCGGTCCATGCCTCTGCACTACAAAAAAATAGAGCATGCTCTATTTATTTGCTGTGCGGATGGATCGAAGACTAGAGTTGAGCGAACTTGTGTTTTAAGTTCAGCGTCCAAAGTTCGGGTTCAGGTTATTGAAGCATCCGTTATGGATTCCGCTACCATGGACCATAACGGCATTTGGAATCCATAAGGGGATTCTTCAATGAACCCGAACCTTGGACAACACTAAGGACCTGGGGTGACGTCACCGTCATGTGATCAGTGCAGGGGGCGTGGCTCAGTACTGGATTGGATAAGAGGTGGTAGCCTACGACCTCTTATCCAATCCAGTACTGAGCCACGCCCCCTGCACTGATCACATGATGGTGACGTCACCCCAGGTCCTTAGTGTTGTCCAAGGTTCGGGTTCATTGAAGAATCCCCTTATGGATTCCAAATGCCGTTATGGTCCGTGGTAGCGAAATCCATAACGGGATGCTTCGATAACCCGAACTTTGGACGCCGAACTTAAAACACAAGTTCGCTCAACTCTATCGAAGACCCATTCAAGTTAAACGGGTCTGCATCTGTCAGTGCTGGCCATGTGGACAGTGACTATGCGGCTCCAGTTTGCAGCACGTTCGTGTACTTGAGCCCTTAATCCATCTCGCACTGTAGTTCATACAAAGCTTGCTTTTATTTTTGTCTGTTGTGTGGTAATTAGAGATGAGCGAACTTAAAAAAAAAGTCCGGCGTTCGGGTTGTGGTAACTCGCGCATCCCGTTATGGATTCCACTACATCGGCATATGGAATCCATAAGGGGCGGCTGCCACCAACCCGAACTGTTGCACAGCCGAAGGACCTGGGGTGATGTCACTGTCATGTGATCAGTGCAGGGGGCGTGGCTCAGCACGGGATCAAATCCAGTGCTGAGCCACGCCCCCTGCACTGATCACATGACGGTGACGTCACCCCAGGTCCTTCGGCTGTTCAACCGTTCGGGTTGGTGGAAGCCGCCCCTTATGGATTCCATATGCCGCGATAGTGGAATCCATAACGGGATGCGCGAGTTACCACAACCCGAACGCCGAACTTTTTTTTAAAGTTTGCTCATCTCTAGTGGTAACCTATATCAGTGTTTCCCAACCAGTGTGCCTCCAGCTGTTGCAAAACTACAACTCCCAGCATGCCCGCACAGCAAAAGGCTGTCCGGGCATGCTGGGAGTTGTAGTTTTGCAACAGCTGGAGGCACACTGGTTGGGAAACACTGATCTATATAGTGGCAAAAGCAACAGGTGACCTCTTGGGGTGAATTCCACATGGAACTTCCCTCTGAAATGAATGCGAGGCCTAAAAATCACTACAAAACCACTGAAACCATGGAGTTTTGATGTGGATTACATACCAAAATTTTTGGCACGCTATTACCATACCTCCCAACCTTCTTGGACACTCTTGGATTCAAGTGGCTGTCCGATGGTCCTTGGAGTGCTGTGGCATGTCCCGATTTCAACTTAATCTCGATGCTGAGGACAAAGATACAATATACTGTTAAGGGGGTTCTCCAGGAATTAAGAAAATGAAAATATTTAAATATTACTTCATTATAAATATATTACCAAATACTTTTCATTAGTTATAATGGCTCGTTTTGTCTGGGGAGCAATCATTAGTAAAAATAAAATGGCCGCCGTCCTACTAGTCCACACAAAACCTGTCCTAATTACGGCTCATGCACACGACCGTATGCCCTCCGACACATATGGCTGTGAGTGGGCTATATGTGCTGGAGCGGCATCGATCGTGCGCATGGGAGCGCACAGCATCATAGATTACAATGATGCTGTGCACGTCGGGCCGCCTGTGGCACTATTGTCCCGCACTTATATGAAAAAAAATTTGCCTCAGCGCGCTTTGTGCACCACACATAGTGTCCCTTTTGCTTCTTTTCAAAAGTTGGGATGTATGACTACTGTGTCTTTTACAGCGCTTTACACCATAATGATGCAGAATCCCAGTACAGCATACAATTAAAGTACATAGACGGCTACTTTCTGAGAGAAAGCAGCCCTCCATGCCATACCCGGGAGATTTGCCAACTCTTCCAGGACTCCTTTTTCTGGGAGTCTCCTGGATTTTCCTGGAAAGTTGGCAAGAATGCCTTGGAGTGTCCCTACGAGTACACATTCCTAGGAACCCTCACAGTGATAATGATGGGTCCCAATACATACACAGAGATCTAGCCTTGTCTCTGGCAAGCTACATACTTTGTGCTAGGCAAAGGCCCAAACATATTTTAACGCCTTGCCGTCCTAGGGAAAGAATTCTCGCCCTAACTGGCCGGTACTTACCCTAAGTTCACACCTGAGCGTTTTACAGCGCGTTCAAACGCGCTGTAAAACGCTCAACACATGAAGACCAATGCTTTCCTATGGCCCTGGTTCTCACTTGAGCGTTTTACAGCGCGTTTGAATGCGCTGTAAAACGCCCGACGCATAAACAAGTACTTGAGCTTTTTTTGGGGCGTTTGTCGCGCATTTTGTGATTGACACCACAGTAGTCAATTACAAGAACGCTCACCTGAGCGTTTTACAGCGCGTCTGAACGCGCTGTAAAACGCCCTACGCTCAAAGAAGTACTTGAGCTTCTTTGGGGCGTTTTGTCGCGCGTTTGCACCCATAGACTTCAATGGGAACGCGCGTAAAACGCGCGTTTAACACGCGTTAACACTGGGTTCAGACCTGAGCGTTTTTGAAAAGCGCGTTCCCATTGAAGTCTATGGGAGGAAAAGCGCGACAAACGCCCAAAAAAACGCTCCTGAACGAGCTTATGCGTTCAGCGTTTTATAGCGCGTTTTTACGCGCTGTAAAACGCTCAAGTGTGAACCACTCCCATAGGGATGCATTGGTTTTCATCTGTTGAGCGTTTTACAGCGCGTTTGAACGCGCTGTAAAACGCTCAGGTGTGAACCTAGGGTAAAGTGTAGATATGCCTTTTTCAATTGGTCTCCAGAGTCACGTTTCCTATTTGCAAAAACGCGCTGTAATACGCCCGACAAAAACGCGCGTAAAACGCGCGTCTCAGAAACGCTCAGGTGTGAACCCAGGGTTAGGACGAGCATTCTCGTCCTAGGATTAACCGGCTGCCCCACATGTCCTGCCACGATCAGCAGCAGGGGCCTGGCTGATACTGACCCATAACACAATTGGCCAAAAAATAAAAAAGATATGGCTTTCAGAAAATGGAGACATAAACACATCTTTTTTTTGTTCAAAAATGCTTTTATTGTTAAAAAGCAAAATATATTTAAAAAACAGACATTTTATGTATGGCCACGTCCGTAACGACCTGTTCAATAAAAATATCACATGAGCTAACCTGTCTGGTGAACACCGTAAAAAAATAAAATAAAAACTGTGCCAAAAAATCAATTTTTATCACTTTACAGCTCAAAAAGTGTAATACCAAGCGATTAAAAGGTAGTGTGTACCCAAAAACAATACTAATCAAACCGTCATCTCATGTCGCAAAAAATGAGACCCCACATAAGACAAGCGGCCAAAAAATAAAAAAGATATGGCTTTCAGAAAATGGAGAAATAAAAATATAATTTTTTTTTGTTTCAAAAATACTTTTGTTCAAAACCAAAATATATATAAAAAAAAAACATTATGTATCACCGCATCCGTAACAATCTGCTCTATAAAAATAACACATGAGCTAACTCGTCTGATGAACACTGTAAAAAAATTAAAATAAAAACAGTGCCAAAAAAAACTATTTTTTTTCACCATACATCACAAAAAGTGTAATACCAAACGATCAAAAAGTAGTATGTACCCCAAAATAGTACCAATCAAACTGTCATCTCATCTCACAAAAAATGAGACCATAACTAAGACAATAAAAAAAAATAATTTCAGAATATGGAGACATAAAAACATGATTGTTTTTCTTTCAAAAATGTTGTAAAAGCAAAATAAATATAAAAAAATACATATATCCCCACGTACGTAACAACCTGCTCTATAAAAACATTACATGATTTACCCCGTCAGGTTAAAACTGTAATAAAAATAAAATAAAAACAGTGCCAAAAAATAATTTTTTTGGCACCATACATCACAAAAAGTGTAATACCAAACTATCAAAAAGTATTAAGTACCCCAAAGTAGTACCAATCAAACCATCACTTCATGCCGCAAAAACTGAGCCCCTACATAAGATAATTGCCTGAAAAATAATATGGCTTTCAGAAAAAGGAGACACAAAAACATGATTCCTTTTCAAAAATGCTTTATTATGTAAAACTGAAACAAAACAAAAAAAAAGTTGACATATCTGATATTATCACCTAAATAACAACATGCTCTATAAAAATTGCATATGATCTAACCTGTCAGATGAACACCGTAAAAAATTAAAACTGTGCCAGAACATCACAGCATTATATGGAGAGTAATATAGAGCAATCAAAAGTCATATATACCACAAAATATTACCAATAAAAGTGTCACCTTATCCTATAATTTCCAAAATGGGGTCACTTTTTTGGAGTTTCTACTGTAAGGGTGCATCATGGGGTCTTTAAATGTCATATGGCAACTTAAAGGGTTTCTGTCATCACGTTTTGACATTATAAGCTGTCTGACATTGGCTATGTGCTAATGTCAGAGCAGCTTGATAATGTCTTTTTTATAAAAATCCGATTTATATTCAGGCTAAAAAACGTACTTTTATAATGTGTGCCTGCGCCGAATACAGAGCGGCCGTGCAGGCGCGGGATTTCAAAAGGAGACAGTGCCGGAGGATCGCTGCCCGGCACTGTCACTCAAAGTAAGAAGGGGCGTGCCAGCAGGTTGCCGCACGGAGCCTCTAGGAGCAGGGCAACGCCCCCCCTGCTCCTAGAGGCTAATTTACATATTATAAAAGTACGTTTTTTAGCCTGAATATAAATCGGATTTTTATAAAAAAGACATTATCAAGCTGCTCTGACATTAGCACATAGCTAATGTCAGACAGCTTATAATGTCAAAACGTGATGACAGAAACCCTTTAAAATTATCCCAGTGCAATCTGCCCTCCAAATTCCATATGGCACTCCTTTTCTGGTTCGCCCTGTCGTCTACCTGTACAGCAGAATCAGGGTAATAAATATTGAGTTTTATTTGGCTGTTAATTCTTGATGTGTTACAGGAAGAAATGAATTAAAATTGAGAATCCAAAAAAGTGAAATTTAAAAATGTCATCTCCTTTTTCCTTTAATTCTTGTGGAACACCAAAGGATTAACAAAGTTTGTAAAATCTGTTTTGAATACCTTGAGGGGTGTAGTTTCTCCAATGGAGTCATTTTTGGGTGGTTTCCACTATGTAAGCCCCACAAAGTGACTTCATAACTGAAGTGGTCCTTAAAAAAAATGGGTTTCAGAAATTTTCTTAAAAATGTTCTTCTAAAATTCTAAGCCTTATAAAATCCTAAAAAATAAAATTACATTTACAAAATGATGCAAACATGAAAGTGGACATATGGGGAATTGTTCGGCATACGTTCCGCAAAAAAAACCCAACAGACACGGAAAGAAAATACGTTCATATGCATGAGGCCTTATGATGTATCACTAGCTGCCTTAGGGTTTATGCGCACAAACGTATTTTCTTTCCGTGTCCGTTCCGCTTTTTTTTAACACTAAAGAGGACAATATACTGCTACAGAGGGATCTGGATAGATTGGAGGCTTGGGCAGAGAAATGGCAGATGAGGTTTAACACTGACAAATGTAAAGTTATGCACATGGGAAGGAATAATGCAAGTCACCCGTACATACTAAATGGTAAAACACTCAGTAACACTGACATGGAAAAGGATCTAGGAATTTTAATAAATAACAAACTAAGCTGTAAAAACCAGTGTCAGGCAGCTGCTGCTAAGGCCAATAAGATAATGGGTTGCATCAAAAGGGGCATAGATGCCCGTGATGAAAATATAGTCTTACCACTTTATAAATCACTAGTCAGACCACACATGGAGTACTGTGTACAGTTCTGGGCTCCCGTGAACAAGGCAGACATAGCAGAGCTAGAGAGGGTTCAGAGGAGGGCAACTAAAGTAATAACTGGAATGGGGCAACTACAGTACCCTGAAAGGGTATCAAAATTAGTGTTATTCACTCTAGAAAAAAGACGACTGAGGGGAGATCTAATAACTATGTATAAATATCTCAGGGGTCAGTACAAAGATCTCTCCCATCATCTATTTATCCCCAGGACTGTGATGAGGGGACATCCTCTGCGTCTGGAGGAAAGAAGGTTTGTACACAAACATAGAAAAGGGTTCTTCACGGTAAGAGCAGTGAGACTATGGAACTCTCTGCCTGAGGAGGTGGTGATGGTGAGTACAATAAAGGAATTCAAGAGGGGACTGGATGTATTTCTGGAGTGTAATAATATTACAGGCTATAGCTACTAGAGAGGGGTCGTTGATTCAGGGAGTTATTCTGACTGCCTGATTGGAGTCGGGAAGGAATTTTTTCCCCTTAAGTAGGGAAAATTGGCTCTACCTCACAGGGGTTTTTTGCCTTCCTCTGGATCAACTTGCAGGAAACAGGTCGAACTGGATGGACAAAAGTCTTTTTTCGGCCTTATATACTATGTTACTATGTTACTATGTTTTTGCGGACCATATATGGAACCATTCATTTCAATGGGTCCGCAAAAAAAAGGAAGGTACTCCGTGTGCATTCCGTTTCCGTATGTCCGTATTTCTATTCCGCAAAAAAATAGAACATATCCTATTACTGTCCGCATTACGGACATGGATAGTACTGTTCTATTAGGAGCCAGCTGTTTCGTTCTGCAAAATACGGAATGCACACGGATGTCATCCGTATTTTTTGCGGGCCGCAAAATAAACACGGTCGTGTGCATGAGGCTTTACAAGCAGAGAAATAAAAATTTTGAAAATTTTACATTTTTCCAAATTTTCTATAAATTTGGGATTTTTTAATAAATAAAGGTGAATTATATCAGCTAAATTTTTCACTATCATGAAGTACAATGTATCGCGAGAAAACAATCTCAGAATGGGTTAGATAAGTAAAAGCATTCTGAAGTTATGTTAAGTTTCCAAAAAACGGTCCTTAACCCCTTAAGGACTTAGCCCTATTTCACCTTAAGGACCCGGCCATTTTTTGCAACTCTGATCAGTGTCACTTTATGTGGTGATAACTTTTACATAGAATATAAGACCGAAAAAAGACATTTGTCCATCCAGTTCGGCCTGTAAACTTTTAAACGCTTTTACTTATGCAGGGCATTCTGAGATTGTTTTTTCATCACATATTGTACTGTACTTCATGACACTGGTAAAATGGAGTAAAAAAAAGTTCATTTTTATTTATAAAAAAATACCAAATTTACCAAAAATTTGAAAAAATTTGCAATTTTCCAAGCTTCATTTTCTTTATTTTTATAATACATAGTAATACTTCCAAAAATAGTTATTATTTTACATTCCCCATATGTCTACTTCATGTCTGGATCATTTTGGGAATGATATTTTATTTTTTGGGGATGTTACAAGGCTTAGACGTTTAGAAGCAAATCTTGAAATTTTTCTGAAATTTTCAAAAACCCACTTTTTAAGGACCAGTTCAGGTCTGAAGTCACTTTATGAGGCTTACATAATAAAAACCACCCAAAAATGACCCCATTCTAGAAACTACACCCCCAATGTATTCAAAACTGATTTTACAAACTTTGTTAACCCTTTAGGTGCTCTACAAGAATTAATGGAAAATAGAGATAAAATTTCACTTTTTGGCAGATTTTCCATTTTAATAAATATTTTCCAGTTACAAAGCAAGGGTTAACAGCCAAACAAAACTCATTATTTATTGCCCTGATTCTATAGTTTACAGAAACACCCCATATGTGATCGTAAACTGCTATACGGGCACACGGCAGGGCGCAGAAGGAAAGGAATGCCATACGGTTTTTGGAAGGCAGATTTTGCTTGATTGGGTTTTTGACACCATGTCCCATTTGAAGCCCCCCTGATACACCCCTAGAGTAGAATCTCCAAAAAAGTGACCTCATTTTAGAAACTACGGGATAGGGTGGCAGTTTTGTTGGTACTATTTTAGGGTACATATGATTTTTGGTTGCTCTATATTACACTTTTTGTGAGGCAAGGTAACAAGAAATTGTTGTTTTGGCACCGTTTTTATTTTTTGTTAGTTATAACATTCATCTGACAGGTTAGATCATGTGGTATTTTTATAGAGAATGTTATTACAGACGCGGCGATACATAATATGTATACTTTTTTTAGTTATGTAAGTTTTACACAATTATTTCATTTTTGCAACAAAAAAACTCATGTTTTAGTGTCTCCATAGTCTGAGAGCCATAGTTTTTTCAGTTTTTGGGCGATTATCTTGGGTAGGGTATGATTTTTGTGGGATGAGACAATGGTTTTATTGGCACTATTTTGGAGTGCGTATGACTTTTTGATCGCTTGGTATTACACTTTTTGTGATGTAAGGTGACAAAAAATGGCTTTTTTTTTACACCGTTTTTATTTTTTTTACGGCGTTCATCTGAGGGGTTAGGTCATGTGATATTTTTATAGAGCAGGGTCTTACGGACACGGTGATACTTAATATGTATACTTTTTTTATTTATTTAAGTTTTACACAATAATATCATTTTTGAAACAAAAAAAAAAATCATGTTTTAGTGTCTCCATATTCTGAGAGCCATAGTTTTTTCCGTTTTTGGGCAATTATCTTAGATAGGGTCTCATTTTTTGCGGGATGAGATAACGGTGTGATTGGCACTATTTTGGAGTGCGTTTGACTTTTTGATCGCTTGGTATTACACTTTTTGTGATGTAAGGTGACAAAAAATGTTTTTTTTACACCGTTTTTATTTTTTTATTTTTTACAGTGTTCACCTCAGGGGTTAGGTCATGTGATATTTTTATAGAGCAGGTTTTTACGGACGCGGCGATACATAATATGAGTAGTGTATTTTATTTTTTTTATTTTTATTCAGTGGTATGTTTTTTTTTATTTTTACTTTTTTTTTTTTTGACCCAGACCCACTTGGTTCTTTTACATCAAGTGGATCTGGTGTCTATATAATACAGTACAGTACACCATATAGTGTACTGTACTGTATTTTTTTTACTTTACATAGTCTAATCAGACTTTTGCCTTTAGCAGAAGTCTGATTAGACTTACATTACCATCGCAAGAACATCACCATGGCAGAACTGAGCAGCGGGTGATGGGGAGGGGGGGGCTACCTCCCTCTGTGATCCCATCCTGTTGGGGGGCTGCAAAGGCACAGCAATGAGCTGACCCTCTAAAACATTACGGGCGAGGGCCTGCTGCTGAGCTGACCCTCTAAAACATTATGGTTAAGGCCTGCTGGTGAGCTGACCCTCTAAAACATTATAGGTAAGGGCCTGCTGGTGAGCTGACCCTCTAAAACATTATAGGCGAGGGCCTGCTGGTGAGCTGACCCTCTTAAACATTATGGTTGAGGGCCTGCTGGTGATCTGACCATGTAAAGCATTATGGTTGAGGGCCTGCTGGTGAGCAGACCCTCTAAAACATTTTGGTTGAGGGCCTGCTGGTGAGCTGACCCTCTAAAACATTATGGTTGAGGGCCTGCAGGTGAGCTGACCCTCTAAAACATTATATTTGAAGGCCTGCTAATGAGCTGACCCTCTAAACATTATAGGTGAGGGCCTGCTGGTGAGCTGACCCACTAAAACATTATGGTTGAAGGCCTGCTGGTGAGCTGACCCTCCAAAACATTATAGGTGAGGGCCTGCTGGTGAGCTGACCCTCTAAAATATTATGGTTGAGGGCCTGCTGGTGAGCTGTAGTTGAGTGAATATATACAATCTGGATGAGAAGGAGGAGAAAACAAGATTCAACCATATACACTTTTTGTGGTGGAAAAGGTGCATGGGAATACACTACAGTAAACTGAGTACATTATAAACAATACATTGAAATTGCCTTTATGTTCATCATCAGCTCAGCACTGTTAATTTTTATCTGAGTCAACCTGTCAGCATTGTCAGTGGACAAGCAGATACGCTTATCAGTTATAATGCCACGAGCAGCACTAAATACATGCTCAGACAAAAATCTGGCAGCAGGGCAGGCCAGCACCTCCAAGACGTAGAGCGCAAGTTTGTTCCACGTTTCCAGCTTGGACACCCAGTAGTTGTAAGGCACTGAGGGACACTGACACAGGTCTGCGATGTATTCCTTCACCATCTTCCAAAACTTTTCCCTCCTTGTGCCACTAGGCCGCCCTTAGGGTGAGGTTGTCCGTGAGCCGGAAGCCGCAAGCGCTGCTGCACTTTCCTCAAAAAAGCATCATACTGTGGAGCACCTACCCATTGGCAAGGTAGATTTTCGCATGGGGGTGCTCGGTGTAACGGTTGTGGGCCTGTTTGGTGTGGGCCGACTTCTCCCTTTTGCAACCCCACTGCCTCTTCCAGACTGTTGCGGTGCTGCGGATCCCTCCCCCTCTGTACTGCTGTCCTCGCTCGGCTTTTCACCTTCCCATGTTGGGTCAGTGACCTCATCGTCCACTACCTACCTCCTGTAGAAACCAGTGCCAGGCAGCTGCTGCCAAGGCAAATAAGGTAATGGGTTGCATCAAAAGGGGCATAGATGCCCCTGCCACTTTACAAATCACTAGTCAAACCACACAGAGTACTGTGTACAGTTCTGGTCTCCTGTGAACAAGGCAGACATAGCAGAGCTGGAGAGGGTTCAGAGGAGGGCAACTAAAGTAATAACTGGAATGGATGGACTTCAGTACCCTGAAAGGTTATCAAAATTATCCAGTTTAGAAAAAAAACGACTAAGGGGAGATCTAATAACTATGTATAAATATATCAGGGGTCAGTACAGAGATCTCTCCCACCATCTATTTATCCCCAGGACTGTGACGAGGGGACATCTTCTGCGTCTGGAGGAAAGAAGGTTTGTACACAAACATAGAAGAAGATTCTTTACAGTAAGAGCAGTGAGACTATGAAACTCTCTGCCTGAGGAGGTGGTGATGGTGAGTTCACTTAAAGAGTTCAAGAGGGGCCTGGATGTATTTCTGGAGTGTAATAATATTACAGGCTACAGCTACTAGAGATGAGTCGTTGATCCAGGGAGTTATTCTGATTGCCTGATTGGAATCGGGAAATAATTGTTTTCCGCTAAAATTAGGAAAGTTGGCTTCTACCTCACAGTTGTTGTTTTTTTTTGCCTTCCTCTTAATTAACTTGCAGGATAACAGGCTGAACTGGATGGACAGATGTCTTTTTTCACCCTTAAAATCTACTTTACTATGTTACTATATGTCCATAGTCCAAAGTACTCTAGGGCACTACATTTACACACACAGCCCATACATTGCCCATCCATGGAACACCTCCAAGGTACTGTCTTAGCCAATCAGCTATGTCCATTTACAGTTTGTAGACACGGTTATAGAGGTTAACACCTTCCTGTTGGTGGCATCCTTGCATCCAGGGCTGTCCTTCCTCTAAAGGTCAATACATCTGAAGACTGCCACCGCAGTCCTTGGCTTCGCACAGGTCTGGAAGCCTCATCAATCATGTGTCCATAGGTGTGCTCCTCAGAGGGCAAGGCCATATATTGTCTCCCCGGCATGGCATTGGTGACTCTTGATCTCTCAAATTAAATAGCAGTGCCCATTGTCTATTGAGCAGATTGGTCCACAGCAGTTGCTTTGTCGGAATGTTGAGTAGGTATTCGTGGGAATGTTGAGTAGGTATTCGTGGCCCAGCTTTACATTGCTGTAAAGGCCTGAAGTCTGGAGTCAATAAAATGTTGGACTTCCAAAAATCTATGACACCATACTGTACATCAATGTTGCTCCAAATTCATACAGAGCCATATTTTCATAGTAGTGGCACTGTACAGGATACTTTTTTAGTATGCAGACTGTATAGGGATCAGTCTCTCAGGGGTCGGCAATGACAGACTTCTCATCAAACAGAGGTTTTCAAGGTCAAACAGTGCTTTATTTGTTACACAGCACATCAAACTTCCAGGTTTGGCCTCATTTGGCACCATGAAGTCACATCACAACGTGTTACATCAACACAAAGCAACAAATGCTTGCCCAGTTAGGCACTCACTATACAGAGGTCTCCCTAACTCACCTCTAAGACGCAGTTCACACTGCGGTATTCGACTTCGGTCACACAGCCTCCTAGCTGTCGACCAGTGCAACCCACCAGTCCACGTGGTGGAAGCAGCAAAATACCTTGGGGGGATATGGTCCTGCAGCCTTTCTGACTCTGACCGTGCGACACCTCTCTTCTCCAGGTGTCGCTGGGTCCACCCCCAAACTCAGGCTTCCTCAGCCTTGTGGCCCCCCAGCACCCCTGGTTAGAACCACACAGGCCCTCTGCAGGTTTGTTCCCTGGAGCCTTACTCCTCCTCTTACACACTGAGCTATGAGGCCTGTCACTAACTCTCAAGACGTATAGACTTGACAGTGTATAGTGTATCTGCTAACTTCACATAGTGTATCTGCTAACTCCCAAAGCTACTTTATTCTGTGCTCCTCCTCCTTGACCTGTCCTCTGCCTTTGATACTATCGACCATTCTCTCCTGTTACAAACCCTCTCTTCCCTTAGCTTCAGAGACCTGGCCCTCTTGTAAATCTCTTTGTACCTCACCAACAGAACCTTCAGCGTTTCCCATTCATACACCACCTACTCATCATGGCCTTTCAATGTTGGTGTCCCTCAAGACTCTGTCCTGGGTCCTCTACTTTTGTTGTTATACATTCGGCCTGGGACAGCTCAAAGTCCTATGGCTTCCAATACCACTTCTATACTGATGACACTCAAATCTACCTCTCTGGCCCAGATGTCACTTCCCTGCTATCCAAAATACCAGTGCGTCTGTCGGCAATATCTTTATTCTTTTCCTCCTGCTTCTTAAAACTCAACATGGAGAAAACTGAATTCATCCTCTTTCCTCCATGTTACTTAGCCCCATTACCTGACTTATCCATTTCAGTTAATAGTAAAACACTTTCTAGTCTCACAGGTCCACTGGGAATAACATTTGAATATGCCCTGTCCTTTAAGCCACACATCCAAACCCTTGCCTCCAACTGCCGCTTTCAACTCAAGACCATCTCTCGTATTGGCTCCTCCCTTACTCTTGAGTCAATTAAAATGCTAGTGTATGCCCTGATCATTTCCCGCCTGGACTACTGCAACATTCTCCACTGTGGTCTCCCATTTATGACTCTTGCTCCCCTCTAATCTATTCTCAACTCTGCTGCCAAGTTTGTGCACCTCTCCCCTCGTTTCTCTTCTGTTTTCCCCCTCTGCTAATCCATTTACTGCCATTGCCCAGTCAACTCAGTTTAAAATATTAACAACCACATATGAGGCCATCCGCAACCAGTCCCCTCCTTAGGCCCCTTTCACACGGGCGAGTATTCCGTGCGGGTGCAATGCGTGATGTGAACGCTTTCTGCCCGCACTGAATCCAGACCCATTAATTTCAATGGGTCTGTGTACATGAGCGTTGGATTTCACACATCACTTGTGTGTTGCGTGAAAATCGCAGAATGTTCTATATTCTGCGTTTTTCACCCAACGCTGTCCCCATAGAAGTGAATGGGGCTGCGGGAAAATCGCATTGTATCCGCAAGCAAGTGCGGATTCGATGCATTTTTCACTGATAGTTGCTAAGAGATGTTTTTTTTAAACTTCCGTTTTTTATCACGCACGTGCAAAATGCATTAAATTGCATTGCACCCGCGCGATAAAAACTGAACAACTGTACGCAATCGCAGGCAAATCTGAATGGAATTGCTTGACAAATCACGCAGTTTTCACTGAAGTATCCGCAACGCATCTGGACCTAATCTGCTCACGCTTGTCTGCAGGGGGCCTTATGTCTCTGACCTGCTTTCTTGATGCATCCCTACACATGATCTCCAAGCCTCACAGGACCTACTTCTCTGTTCTTCTCTCATCTGTTCTTCACACAATAGACTACAAGATTTCTCACGTGCCTCTCCCCTACTCTAGAACTCACTACCCCAGCACATCCAAACCTTCAAAAATAACCTGAAAACCCACCTCTTTAGGAACGCCTACCACCAGGGCTGGCGCTACCGTTAGGCGAACTAGGCAATCACCTAGGGTGCCGGCCTGCTGGGGGCGCCCTGGTGGGCTCCCCCTGTCTGGGGCTGCAGCTCTGGGCGAGCTGCTCTTGAGCCACCCCCAGCGACATTACAGGGTGCCAGGAGCTGGAGGTCCTTCTTAAATATGGCAGAGCAGGCACCTGCTTACCCTGATGGCAGGTGCCTGCTCTGCCAGTAAATTACCGAAGCAGTGGAGGCAGGTGGCAAGGGAGGCTGTTCTAGCAGCTCCCCACTCCTCCCTCGCGCGCCCTCTGTGATGCCGGGAGCCGGAATATGACGTCATTCCGGCCCCAGCATACTAAACGGCGTGCTGGAGGACTGAGGAGCTGCACCACACTGGACCCCAGGGAGGTGAGTGTTTAAGTGTTTGACTGAGTGAGTGTCTGCCTATGTGTGTCTGTCAGTGAGTGAGTGTATGTCTGTCTGTCTGTCAGTGAGTGTATGTGTGTCTGTCATTGACTGAGTGTGTGTATGTCAGTGAGTGTGTATGCCTGTCTGTCAGTGAGTATCTGAGTGATTGTATGTCTGTCAGTGTGTGTCATTCAGTGAGTGTGTGCGTGTCTGTCAGTGTGTGCGTGTCTGTCAGTGTGTGTGCGTGTCTGTCTGTCAGTGTGTGCGTGTCTGTCTGTCAGTGTGTGCGTGTCTGTCTGTCAGTGTGTGCGTGTCTGTCTGTCAGTGAGTAGTGAGTGACATGGCGGGGGGGGCGGCAAGATGGATCTTTGCCTAGGGCGGCAAAAAACCTTGCAGCGGCCCTGCCTACCACCTGCAATAAGCATGCTGCCACAACACAGCCAAATGAGCAGCCTTTACCCTCGCCCACTGTGTTTTTCCCCCCTCCCTCGTAGACTGTAAGCTCTTGCGGACAGGAATATGTTACTAATATGTGAACTTAGTGTGATCCTTAAAGGGGTATTCAGCTCGGCTATTTTCGTCGGCCTTTAAATTTTCACATATTGTGCCCAAAAGTCGCACAATTTGACACATCTGGGTTTAGAGAAATTATCTGCAACTAGTCTAACAGAGTATGGCTTCACAAAAGAGGAGGTAAAAACGTGGTGACAGTGGATTGTTTCAAAACTCCCAGGAATATATACTACTGTTATCTGCATAGGTTTTTTTCCCTCTCTCTTTCCTCCCTTCTGCTTTCCTTATTCTTCTCCTTCTTTCCTGTCATATCTTTGCCCATTCAAAATATCATTGCCTTTTACATTGTTTGATTGAAAAAATAGGAAATAAGGAATAAGGAAATTACAAAAAAAAGAGGAGGTGTGGCTTAAAGGGGTTTTCCGGGTTCAGCTCTGAACCTGGACATTTCCCAATTTTCACCCAGGCAGACCCTCTGATATGAGCATCGGAGCATTTCATGCTCATCTAAGACATTGGTGGCATATCACTAGGATATGCTACGAATGTCAGATTGGTACAGGTACTATCTCTGAGACCCACACCTATCTCTAGAACGGGGCTCCAAAAGTGAATGAGGGCACACCATGCAAGTGGAGCAGAGGTGGGAATGGGACCCCCTCTAAAGAACGGGGCCCCCAAAGGGAAGAAGGGAGCACTGCACATATGTGGCCTGCTCTCCCTTCACTTCTATGGGAGTTCGGGAAATAGCCGTGTGCCGGCTGAGGTATTTCCAGCAGTCTCATAGGGGTGAATGGAGAGGTGTCTCTGCATGCGTGGTGCGCTCTCCATACAATTCGACAAGAGTTCCAGAAATTGCTGAGAGAGCTCACTCGACTATCTTCGGAATTCTCATAGAGGTGAATGGGGAGCAGGCCACATATATGTGGTGCACACTCCTTCGCTTTGGGGGCTCTGTTCTTGAGAGAGCCCATTCCCACCTCTAAGACCCGCACCTCTCCTAGCAGTATGCCACCAATGTCTCAGATAAGGCTAGTTTTACACTTGATGCACAGAATTCCGGCATTCCAACAGTTTTTGTCCAGCCAATTCCCAGCATCCTATGCCGGAACATCCTGATGTAAGGCTGAACCTTATATGTGAAAGAAGCCTAATACAACCCCTTTAAATTCCCTTCATGCAGAAAATTTGCAATTGACCACTAGATGGTACTGTGGTTCCATGTACAGTAATATTTAACGTATAGGAGACCACTGGGAAGGAAGGCTAGAGTTATTTTGCAAAGATATTTGATCTGCTTTTACTAGTATGACCCTATACTGTTGTTATAAGTATTTCTATTCCACGTCATTGACCTGGCCACACAGTATTGTATAGTGTGTTATATGCATGCTTGATCTGCTGGGTTTAGCCAAGATACTGGCCCTACACCATACAGCTTCCTCACTTTGTATAGTACAATTGAAGTGGATATTGATAAACTATTAATTTAGGTTTTATACTTTTGCACAGTAATTGTAACTTAGAAATATAAGGGTAGGTTTATCAAGCAGCGATTAAAATATAAAATTCTTCAATTTAATCCATGGAAATTGTTAGTTTAAAGGCATAAAAATGTCTACATGTTCCAAGTGTCTACTTGTTTCAAACGATCTTAGCCTTGGCATAAGCTAAAATCACAAGGCCCTCCTTCTTATATTAAGTGTGTTAATCACAGTGGGGAAGTGAGGGATGTTGCATAGTAGATAATAATAAACACCCACAATATTAAAAAAATGGTAAATAACCTGCAACAACTGTAAAGATTAATAATAATAGATCAGGTTGGTTTTAATTGTACCATTGCTAGTGGCAACCTCTTTGCTGCCAGTAGCAACATAGGGGCAGGTTTTACACCTTTTAGGGGGTCATGTATCATTCTGAAATATGCCTAAATTAGACGTATTTCAGGTGCATATTGTAGTGCAACAGCTAGTTGCTCCGCAATCTGTGAATTTTCCCCGCTCATGCCAGGTATAAATAAACAGGCGTGGCGGGGAAGGGGAGGGGCCGGCAAGCCCGTCTCATTTACCATTTTCTACACCTGTTTCAGGCATAGAAAAATGTCTAAATATAAGACAGCTAGAAAACTGTCTTATATTTAAAACTGGCGCTGGATGTTCCAAAGTTATGTAGAGGCCAGTGCCTCTTCATAACTTTGGCAGAACCACAGCCAACTTAGGTCTTTATTAAGACTGGCGTCTAAAACACCGGTCTTAATAAATGTGTCCCTTAGCATTACAAGACCCAGACGTGAAGGATATTGGAATAGTATTCTTTTAAAAAGGGAAGCATTTTTGGATATTAACCTTTGACATCCTCTATCTAAAAGGTCTTAAAGGGGTTGTCTGCTTTTTTCTATTGATGATCTATCTTCAGGATAGGTCATCAATATCAGATCGGAGGGGGTACGACTCCCAGCACCCTGCCGATCAGCTGTTTGAAAAGAAGGCTGCAGTCCATGTGAGCACAACCTTCTGTTCACTGTTTACCTGCCTGTCGTAGCAACCGCAAAGGTGAGCAGCAGTGGTGTGCCCGGGTGTATGGGGGGGGGGCGGTTTTGGCGGGGTGCGGTCCGCCCCGCGTGCTGGCTCTCAGGGGCGTGCCAGAACAGAAGCAATGAGCGCTTCCATCGATACAGATGGAAGCGCTCATTGCTTTTCCCTTTATAAGATGCACTGCATCTTATAAAGGGTATACTAGTGAGCGATTCCATAATGGTAGCGCTCACTAGTGTGCAAGTACTTACTGTACAGTACTTACCCCTCCTCTTGCTCGCTCTTCTCAGGGCCCGCGCTGCTGTGTCCTGGCTGCCTGCGGCGTCAGGTCGTATAGAGCGCACTCTGACCTGACGCTGCAGGAGGTCAGGTGACTGCAGCGCAGGCCCTGAGAAGAGAAGACAGCCAGGACAGGGAGAGTGGCGTCAGGAGAGGTAAGTTACTTTATTATTTTACAGTCTGATTTGAGGTCTGCGATAGAGGTCTAATGGGGGTCTGGAGAGGTCTAATGGGGGTCTGGAGTTCTGACTGGGGGGGTCTGGAGGTCTGACTAGGGGGTCTGGGGGGTCTAATGAGGGTATGATTGAGGGTCTGGAGGTCTGACTGCGGGGTATGGAGGTCTGACTGGGGGTTCTGATTGGCGGTGTTGAGGTCTAATGGGGGTCTGATTGAGGGTCTGGAGGTCTAATGGGGGGTCTGAAGGTCTAATGGGGGTCAGATATGGGGGTATGCAGGTCTAATGGGGGTCTGGAGGTCTGATATGGGGGTCTGGTCTGAGGTCTGATATTGGGTCGGGGGTCTTACAGGAGATCTAATGGGAGGCTGATCTGAGGTTTAAAACTGGGGTCTTATATGGGGTCTGACATAGAGGTCTAAAGGGGGTTTGGTCTGAGATTGGGGGATCTTATTTAGGGTTTTATATGGGGGTCTAATCTGAATGGAAGGTGTTTTTTTTTATTACTAGCACACAATATAAAGGGGTGTTTTTGTACTGACGCATCAGTGTGGTACCAGTATTTTCAGGGGGACTGTTTCTGCAGGAAAGTATTAGGGAGGACAGTAGACACAGTATTGGGGGTGGCAGGATGGGGTGTTGAGAAGGTGGGAGGATGATGGAAAAGTAGGAAAGTAAGATGTCTGTTTGTTAAACTATGCAGAGACGAGGAGCGGCTGAAAGAAGTCACCATGGTGGTCTGGTCTAACAGGAGAAGAAGAGGAAAGAGAACATCTACATCAGAGAAGAGATGTAAGAGGTATGTGGTGCTGTATGACCCTGTATGTTCTGTAGGGCTGTATGTAATGTTTTCCAAGTATGTCTATAAAGGGGTTGTCCTCCAATTTTTTTTTGTATGAGCGTTGCCTTCTCTGCTCTGTTTACCTGTTCATCACTGCAAATACTACGGCGAGCAGGTGAACAGAACAGAGAAAGCAACTCTCATATAAGCGCTGCCCTCTCTTCAAACAGCTGGGGGCTGGGGGCACAGATGCATAACTACTATGGAGGGGGCACAGAGTGCATTACTAATTTTGTCGGGCATTTTCATAGGTATATATATTGATACCTGGTCATATTATATTCAAAATAGATGCTCATTGTCTTTAAGAAACATACATGAGCCAAAGTTTTCATATGCGACTGAGACAGGCCAAGATGAGGTTATGCCAAGCTCAGTCTGTGTAAAAATACAGAGAGTATTGTGTCTTAAGAGTTATTGCCACAGATGTGGGCTTATCTGTTGGAAGTACACTGGATTCTCCAGACATGTCCGTCTGAAGAGAACAAGGCCCATTCATACCATAATGGCCCATAGATCAATAGTGTCAGAGAGACTCCAAGTTGTCTATCTTTAGTTGATACAAAATGTCTACATTTATTCTTATCTCTGATTTACAACGACGAGGGTCAAATGTATATGATGCAAAAATACCCTAGTTAACTCTTCATGGTATGGTGTTAATAGTTATGCAACAGTGCCATCCGGAGACAGATATCGATATCGTTACACCATCCTCCATAGTTGCATTATGGGTAAACATGATCTCATAGGATCTTGTTTACACCCCCTCAATTGATTGGAGAATACTAATCCAGGGGGTGGTAATGTTAGATTACAAGGGAGATAATTACCCTAGATAGAGGAGCATCAAAAAAAAAAAAAAGAAAGGAGAGAGGCAAGAAGGAAAGCTAAGGAACAAAGGAGGAAGCATAGCATTCCAGGAGCCAACACCCAAGATGAAAGCCATGGTGATGGACCATCCAGCTTTCCTAGGAGCAGAAGTGAGATTCCTGCTAGGACTTGGTAAGAAACACAAAGAGTGACGTTTCATTTATTAAGACTATTTAGATAATGTGGGTAAAATCATAGCATCTATGTTGGCGAACATATTAATTTATTTATCATCTCTTTATATGAGATGTAGTCTTAGATATAGAATAATTGTGAGCCTTCATTCTACCTGCAGAAGAATCAAGTTTCATAATTTATCAAAGTATTAAATGATTGCATACATATATGCATAGATGGAGATATATTATAGTAGCATTCTTCGCCAAGCTAGGTGATAAATTCCCACTGGAAAGACTTGTTTCAAGTTCTTCCCATTTCTGTTGTTTGTCTTAATAGTCTTACCAAGTCATACATGTGAGAATAGTCCGGGATGGAGCGGAAGGATACAATTATCTCTTCTAAGTTATATCCTTTGATGGATTTGCCCATTCCTGAAGTCATGTGAGGTGTAGTTGGTTAGAGGGGGGCAGAATGTAGTTAGCATTCAATATTGGTGTCTAGGATTAGACATGCCCGTCCTGATATCATGAGGTTTCCTCAACAGGAGTAATGTATATAATTTAACTTCTCGTTTTGATATCCTAACCAAATAGCTTTGTTATAATGTGACAAGCTGCTCTTACCCACATGTGTTTATTTACTTATTGTGAAGCTTCTAGTGCCTGATATCAATGCCATGTATATTAATTGGCAGATATCATTGTTTATTTACTTATTTTAAGCTTGTAATGCTTCATATATCATTGCCATATATATTCCTTGGCATATATAATCGTGTTTATATACCTATTTGTTTATAATCGTGTAACTAATAAAATCTAAATATTTTTATAATACCTGTGTATTATTGTATAATGCAAATTACATCTTTAGCATTAATGTCATCTCTCATGAAAATAACTTATTATCTGAGGAAATAGTCGGCCTCAGATGTAAATTGTATCGATTGGGTTATCTACAATTCACCAGGTCATAATTTCAGGTAGTTATGGAAAAAATATTTTTATGACCATAATTAATAATTCTTAATTGAATTATTATAAAACCCGACAATTTGAAGTAAGCACAATGGCATTTCTACTATGGAGGGGACACAGAGCGAGAGAGCATTACTACAATGAAGGGGGCACAGTGGGCATTATTACTTTGAAGGGGGCACAGTGGGCATTATTACTGTGAAGGGGGCACAATGGGGATTTCTACTATGGAGGGGGCACAGAAGGCATTACTAGCACAGTGGGCATTACTACTATTAAGGGGGCACAATGGGCATTATTACTATGAAGGAGGCACAATGGGGATTATTACTATAAAGGGGGCACAATGGGGATTATTACTATGAAGCGGACACAATGGGGATTATTACTGTGAAGTGGGCACAATGGGGATTATTACTGTGAAGGGGGTACAAAGAGGGCATTACAACTGTGAAACGGGCACAGAGAGGGCATCACTACTGTGGAAGGGCACAATGTGGGCATAACTACTGTGAGGGGCACACATATATACAAAACTACTGTAAAGGTTGTACAATGAGGGCAATACTACTGTGTGATGGTACAAGTTTTTTAAAGTATTGGGGGGGTGCCAGATAAAGGACCTGTCCCATGTGCCAAACAACCTAGGCACACCACTGGTGAGCAGGCAGATTATAAGTAAGCCGTCCCATTCACTTTTATGGGGAGGCTCCTTCATATACACTTGAATAGGAAAGCCCATAGAAGTGACTGGGAAGCTTATTTGTAATTACACCTGCTCACCACTGCAGTTGTGATGGCAGGCAGGTAAGCAATGAAGAGAAGGCAGTCTCCTCTTCAAACAGCTGATCAGCAGGGGCGCCTGGAGTCAGACCCCAACAATCTAATACTGATGACCTATCCTCAGGATAGGTCACCAATATAAATAAAGTGGACAACCCTTAATTTGAAGATTTGATTTGGGGTTACTCCTAAGGACATTATCTGGTCTTGACCCTTTAACCTCTAAACATGGATCTGGACTGCAGGGAAACCACCAGGCTGCTACCTCATGGAGTAGTCTTTGTTCAAGTGACGGCTTACCAATGGGGTCAAGAGACACCGGCACAGAGCACTGAGGGATCAGGTACAAATGTAGTCAGGAACAGTCCGGGGTCAAACAGAAGAGTTCAGAGTCCAGGTTAAACAGGCAGAAGTCAGTAAGTACACAGGCAAACAAACGTAGAAACAGCACACCTTTGCAAGACACTAGCGAACTACAGCCTATTGCTCAGGCACCTTCCTAAAAGGAAAGGTGCTGTAAAAGGAAGCTGTAAACAGCGACTTCCCTATCCAAATATTTGTAAAGACATGTAGCTGGGGTTCACCTTATTAAAATGCTGATTTTCTTTTGTTAATCCAAGGCTCCGTTCCGGAGTTATGATACTTTTTCTTAATATGCAGATTAGGCCTTTGTTGCAATGAGGGCATCACCATTGTTGTTGTTGCGGGAGTGAAGCAGTGGGCACGGACTGCTGCTATTATAGTATCTGAACATTCAAACCACAAATCCGCTGCAGAAAGCTGAGAGTCAGGCTTAGATTTCTTTCACAGAAAATACACATTGGATTTTTCCAATTCCAGACCATAAGACGCACCTAGGTTATAGAGGAGGGACATAAGAAGAGAAAAAATTTTCATCAAACCTCAGATCAGATCCTCAATATTCATGAGACCCTCCCCCAACCATCACCAGACCTTAGATCAGACCGTCAATATTCATTGGCCCTCAGATTAAACCCCCAATCTTCATCAGAACCCCAAATCAGACCGCTATTCTTTATCAGACCTCAGATAAGACCTACAATCTTCATCAGACCTCAGGTCACACCCCCAAATCAGACCTCAAATCTTCATCAGACTTCAGATCAGATCCCCAATCTTCATCAGACCTGAGATCAGAATCCCGATCTTCATCAGACCTCAGATCAGACCAAAAATAAATAAAATAACGTACTTTCCCTGCTCCAGACGGTGCCACCACACAAGAGATCCAATGCACTCTTCCTGCAGCACTGCACTGTGACCTGATGTTGCAATGTGTCAAGTCATAGTGCGCACTTATGTGCACTACATCATGATGCTTTATGCTGTCATAACACAGCTACTGCGCCGGCGTCCAGAGAAGAAGACCAAGAAGTGCAATGGAAGCCCCCATTAGTGTTCGCATTATAAGACACACTTCCATTTTCCCCCCATTTTGGGGGAAAAAGTATGTGTTATAGTGAGGGAAATATGGTAAAACAATCTTGCCATTTATACATACTGGTACTTTATTTAAGGAGTTCAGTAAATTTCTTTCTGAGCAATCTGAATGCCCAGATTGTTTGAAAAGTCTTTTCTGTTTAGTAGTATGTTTTAAAGGAGTTGTCCGTCAGATTAAAAAAAATCTTTAAAAAGGGGTAGAATGGATTTAAAAAAAAATAAAGACTTACTACTGCTGTTCCAGGTCACCTTCCTGGGCTCGCCTTATTGGTATTTCTCGACATGCAGGAAATGCATGCTCAGCCAATAACTGGCTGCAGCGGTGACCTACAGTACCTCAGTAACCTACAGTATCTCAATCTTGGTGACGTTTAATGGTTTTTACTTGAATAAACTTGCAATAAACTTGTGTCATCCAAACAATACTTGGTCTTTCTCTAGAGGGCTAAGGGTAAACTGGCAGGTAAACTTGAATACTTTGCTTTATCTCTCTGCTGCTGTGCTAATCTCTGGCTTCAGTCTGGTTACTATCAGCTCCAGTTACTGTTTATGAGAGTGAAGTAACCTGTGGCAGGAGTGTGCTGCTCTCTGAGCTACTTTCCCAAAGCTCCCGCAGCAGTGAGGGGAAAACGCTCCCTCACCACACCATGCTGCTTCACTTTCTCACTCTAAGTCGCAACTCTCTCTCTCAAGCTTCGTGCGACCCCTCCCTTGGCAGTAAGCGGGAGTAGCCCACTGCTGCCCAAAAGGGGGAGAATGGAATGGTAAGTTCCATTCTACCTAAAGGTGCTCTCTGTCAGACACACTGCCACCTGCTGGAGAACCAGACACATTACATGTAATAACAGTTGCATAACAATATTATTCACACACAGTATCAGAGGACCTACAAATAAATACACAGTTGACATTGTTTGCTAGCCATTATAGACAGTAGCTAGGTGTAAGAATAGTAGTGCCCCCTCTGGGGTACTACACACACAGAAGTCCTGTCCATAAGATAGTCGCCGATGGAGGGTCATGTAACCAAGCAAATCATCTCCATGTGATGTCGCCTCAATTCAAGCACTATGCACCTGCACTAAACTCCCAATAGAACAAGTGCAGATGTCAGGTACAGTGTATTTGAATGTAGGAGACATCACATGGAAGTGATTTGCTTGGTCACATGACCCTTCATCAATGGCCATTTTATAGACAGGACCTCTGTGTGGACAGCACAAAAGGCTTTGTAAACAAGATGGCATAGATTATGAAATATAGAAAATGGTGCAGAATTTCAACAAGGACTATATTAGTAAGTGTCATATAATCATCTTAAAAACACATTGGTCAACATAAACCAGAAAGTGGCCAACCCCTTTAAAGAAATAAAATACAAGTTTTACTGAATCTCTTCCCACAAAAATATATATCAATCTGCTTAGCTCCTCCTGCTCTTCAACATGCTGCCTGCAGCTCAAAAATCATATTCAACATGACAGGTTCTCTTTAAATTGTATGGGGCTAATGTTATTATATAGAGGTTCCTGTGATCTGTACGGGAGAAATAGCTGGAATAAATATATCTCTCTTGACTGCTTTTATATGCTGAAAAATTACAGCCCAATGATATGAGGGTAGTTACGGTGCAACTCTGCAAGGAAAGAATGCTGACAGAAGCAGTGTTGCAGTAATTTAATTCTCAGCATCAGTGGCATCCTGAAAGTTCTGGTAAAATGTCATCATATTGTGGAATGAAAATAACCTTTTAATAATTGCTGGTATGTGTTAAAGGGGCTCTAGCAAAAATCCTTCACTATGCTGACCGGTGGAGACGATAGTCTGCTCTGTACTTACCTCCCCATCGCATCTATGATTCTACCATTTCTGTATCACTAACGTTACCACCAGGATTGGATGTAGGCTCTTCTGCTCAGGTCCTGACCAAAGGTGTTCCATAGTCATCCTGTTCTGCTGCATACTGTCAATGCAATAGAACAGGAACACATCATGACGAGACCTAAGTAGAAGAGCCCACATCCAGTCCTGGTGGTCACGTGAGCAAAGCAGAGATGGTGGGATGAAAGGCACGACAGAGAAGTACTTACTGAGCATCTTCTCTTCACAGGTCAGCACACAGGGGGATTTTCCCAAAAGCCTGGAGGACCCCTTTCAGGCCCTTGCACATAGACCACGGATTGCCCACTCATCTCTGATATTTGCCCCATCTAAATGTGCCACTGACCCTTGACAAATGAGCAAAATGCTTGTTTGTCGGGGGAGGATATATTTTTTATGTACCATATAAAATTGTTTCCTGGTCTCAGATTGTCCTGCCAGCAAACGATGAATATATGTAAGGACAAGAATTGCCTTAAAAACATTTTATTCTCTGACCTGTTAGAAAGGTACATGATGTAATCTGTAGTGAAGGTAATCTTTTTACCAGTGACTGTATTTGTGAGTTATAACCTCCCATCCTATCCTCAGCTGTGTCATGTGACCAGCACTCTAATCTCTAACTGACACAGTACAAGAACCTCAGTTACTTCTCTATTCGTTTCTATAAGATTAACATTGAAGATCCCATAGGAATACATAGAAAAACTCGCTTCTTGTCCACACATGAGGCATATTTTGTGTAAATAAAATTGGAGTCGGATTGTTAGAAAAACACCTATATTATTAAAAGGTAGGCATGTCTTAATACATTGGGTGCATTTGGAATTCTTTGACTAATTTGCTTTTTACACATGCTATGAGCAGTCATTCATTTACACCAAGGGGTTGACTGCTTTTTACTATTGATGACCTATCCTCAGATAGGTCATCAATATCAGATCGGTGGGGTCCGACTCCCAGCACCCCCGCTGATCAGCAGTTTAAAGAGAAGGCAGCGTTCATCCCCATCCACTTCTATGGGGCGGCTATGTCCTATCCAGTTAAACAGACAGAGCCGTCCCATAGCAGTGAATGGGGACACCATACTTGTAATTACACTGTTCACCACTGTAATTGCTGCGGTGAGCAGGTAAACAGAGCAGAGAAAGCAGCACTCGTATGAGCATTGCCATCTCTTCAAACAGCTGATCGGGGGTGCCGGGAGTCGGAGCCCTGCCGGTCTGATATTGATGACTAATCATGAGGATAAGGGCTGTATTACACTGACAAATGAGTCTTCTGATTGTCAGGAAGAACCATTCCTTCCCTAAAATTGCCAACATGTCAGTGAAGAAGACCTCTGCTATTACATTTAGTAATCTCCTCCACAGTTTGTGCAACGGGTGCCTCCCCCTAGGGCTCTCTATATAACGTGTCCCAGGTGTAGGAAATGCCGAGTGGTATAGTGCGGCCTAAATGTCTCTTTATGTGTGTCACTGTGCTCCTTCCTGGATACCGCTGGACCCCAGGCTTTGGCTCCGAAGCAACAAATAGGGGGAATAATTGAGGAATAAAAGAATAACTTGAGTCCAGACCTTGAGATGAAGTTCAATGGCAGCTTTAATTTAATAAACATTTCTCCAAAACGGTTTACCGGCTTTGTCTTGGTTCCAGCAGGCTTTAGCATGAAACTGGCAGGCAAACTCCATTCTGCTCTATCTGTTTCTCTCTGACTCTGCTGTACTGACAGACTGGCTGTATAACTCCGCTTCTTCTGTATGCTGCACTTCACTTTGTAGTCTGACTCTAGGTTATGCCAGGGAACTTTCCTCCTGGCTCCTGAGGATTCAAGCTTTGTCCTCCATGGCCAGCAGAGCACGTCTCCCAGGGGTGGTAAAATCATAGATGGGTTTTTAGTCAGGTACGTTGTTGTGACATCACAAATGAGTTTAAGTGAGGTATTCAACTGTTTTCAAGGTTATCATATGTATACAGCACTCCTATGTTTCCTTGGTTCTGGGTGCACGTCTCCCAGGGGTGGTAAAAAGTCCTTATGTTCGTGTAGATCCAACGTCTGGCAAAAAAATAAAAAACGGAGACAGCACGTCCAATGCAATCTGTGATTTAATCCGGATGCAACGTTTCGGCTAATAATAAGTCTTAAGCCTTTTGCTTGAAAAAGGCTTATTATTAGCCGAAACGTTGCATCCGGATTAAATCACAGATTGCATTGGACGTACTGTCTCCGTTTTTTATTTTTTGCCAGACGTAGGTATTCTACTGTGACATCACAGGTCGGTTTCAGCCAGGTAAGCTGTTGTGACATCACAAGTTGGCTTCAGTTATGACATCACAACTGTGTTTCTAAGCTAGGTGTGCTGTTGTGATATCACAGGTAGGTTTTAAGCAGATAGGCAACTGTGACATCAGACCTGTCTTTCTGTCTGTAAGCTGCTGACATCACAACTGTTCAAGTAAGGTAAGCTATTGTGACATCACAAGTGTTCAGATGATTTGCTGTGACATCATAAGAGAGTTTAGTCAGGTAAGCTGCATAGACATGACAACTGTGTTTCTGTAAAACAAGTGGTTTTCAGTCATTTGAGTTGCTGTTTGTCCATATAATAATAATCTTTATTCATATAGCTCCACCATATTCCGCAGCACTTTACAATTCAGAGGGTGCATTTACAAATCAAAATAGACATCATTGGACTACAGGCTAATATACAATTGAAACACTAGCTCGCAAGAGCTTACAATCTATGAGGAAATGGGGGTGACACAAAATGTCCAATTGATTGTTTTATAAAGTGGAAACATCTTCGTACTTAATAGAGCAGTGCAGATGGAGCTGCGTGAGCTAGTGCATTGGGTGTAGGTACAATTTTTTCAAGTTCACGTTCGATTATGAAGAATGAAGGAGGGGTGATAAACAGGGAAGAGTCAGTTTAGGAAATATGATATTCTTCCTAAAAATATGTGTTTTTAAGGCACGTTTGAAGCTAAGGAAGTTGGGAATTAACCTGATTGTCCAGGGCAGTGCATTCCAGAGAGGAGGTGCAGCTCAAGAAAAGTCTTGAAGACAGGAGTGAGAGGTTCAAATTAAGGAGGATGTTAATTTTAGATCGTTGGCAGAACAGAGAGCACCAATAGGTTTGTAGATAGAGATGAGGGAGGATATGTATGGAGGTGCAGCACTGTGAAGAGCTTTGTGGGTAAGGGTTAGAAGTTTAAACTGTATTCTGTAGTGGAGAGGCAAGCTGTGGGGTGACTGGCACAGGCATCTTTGTAGCAGATGGAGAGATAGCCTGGGCGGGCTGGCCCTAGACCAGGGATGGGCAAACTCGGCCCTCCAGCTGTTGTAAAATTACAATTCCCACCATGCCCTGCTGTAGGCTGATAGCTGTAAGCAGTCTTTGAATGCTGTGAGTTATAGTTTTGCAACAGCTGGAGGGCCGAGTTTGCCCATCCCTGCCCTAGACCCTATAGGGAAATTTGGGATGATGCCCAGACAGCTGCCCAAGCCCTCCTCTTGGCCACAAGCCAGATCTGATGCTCTCAGCAATAATACATGTAGGCACTATTTTGTGTTGTGCTGTGGTATCAGGTTCTGATGGAGCTGCCTACTTCTGTTGCCCCACATTCTGTCCATTTAGACCCCCCCCCCCACGACCACATGGGGCCACTTTTAGATTTTTTTCCAGGGCCACTTTAAGTTCCCAGGCCACCCATTACAGATAGCCTGGCTGCTACTTTTAGGACAGACTGAAGGGGAGAGAATTTAGTGAGAGGAAGACCGATTAGTAATGAGTTATAGTAGTTAAGATGAGAATTAATCAAAGTAACAGGTTTTGGTGGTTTCCACCATGAGAAAAGGTCAGTTCTTAAGGTCCCAATGACAAAATTATTTATGTTAGATTGTATTTAGATTATATTAGGGTCTTTTACATAAAGAGTAAACAAAAATCACAGAAAAAGATAAAAAAAAACATCCTGCACGATGTAATAAATGAATATGCGGATGTGCATGGCTACATTTATAAAAGAAAAATCACTAAAATGCACTAACACAAAAGATGCAAACATTATGGGGCATTCATTAAGTCTGGCGTTTTAGATGCGGGTCTCAATGATCCCCTAAGCTGGTGGTGGTTCCATCGAAGTTATGAAGATGCTCCGGCCTCTACATAACTTCGGCAGATCCTCCACCAGTTCAAAAATTAAGACAGCTTCCTAACTGTCTTACATTTAGACCTTTTTCTACGCCTCCTGACCCTTCCCTGCCCACTTTTTTACACATGGCGTGGATGGGGAGAAGTCACAGATTGTGGCGCAATGGTTAGCAATCTGCACCTAAAATACGCCTAATGTGCTTGAATCTGATCGAGAGCATGCCCAGAAGTATTCAGGCAGTGTTGAAAGCCAAAGGTGGATTTACAAAATACTAACAAAATAAAAAAAAATTAAATTTAGAATTTTAGTAGAAAAACAGTAACAATGCAGTTACATGAGAAGAATCTGCATAACTAATCATATGCCATATAGTTGCAAGTCCAATTTATGTATGAGATAGCCAAGATGCTTGTCTACAAAATGATGGTAGTCTCACATTCAAAGCTGTAGTGGATAGTGAGATATGGAGGCTGAAAGTCAAAAGTTCAAAACATTGTTACCCTTTTGCACGTCAGTGTATTTTCCTTTCGATTGCCAACCTCTGGAAAACCTCTGGAAAAAATTGTGGAGTATAATACCACCGCAGAAAGATTTTTTGAGATGTTTCCCAGCGGTTTACTTCATGAGAACTTTTTTTTTGGTCCAGTAGAGAGCCTCTCTCCAAGACTCTAAGGTGAATTGCTTACCAAAATCCTTCTCCCAGAGTAATCTTTGTGGAGACTTCATTTGGGAAACGAGTGAAAAAAGGAATCATAAAAGGTAGATATGCCCCCTTTTTCTTACAAATAGAATGAGTAAAAATTAAAATCTATCCTCGGAAAAGAGGGGACATGGATGTCTATAGATCTGAGGGCATAATGCAGCCTCTTGTATTTGAAAAGATTAATATCTGCAAAATGAAATTGCTGCAGTAGAGCTTCTTTTTTTTTATAATACATTTTATTATGTACAGAGACAATATACAGACAGTAATTCTGTACAATAAAAGTACAACCAAAGAAAACAGAAAAACAAAAGATTCTGCCAGTACAAAATATCATAGAAATATACGTAAGCCATGCACGAGAGACCACTTCATTGATGCGCGAGGCAAAACCATAACAGATCTTGCACTATATCTCAAGACCTCAGTTGTAATCTACCCAGTGTGTTTTTCAACTGTTCTGTCAGATACCATTGAGTTAACGAGAAAGGTCTAATCACATTATTTACTTCTTCCTTTGTAAGAAACTGTAATAGAAAATTGTGCCATTTCCCCACAAACTTTTTAACACTGCGCTCCTTATGCCTCTCCGCTTCCCTGCGTTCCAACGCCAATAAGGCTTTCAGATTCTGTATTACTGTCTCCCCAGTGGGAGCGGTGGGTCGCAGCCAGTTTTGTAGTAGGGTGCGTTTAGTAAGATTCTTTTCCCCAGGTCCATTCGATCCCACCCCCTCCCAATAGTGAAACAGGTACGTCATGGGGGTCAGCGTTATCTCCCGTTTCCAGATATCCCTAATGAATTGTGCAATTCTTTCCCACAATGCAGCAGAGTGCGGACATGATCACAACCCGTGGAACAGGTCTGTATTAGGAGTTAAACACTTGGGGAAGCTAGTAAGTCTATCAGGTTTATCTGGTGTGCGAGGGAGGTCAAAGGCGTACATCGCACTATGGATAATCCTGAATTGCGTTTCCCTCCAGGTTTCATTCAGTATGGCATTTCTCAGGTAGCCCCAGCCCCTAAGTATTTTATCCCCGGCATCCTGGTCCCCCAGAGTCCTACTCCACCTATGGAACGCCTGTAGCGACACCCCATCTCAGAGAAACTCCCTGATTTGAGAGTACAATGAGGAAATTGATTCTGGGCCTGAGTTTCTGGTGAGGATCTTATCAAACCTATTCATTTTGGTTGTGAGGAAGCCCTGGACCTGCGCAAATTGAATAGATTGAAAAGGACCTAAGTTATATCTCTCCGTAGTTTCCTTTTGGGTTAGCCACCGCCCTTCAGTAGCATGCATCATGTGGTGGGCTGTCCTAATCCCTTTGGCCCTCCATTCCCTGAAGAGAACATTAGTTCTCCCTTGCTCAAACTCTGGGTGTTGCCAAAGCGGTAAGTATTTAGAGAACCTTTGGTTAAGGCCAAAGGGTTTCCTAAGGGACTTCCATGCCACCCACGTGTGCCTGAACACCACTGAACTCCGGAGGTACATAGGTAGGTATTTCATGCTAGTATGCAGTAGAGTACACGGATCCCACGGGGCGCAAAGATTCCTCTCCAGGGTGATGTCCGAGTGAAAATTGGATCCGCTAACCCAGTCTATGATATGTCGATAGAGACACGCTAAATGTAGAGCCGAACATCTGGCAGATTCATACCCCCTTTAGCCCTCAAGGCCATAAGCTTTTTTATAGCTATCTGTGGCGGCTTGCCCTGCCATATGAAATGGGAGATTGCTGCATATAGTTTAGAAATATCCGCATGTTTAAGTAGGAGGGGTAGGGTCTGTAGCGGGTATAAGAGTTTTGAGAAACTCATCATTTTGACGAGATGTATTAGTCCCAGGAGCGATATGGGTACGTTTTGCAATTTTTGGAGTTCTTGAGTGATCTTTCTAAATAAAGGAACGTAATTGAGAGTGTACAAGGAGTCCGCTCTATGCCCCAATTTAACCTCAAGATAGGATATGGTATCCCTTGAAACCCGAAAGCGCCCCAAATTCTGTGATCTTATCTAACACCCCTCTTAGGTCTCTCCTGAGGTGCCCCATGAACAGCATAACATCGTCAGCTAAAAAGGCAGCCTTTAGGTTACTATTCCCCACCTTTATGCCCGCATATGACGCCCTCCTGATTAGAAACCTTGCTAACGGCTCCACTGCCAAATTAAACAGAAGAGGGGACAGACGGCAGCCCTGTTGAGTGCCCCGAAAAAGCTAAAATGGTTCAGATAGAAAGTCTGGCGTACTGATCCTGGCCTGCGGGTTTTGATAGAGTTGCGAAATATAAGATCTGAAAGGTCCCAATATCTCTAACTGATCTAGGACCTGCCCCAACCACTCCCAATGAACCTTGTCAAAGGCTTTTTCCGCATCAAGGGTGACCAGGGCGGGATCCGTATCTTCCTTTGGAATACGGGCCACCTCATCCAGGGTCACCAGTACTCTACGTATATTAGACTTGCATTGGGGTTATTAGTTCCGGAAGAATTCCGGCTAATCTATTGGCCATGAGTTTGGAAATAATTTTGACATCTTGGTTGATTAGGGAGATAGGGCGGTACGAGGCTGGGTCCTCGGAAGGTTTGCCCGCTTTAGGCAACATTATGTGAGCAGTGGCGCACCGACAGGGGGATTTTAGGGGTCTGGACTCCCCCTAGAATCATTCATTTTTATTTATTTTTTAACTCTCAGGGCCGCACCACCGATCGCCACAGGCAGCGCGGCCTGGTTCTAATTGCGGGTGGTGGTGGGGAGGCAGTAGGAGATGAGCGCTTCCATTGTGAAGCGTTTATCTCCTTATTCATCTATATCGCCGTCCTCAGGACAGCGATACAGATGTCTGTGCTGCGGCAGGGCAGGGGAGAGGCGTCTCACTTCCCTGTTCTTCTGATAGGCTGCAGGCACTAGTGCCTGCAGCCTATCAGAGGCCGGTTAGGTGGCACGATGACATCACTATCATCGCCCCGCCTGAGCCGGGCAGCACACAGAGCGAGACACAGGCCGGAAGAGGTCTGCTGCTGGCCTCATGAAGGTAAGTGTTTTTTTTTTTTAATAGATGGCACATTTTAGGGGCGCCTCGTGGCATTTTTTTTTGGGTAAGGCACTATGGGGGCATTTCTCACTGGCCCATTTTGGGTAGGGGGCACTATGGGGGCATTTATTTCTAACCTATTTTGGGGGAATCTGGTGGAATTTTTTTACTGCCCCATTTTTTTTGGGGGCACTATGGGGCATCTGGTGGCACTATAGGGGCATTATTTGAGGGGCACCATGGGGGAGTGGAGCATTATGGTAGCATTTATTTCTAGCCCATTTTGGGGGAGCACTATGGGGGAATCTTACTGCCCCATTTTGGAGGGGGTAACTATGGGGCATCTGGTGGCACTATAGGGGCATTATTTGGGGGCACTATGGGGGAGTGGAGCACTATAGGGGCATCTGGGGGCTTTTTTATTGGCATATTATGGGGGGCACTATGGCATCTGGTGGAATTTTTTTACTGCCCCATTTTTTTTTTGGGGGGGGGCACTATGGGGCATCTGGTGGCACTATAGGGGCATTATTTGGGGGCACCATGGGGGAGTGGAGCATTATGGTAGCATTTATTTCTAGCCCATTTTGGGGGAGCACTATAGGGGAATCTTACTGCCCCATTTTGGAGGGGTAACCATGGGGCATCTGGTGGCACTATAGGGGCATTATTTGGGGGCACTATGGGGGAGTGGAGCACTATAGGGGCATCTGGGGGCATTTTTTACTGGCACATTATGGGAGGCACTATAGGGGAGAGCAGCACTATGGGGCATCTGGTGGCACTATAGGGGCATTATTTGGGGTTACTATGGTATTTTTTTCACTGGCACATGGGAGGCACTATAGGGAACAGCATCACTATGGGGCATCTGGTGGCATTAAGAAGGGGCATTTTTAACTTGCACTTTATGGGGGCACTATGGGGGCATCTGGTGGCACTAAGCAGTGGCATTTTTTACTGGCACATTATGGGGGCATTATGGGGGAGAGGAGCACTATGGGGGCATCTGGTGGCACTAAGAAGAGGGATTTGTTTTTACTGGCATATTATGGGGGCACCTGGTGGCACTAAGGAGGGGGAATTTTACTGACACATTATGAAGAGCACTAAGAAGGGGCACTTTTTACTGGCACATTATGGGGGAGAGGAGCACTATAGGGGCATCTGCTGGGGGCACTACAAAGGGGCATTTTTTTACTGCCATATTATAGGGGGCACTATGGGGAAGGGGGAGAGAAGCACCATGGAGGCATGTGCTGGGGGCACTAAGATGGGGTATTTTATACTGGCAACTTATCGGGGCATTATGGTGGAGAGGAGCACTATGGGGGCATTTACTGGGGCACTATATGGGGGTATTTTATACTGGCATACATTATAGGGACATTAGCTCAACTGCGGGCACTAAGCAGGGGTATTTCTTGTACTGTCATATTATAAGGAGAATTATTACTACAAAGTACTAGGGGGCATTTATGGTGAGCTTTACTACTACTGGGGGCTATGGGGAACATGATTACTAGTATGGGCACTATGGGGGCATTATTACTAAGTGTGCTCAGGCAGAGAATTATTTCTAGTGGTGGGAATTTGGCAAGCACTGTTACTTTGGTGGGCACCCTGACACAGTATCAGCTTAGCACAATTATTTTTGGGGACAATATGTTTATACTATTAGTGTAAGGGATACTATTTACTGGGCACAGTTATTTTTTTTTTAGAGCACTGTGTGCCAATAATTGTTGAAGGGGGCACTATCTGTGTGGTACTAGTAGTTTTCAAGGGACAGTTTTTGCAGTATAGTATTACAGGATGTGAAGATGATGGAAAAGTGGGAAACTAATGTCTGTCAATCTCTGCAGAGACGGGAGATGGCTGAAAAATCATCATGGCGGTCTGGTCTAAATGGAGAAGATGAGGAAAGAGAACATCTACATCAAAGGTGACATCACTGGATGTAGGAGGTATGTGGCACTATGTAGGAGATGCTCCGGCTCCTCCCCCTGCCATTTGCAGAAGGAGGATTCAGAGCTAGGTGAGGACGGCCAAGGGGGTGGCAAGCCATGGGCGGGTGGCGGATGGTGGGGGGAACCACAGGCCTTGAGCAGGATCTTAGGGAGGAAGGAGAGCGGAGGAGCTTCCTGGCTGTAGCCTACTGTTGTCTATTGTATAATGTGAAACAGGCAGTGTAGCCAGGACAGGCCCTCCCCTCTGTATGATGTGTAGAGCCGGGCTCCAACCCCTGGACCTACACACTTTCAATATTGCACAGCTCCTCCTCCACTCTATTTTTGGTGCCTTCAGGACTAGGAGGGAGGAAGTGAAACTGCAACAGCTCCTGCCACGGAGCTACGTGGGGGGCAGTGTGAGTACTGGAGCTTAATGTTGGGGCTCTGTATGGTGGAGTATTGGGTACAGTGTGTCTATGTAGGATGAGAGTGAGACTCTTACCTTCATCCTCAAAAATATCATTTCAGCTGTACAGTGTTTGTTGGGAGTGGCCTTTTATATGAAGGATGGGCTTAGAAAAATGGGCGGAGCCATATGTTTTTTTTGCGCCGTGAGCTTTTTTTCTTTTCGGACCCGTAGACAAAATTTTTGGGTGCTCCACTGTATGTGAGCCATATTCATCTGGGAGGAAAGACTCCAGACCTGGAGGAACGAATTGCCCACGCATGACAGCAGAGGTGAAATTTGCGTCCTAAGAATTTTGCAAAAGTCGCCTAAATACCCATCTGGCCCCGGAGCCTTAAAGCCCGGTAGTTGAGAGATTGTGGTTTGGATCTCCTCTGCTGTAATGGGAGAACTCAGTTCACTTAGCTGCTCTGGAGTTTGAGCCGAGATCCCCATCTCGTCCAAAAATTGGTCTTCTCCCTCCCTAGTAGCATGTGGATTACTATAGATCCCGGCGTAGTACTTCCGAAAGACCTGTACGATCCTCCAAGGGTCGAAGACAATGGAACCCTCCGAGTTTCTGACGTGTCCTATGGGACGTGCCCACCATCTCCCCCTCACCAGAGAGGCCAACAACCGCCCTGCCTTATTCCCAAATTTATGGAACTCTAATTCCCAGTTTGCCCTATAGAGATTTTTCTTCCTATCTACCCATAGGTCAAAATCTCGCCTGGCTTGTATCCAGGCTTGCTTGCTTTGCGCCGTACCGAGTTGGAGAAATTCCCTATACATTCTCAGGACCTCCCTACTGGTTTGGAGGTATTGATCCTTAGTTGCTTTTTTAGGGCCAGCTAAGTGGGATATTAAGCGACCCCTCAATACCGCCTTCCCAGCCTCCCAGTACAGCAATGGGTTGGTGGAGTGTTCCTGATTTAGGGAGCTATATTCCAGCCACCATCCTTGCAGTAATTCAGCAAAAGAGTCGACTTTTGTCAAATAGGATGGAAATTTCCAAAGAAATTCCGTGCCCTTGGGGATCGAATGTGCCAGAGTCAAGAGAACCGGGGAGTGGTCCGATATTACCAAATCCCTCATCTGGACCTCTTGTATTCTAGTTAACAATTGAGGTGCTATAATCCAGTAATCTATCCTGGACCAGGAATTCTGTGCATGTGAGTAGTGAGTGAACTGCCTATCGTCTGGGTGGAGGGTCCTCCAAGCGTCTAGCAAGGACGTGTCCTCCAAAAAGGAGACCAAGAGTTTTCCACCTGCGAGGGTGCCAGTTGTAGCCCCCTCCATCCGTTACGGTCTTCCACAGGAGATGCCACCATGTTAAGGTCCCCCCACAGTAGAGCTTCTTACCGGTAATACTCTGAGATTTCCAATGGGAAACATCTACATCAGAAAAAAAAGAATGAATAAACCTTAGGTATAGGACCGAGATCGGAACCAAATTAGTAGCATCGCAGGACATATGTGTCAAAAATACAAACCATTATTGTGTTGAGCCTTTAATACTAGGCAGCTGTGTTGAGGATGGAGTAGAGTAACTGCCAAGCATGGGAAGCAAAGAGATAAGTGGAGATTTACATTCGACCTGCTCCATGGTAGACGATTTTTTAGTATGAGAATGCTCCCACCAATATCTGATAGCCTAATAAAGTAGTAAAGTAGCATGCAAATAATAATACATAAGGTTTAGAACTCCCATTCTCAATCCTACAGGTGTTGCGAAGGGTTGAAAAATTAATTCTGGCAAGAGAACCTTGCAAAATATAGCAATTAATAAGGGCTTGGAGCTTATCAATAAATGTTTCAGAAATCGAGGGGCAACGCAGGGAAATTTGAGAAAATTTGGGGACACTGGTTGCAAGCGAGACTAGTACCTGACCTAGCATAAGTAAGAATACTACCTATGGAAGAGGGGAAATATGGTGAGAGATTGGCTTAAAAATATGGATAGAAGAATGCAGCCTTGTGCTATATGGAAGGTTCTCCACCGTAATCTTAAGTAGATGGTAATGCATATGTATAGTCTGGCCGGCTAATCTTTCCTTCCCCAGCTAGGGAGCTGTAGCGCTGTGGTGGGTGTGATTGTGAGTGTGGTCTTACCTCTGGAGCTTCTGACATGAAACAATTTACTGTGGGGTGATGTACTCTGATATTTTCAAATAGAAGCCTGTCATGTTGTATAATCCCGAAATACTCTAACAATGTACTTGTCTATGAGATTCCGACGGCACTAGTCTTGAGACCTGCGTGTCTGCCGGATGTTGTTCTTTATTTTTCGCTTTGAAAAATTAAATAAAGTCTATAAAAAAAAATGTTTCAGAAATTGAGACACTGATAGTCCAAAAAAATATTATATATGTGGCAAAATCATTTTAATAGTGGCTTTATGGCTGGCCCATGAGATAAAGGGTTTAGAAAAACTAGAAAATAATTTCAGAATAGAGCTGAGTAGTGGAGCATAGTCTTTGCAAAAGTCTGAGAGCTCGGGCTTATCAAAGTAATTCCTAAATAAGGGACTTCATGTTCACTCCTATGAAATGGGAGCATTCTTTCAATGTACGTTCTAGTATGGTCATCTATATTTATTTGGGACTTGGAGCTGTTTACATTGTAGTAGGAGACTCTTCCAAAATCTGCAAGGATCTATTGTACGACTGAAAGAAATTTTAGCAGATATGACAATGCCAGAATTATGTCATCGGCATATAAACCTACTCTATGATCTTGCAAATCGATTGGAATGCCATAAAAGTCAGGGGATGACCTTATCATTTCTAGGGCAAAAAACAAGGGGTGATAGTGGAAACTCCTGGCGAGTCCCATTAGTTATGTGAAAAGGCTACAATAAATTGCCACCAGAAGTATATACCCTCTCTGAAGGAGAAGAATATAAAGCTAGAATAGCTGATTTGCAGGGCCATGGAAGGCAAATTTAGCCAGAACAGCAAGCATATACCCCCCAATGAACCCAGTCGAACACCATCTCTGCATCCAAAGAGAGTAGCAGAGAAGATGCCTGACTGGACTTCACAGTCTTAATAATATCTAGAAATCTCCTAGTGCCATCAGGCCGGCCTCTGCAATATAAACCCTACTTAATCAGGATATATGAAGGTAGGTAAGAGTTGATAAATGTGATCACATCTTGGCAAACAGTTTGACATCCATGTTCAACAATGAGATGGGATGAAAATAGGCTGCATGAGCAAGAGCTTCTAACATTTCTGGCAAGAACAAGCCTGACTCCATAGCCTGATTGAACACGGAGGCCAAATGTGGGGCCAAAATTGTTTTATATTTATTATAGTATCCATTCAAGAACCTGTCAGGGCCAGGGGATTTAATGGACTTCAAGGCCTAAATTGCTCAAGAGACTTCATCAAAGTCTATAAAAAATCCAGTTGATCTTGGCTTAGACATGGTAGTTTAATTTTATCGAGAAAGGATGAGATTTCCCCTTTTGTAAGTTGAAAAACTGAGTGGTCTGTGCCTAGATTATAGAGAAAGGAATAATATATTGCAAACTGCACTGCTGTTTTCTGGGGATGATAAATCTTGTTCCTTTGCTTGTCAAATAGGAAAGGAATCATTCCTTTAGCCTTATGACCTATAGTTGTTTGGCCAGAAAGGCCCCAGATTCATTATCATGAGCATAAAATTTTTACGCATTTTCTTCCAAGCTAGGTGTGTTCGCAGGGCCATTCAAGCTTTAAGTAAAGCAGACGTCAATCCTGTAGAGCAGGGGTGTCAAACTCAAATTCATCGGGGGCCGCATCAGCAGTTTGGTCACCCTCAATGGGCCGGTTGTAACTGTAGGACTATGTGTCCACTCTTTATTATCATAAATTATTGTCACTGCGTTCAATTATTACTGTTTTTAGAGCTTCATGCATATTTTTGAACTGTTATAGGGGGACATCTGTGGATGGCGCTGTTATGGGGGGACATCTGTGGATGGCGCAGTTATGGGGGACATCTGTGGATGGCGCAGTTATGGGGGACATCTGTGGATGGCGCAGTTATGGGGGGACATCTGTGGATGGCGCAGTTATGGGGGGACATCTGTGGATGGCGCAGTTATGGGGGGACATCTGTGGATGGCGCAGTTATGGGGGGACATCTGTGGATGGCGCAGTTATGGGGGCACATCTGTGGATGGTGCAGTTATGGGGGACATCTGTGGATGGCGCAGTTATGGGGACATCTGTGGATGGCACTGTTATAGAGGGACATCTGTGGATGGCGCTGTTATGGGGTGAGGGGATCTGTGGATGGCACTGTTATGGGGTGAGGGGATCTGTGGATGGCAGTATTATGGGATAGGCCCTATCCCATAATACTGCCATCCCATCCCCCATGCAGTGCCATCCACAGTCCTCACCCATAACAGCGCCATCCACAGATGCCATCTGCATATGCTCCCCATACTGCGCCATCCACAGATGTCCCCGATAGAGATCTGTGGATGACACTGTTATATAACCCCTCACCCCTTAAAAGTGCCATCCACAGATCCCCTCACATTGCCTCAAAATTGCAGTGGGGCCAGGTGTATTCACTGTCCTCTGGCCCCTCCGCTCACTCATTCCCCAAAAATCGGCATAAATCTATGTTAAATAAAGTAAACTTGTGCCCGCCCCTCATACATAATAGAATCACTAACTCACTAACCGCGGTCCGCTCCATTACAGGCCAGGCGCGCGGCCGGCAGCGTGACTGACTGACGGCACGTGCCGGCGCCGCCTGATTCATTCATAAAGTAGGCGGCGCCGGCACGTGGCGTCAGTCACGCTGCCGGCCGCGCGCCCGGCCTGTAATGGGCGGACCGCGGTTAGTGATTCTATGTATGAGGGGCGAGCTAAGTTACTGTTCTAACATAGCGGGCCACATGACGAGGTCTGGCGGGCCGGATTCGGCCCGCGGGCCTTGTGTTTGACACCTATGCTGTAGAGGGACCTAATTGGTTATTAGCTTCATGAGTTTGGATACACGTCACGCATTGATGTAAAGTCCTCTCAGAAACAAGTTATGGGCAGTCCAGACAGTGAATATGCTAGGGACAAAATGGTGGTTAGTGTTAAAATATGTCTCAGGATGAGACAATATATACTTGATAAGCCTCCAGGTTAGTAGAGGAGTAGGCACCAGCCAAAAAGCTGCCTATTGTTATGTTTCCGATTTGAGCCCTAAATACATTGAATAGTCCACCTCGCTCTAAAAAAAACATATCTTTTCTGGAATAGGATGAATGAGTATGCGAGTCCTTTTCAGGGCTGTAAAGGCGTCGCCAGGCATCAAATCTTAAGTTGTAAAGATTTTGTCAGACTTGTTCTATATTTCTGTCATTGATGATTGCCTTGTTCTAGTACGTACGTCTGTAACCCTAGGTACACACCTAAGCGTTTTACAGCGTGTTCAAACGCGCTGTAAACGCACAACATGTGAAAAGCCATGCTTCCCTATGGGCATGGTTCACATTTGGGCGTTTTACAGCACGTTTGAACGCGCTGGAAAACGCCTAACGCTGTCGCTTCTACTTGCGCTTCTTTAAGGCGTTTTTGCGCGCGTTTCCGTCCATAGGATTGTATTAGAACGCGCAAAGATGAAGAAATGCCTACGAACGCGTGTTTTTTACTAGGCAACCAGCTGAAAAAAGCCACTCCCAGGTGCATGACAGAATCCTAGGCCCAAGCATGGAGGAAGCAGGCTGTGAAGCAGAGACCCTCATCAGGCTCGTGTGTCCGAAACGCTGCCTTTATGACACGAAGGACCCAAAATATAAAAATAGAAGATACAGACAGCAGGCTTGGGAAGATATAGGCAAAAGCCTATGGAAAGAGTGGCCGCAAATGGCCAAAGCAGGCCAAACTGCCAAAGGTAAATCATTTTTAGTGGATCTAGCACCTGTCAATCACAAAAACGCGCGAAAAACACGCGTTCATTTATAACAAAAACGTGCATACAATCGCGCGTTTGTCGCGCGTAAAAAGCTTGAAAAAACGCACACCTGCAAAACGCTTAGGTGTGTTCCCAGCCTCAATGTTCATGTTTATTCCTTACAAATGTGAAAATTCAAATTTAGGAAAGCTGAATAGATATAGCTGATTGCTAAATTCTTGGACACCTTTATTTAGTTCTGGGCATTGGTGGGAGTTTTACCACCTGGAAACCCTGACAATTTAATTGTCTGCCATGTTTACATTTTCAATATAGATACTTAAACCAGAGAACTACTTAAAAAGACAACCTAAAATTACTGAGAATTGAATCAGGCTCTGTCGACATCTCCATCAAGAGATCATATATGATGGGAAGATGATGGTCAAAATGCTGGTCACCATGGCAGAACATGACAGATCCCATACTAAGATTACATGTGTGATCTGATTAGACACTGGGTCTTGCCACAAGAGGGCATACAAGTGCTTCCCCTGTTGCCCTATAAAAAGGCTCTTAGAGACAACTTTTGGGTAGTGTACCTCTTGCTGAGAGATTGTTGACTGCTAGATATGCCTCTATGATGCACTCAAAGACATTTTACCAAGTTGACAGACTTACCAAGGAGCACACATTGGACTCAGAGATAAATGATAGTTATTTTAATGAATTACAAGCCATCTAGGCCATTCTGACTTAGCTGTTAGGAGCAGTGATTTTGTGAGGGCACACACATATGGCAAACAGGCTCTGGGCGACCCAGACAGACCAGTAGAGAGGACCATTTGATCCAAAGAAAAGCACAAGCAGCTCCCACAGTTTAGTTGTACACCATCCAGAAACAGGCAGCACCTTTCTTACACACCCCTGTCTCTGGCCAGACCATTTCCCGGTACACGGCAGAAGGAAATTAGGTGTCATGGTAGCCATTCCATGTCCTGCCATTGATAGCCAGCCACAGTTGCATTCGTTTTCAATGGTGTTGTGAATGAGAAACTAGGACTGCTATGGACTGGATCTGTATTGTCTTTAGTGACGAATCCAGGTTCTGTTTGGGATCCGATGACGGGTTTGTTCAAGTATGGAAGCCTCGCCTTGAGCGTTTCAATCCTGCCTTTGCTGTGGAGTGGCAGACTGGCCCAACTGCTGATTTGATTTTCTGGGGAGCCATACGACAGTTGGTCACCTCTAGTAGTCATACAAGGGACACCAAAAGGTCAGTGATATGTGCAGGACATCCTGTGTTGCCTCTCATAGTTAGGGCTCTTTCACACTAGCGTTTTTGTTTTCTGGCATAGAGATCCGTCGTCGGGTCTCTATGCCGGAAAAATCCTGATGAGGATTATCCCAATGCATTCTGAATGGAGAGAAATCCGTTCAGGATGCATCAGGATGTCTTCAGTTCAGGACCGGAACGTTTTTTGGACACAGCAAATGCCGCAGCATGCTGCGCTTTTTGCTCCAGCCAAAAATCCTGAACATTTGCCGCAGGGCCGGATCCGGAATTAATGCCCATTGAAAGGCATTAATCCGGATCCGGCCTTAAGCTAAACGTCGTTTCGGCGCATCGCCGGATCCGACGTTTAGATTTTTCTCAATGGTTACCATGGCAGCCAGGACGCTAAAGTCCTGGTTGCCATGGTAAAGTGTAGTGTGGAGCGGGGGAGCAGTATACTTACCATCCGTGCGGCTCTCGGGGTGCTCCAGAGTGACGTCAGGGCGCCCTACACGCATGCATCACGTGATCGCATGGATCACGTGATCCATGCGCATGGGGCGCTCTGACGTCATTCTGGAGCGCCCCCGGAGCCGCACGGACTGTAAGTATACCGCTCCCCACTACTACTATGGCAATCAGGACTTTAATAGCGTCCTGGCTGCCATAGTAACCTCAAAGCATTTCGAAGACTGATCAGGATCCTGATCAGTCTTCTAAAGCTTTCATGCGACTTGCGTTCTGACGGATCCGGCGGGACGGAAGTGCCCGCCGGATCCTCAGAACGCAAGTGTGAAAGAGGCCTTAGGCTTCCAACTGGCATTTTTCAGCAGAAGATTGCTCAGCCCAGGAATGCCAGATTGCAACACTTTGTTGGCCTCCCGGTCACCCCATCTGTAACATCTGTGGGCAAATGTCCTGCAGGATACCATAAGGGTCCTGTATGCCTCCATGCTCAACTGTATCTCATCTTGTATCCAGGCTAGAGGCGACCCAACAGAGTACTAGAGGCTCATTTCAGTTGAACGGTTTTTCCCAATAAACACCCTTTCATTCTAATATCACTTACATATATCATGAATACATTTACACATATAGCGGGAGATTTATCAAAACAAGTGCACAGGAAAACAGGCTATTTGCCCACAGCAACTATACCGAGTAGCATTTTGTGCACGTTTGCCCCACCTATCCCATAGGCGACCTTGATTAAGGTGGTACATATAGCTGTGCGTGCTCTTCCTCTCATCGACTACTTGATGCACATAGAGGTAAATAGGAGCAGCACACTAAATGTGCAGGGTCTGCACTCCTGAGTGTAGATGCCCAACAGCATAGATAGGGTTAGAGTAGGACCTGCCTGACTGAGACCACCTTGGCGATGGTAGGCGGGCACAGATCTGTTCTGATCAAAATATATTGGCTGAGATTTTATCATATCAGAGGGCATAGTCCATATATAATGCTTGCATCTGTTGTGTTAGTGCATTATTTTCTGTGATTTTTTTCTTTAGAACTTTAGCCATGCACATCCGCATATTCATTTATTACATCATGCAAGATGTTTTTTTTTATCCTTTTCTCTGATTTTTGTTTACTCTTTATGTGAAAGACCCTAATATAATCTAAATACAATCTAACATAAATAATTTTGTCATTGGGAACTCAAGAACTGACCTTTTCTAATAGTGGAAACCACAAAAACCTGTTACTTTGATTAATTCTCATCTTGACTACTATAACTCATTACTAATCGGTCTTCCTCTCACTAAATTCTCTCCCCTTCAGTCTGTCCAAAAAGTAGCAGCCAGGCTTTCTGTTAGGAGGTTATTAATCTTATTCAGTGATTTTTACATTTAGCAGAAAAAAAAAACACTTTTTAAAATACACAAATGAGATGTTCAGTGCACTGAGGGCGGGCCCTAGGGCCTCATTGGGCCACAGTTCCGTTCCTCTTCTCAGTAAGCCCCTCCTTTCTCTTGTTGATTGACAAGGCCAGGCCTCTGTATCCTGCTTTTACCTGACCCCTTAATCTGGTGCCTGGGCAGAAGCCAGGAACAGAACTGAGCATGCCTTGAAATGCTAGATTTTATGGCCAGGGGAGAGCATTATACAGATGCCTGGCCTTGCCAATCAACAAGTTTAAAGGGGTTATCTTCTGGGGGGGTCCTTACAGCAGACCCCCCTTCGTGGCTGGACCTGCGAAAGAAAACATACTTACCTGCTCCCCACTACTGGGTGACAACTCGTTCACACTACAGCACTCGGGTCCCCCACTGTGAACATTTGGTTTGCTGCTGCTTCAGCTAATGACTGGCAAAATTGGTGACCTGCCCCTGTTGTGTCACTTCAATTGGTGATGAGACGCAAGGAGGGCTGGTCACTGCTGCGGCCAGTCATTGGCTACAGTGCTGTCAGACAGTGGGGGACCTGAGCTCCGTTCTCTCTGCAACTGCTGCACCCTCTCCACTTTGATAGGGCTGGGTGAAGATGTTTGCACTTTCTTGGCCCTGACAATGCCCCTTTGCTCCTAGAGGCTCATTTGCATATATTAAAACTACCTTTTTCTCAGCAATGTGGACACATATGAACAAGAGACCAACACAGATGCCTTCAGCTGCCAAGCGCACATGGAACAGGTCAGCCAGTGTCATAGGTACAGATCTACTGACAGATGCTTAACATGACAAAACAAGCTAACCGACTCGTCAAAGGGGTTGTCCCATTACAAGAATGTATCCCTTATGTATAGGTTAGGGGGTATGTCTAAAAGAGATGGGTCCACCACTGGGTCCCCACCGATTACAAGAACAGGGGCTTGTTTTCCCCTACTTGAATGCAGCCTCAGACATGAATACATATTGTCGTTCCAATGCCTTTCTTATCAGCCCCAATACGTCTCATATCAGCCACAATGCCTTTCTTATCAGCCCCCATGATTCTTTTATCAGCCCCAATGAGTCTTTTATCAGCCCCCATGCCTCTCTTATCAGCCCCCATGCCTCTCTTATCAGCCCCAATGCGTCTCTTATCAGCCCCCATGCTTCTCTGTTCAGCCCCATGCCTCTCTTATCAGCTCCAATGCGTCTCTTATCAGCCCCCATGCCTCTCTTATCACCCCCCATGAGTCTCTTATTAGCCCCAATTCCTCTCTTATCAGCCCCCATGCGTCTCATCAGCCCCCATGCCTCTCATGTCAGCCCCAATGCCTCTCATGTCAGCCCCAATGCCTCTCATGTCAGCCCCCAGCCACAGAGCATATAAAATAAAATAAAAACTTACCTCTCCTCCTCCATCCGCTGTCCTGTGACATGAACATCGTGAGATCATAAAGTGCCCTCACTCTGTGCGCAGCCACAACGCAGCCAACAGCCGAGGACCAGGAAGCGGTGAGTACAGAGCCTTCACCGCTTCCTGGTCCTCCGGTACTAATGAGCTCTTCCTTAATGAAAGCGCTCATTAGTATTCACCCCATAAGACGCAGGGACATTTCCCCCCATCTTATGGGGTGAAAAATACGGTATCTCTGGAAGTCCCATTGAGTTGAATGGAGCAGTGAACACGTGTTTCTTTCTCTGTTAAAATGGGGGTACGCAGACCCTGGCGACCAAACCCCCTCTGCTCAGACACTGATCCTTCATGTTGTTCTTGTAATAGGACAACCCATTTGACCTCTTAAAGGTTTTTTTTTACTTCAAATAGCAATAACATTTATTATATAGAAGAAGTTGATACAAGGCACTTACTAATGTATTGTGAAAAAAACACTGGCCTACTTGATAGCTGTGACCGTGGGAGCTTACATAAGCTAGTGCTTTTTTCTGAGGCCTCTTTCACACTGGTGTTTTATCTTTCCGTCCTAGAGTTCCGTCCTCGGGGCTCTAGGACGGAAAGATACTGATCAGGATTATCCCAATGCATCCTGAATAGAGAGAAATCCGTTCAGGATGCATCAGGATGTCTTCAGTTCAGTACTGACACGTTTTTTGTCCGTAGCAAAATCCGCAGCTCCAGCCAAAAATCCTGAAGGCATGCCGGAAGGACGGATCCGGAATTAATGCCTATTGAAAAGCATTAATCCAGATCCGGCTTTAAGCTAAACGTCGTTCCTTGTATTAATTTCTTCTACCTAATACAGGCTATTTGCTGAAATGAGACAACCCCTTTAAGCCACAGCGCTTTACTATTATGTCGATGCAAGTAGGTATTTAAAGGCTATCAACACCTTTGGGGCAATATTTTTTTAATGATTGCATTTTACTCCTTTGGGCTAAAGACTATTTTTCAGACATTTTTCTGGTACAGGGGTAAAAAAATCAGTCTGTTTGCAGACTGACAGCTCATTTGAAGCCTTATATCTGACCTAATAAACACTCATTAAAGCTAAAATTCCAAAAAAGGGATTATAGCTAAAACTGGTAAGAATATTGCTTAAAGGAAACATGTTACTATGAAAATGCAATGTAAGCAACAGTCTGCATGTTATAGAGCAGGAGGAGCTGAGCAGATTGATGTATAGCTTTACACTACTCACAAAAAGTTAGGGACATTTGGCTTGTGGGCGAAATTTCAGGATGAACCTAAAATGCCCTCTAACCTTTACAGGTGAATTTAATGTGATCTTCTCTAATCTTTTGAATGCACATGTCCGACTATCCAATGTTTCAGTACTTTTTGCACAACTTGCTGTTCTCTAACAAGGAGCTTAATGGCAAAATACAATACAACAAGTGTTTGACCCATGAAACGCCCAAAAAAATTTCCTGGTTCAATTAGAATTGGTATTTAGACAGTCCGCCTCATCATGCTGTTCACATTTTGACATCATCAGACCAAGACGACACCTAACAATTTATCATCAGTACCTCGCCATTGTGAGGCTTCAAGCAGGATGTTCTCAGATGGAAATGGCCACTGAGCTTAGACTGTCACCGAGTGTCATCAGCAGTTTGCAACAGAGATACAGATAGACTGGAAGAGCCACAGAAAGGCATAGAAGTGGACGTCCTTGGCCACACTAATGACCACTTCATTGCGAACAATGTTCTGAAGATCTGGATGATGAATGCCACACAACTCCAAGCACATTTAAGGGAGGTTAGAGGCACTCAAGTGTCCGGGTGCGGATCCGTCTACAAATGCATTGCAAGAACGGATCCGTCTCTCCGCTTGTCATGCGGATGGATGGATCCGTCTTGCAGTCTTTTCACAGTTTTCCTGCTCTGCGCATAAGGATCCGTCCTTCAGTTGTTTCGCAAAGCCGGATACGGCACTAATGCAAGTCAATGGGAATTAATGCCGGATCCGCCATTCCGGCGACTGATCAGGTATTTTGGACGGACATAATACTGCATCATGCTGCGGTATTATGTCCGCCCAAAACGACTGACAGTGACTGAACGGAAGGCATACTGATGCAAACTGAACGGATTTCTCTCCATTCAGAACGCATTGGGATATGCCTGATCAGTTATTTTCCGGCATAGAGCCCTTTTGATGGAACTCTATGCTGGAAAAGAATAACGCAAGTGTGAATGTACCCTAAGAAGGGGATGTGTCCGGGTTCAGCTCTAAATCCGGACAACCCCTATGCCCTACTTTTATGATATAATATCACTGTAGAGTGAACTTTTTACGTTTTCCATAAATTTCACCCGAACCAGCTGTTTGGGAAGGCTCTCCTGTGAGCGCTGCAGCCTTTTCTCAGCTTTCCCTAGGCCGGTGAATCAGTCACTTGGCCCAGGAGCAGCTCAGCGCCATGGAAGTGAATGGAGCTAAGCGTGATACCAAACAGCGCTGTGTTTAGTGAGAACGGAGAAGGCCGCTGTACTCACAGGAACACCGGTGCCTTCTCAAACACCTGATAAGCGGGGGTACCAGGTGTCGGACCCCCACCGATCAGATACTGTAGGTCATCAGTATTAAGATTTTGGAAAACCCTTTTAAATGAGTGTTTATGAGGTCAGGAGATGAGAGCTAAGGCTCCACATGAGCCCTCAGCTGACAGGACTGAGAAATGATGCTTTGATTTTTTTTTTTTTTAACCCATAGGCTCCTTTCACAGGAGCGAGTATTCCGCGCGGGTGCAATGCGTGATGCGAACGCATTGCGCCCGCACTGAATCTGGACCCATTCATTTCAATAGGTCTGTGTACATGAGCATTGGTTTTCACGCATCACTTGTGAGTTGCGTGAAAATCGCAGCATGTTCTATATTCTGCGTTTTTCACGCAATGCAGCCCCCATAGAAGTGAATAGGGCTGCGGGAAAATGCGGGTTTTTCACTGATGGTTGCTAAGAGATGTTGTTTGTAAACATTTAGTTTTTTATCACGCGCATGCAAAACGCATTAAATCGCATTGTACCCGCGCAATACAAACTGAACAACTGAACGCAATCGCAGGCAAAACTGAATGGACTTGTTTGCGAAATCACGCATTTTTCATTGAAGGCATCCGGACCTAATCCACTCACGCTCGTCTGCAAGGGGCCTTAAATATTTTTAATAAAGAACAATTGAAAAAATGATTTTCAGCCTGAAATGAGTAAAATGCAATCATGTGTCCGTAGCCTTTAAGACTTAGCGATGTAATAATACTGTGATAGAACAGTCTTAGGAGCTGCACCTACTCCACCACTGGTATTATACAGCTGGTACCGGAGATTACGCCAATCCCAGCAGTTTAACCTCTTAGATGCCACTGTCAATGTTGACAGCAGTATCTAACCAGTTACGCTGCACAGTTAGAGTTGCCACCCGGCCAGTATCCCACCGTCTTTAGTGGCCCTGCTGTTGCAAGTAATTCTTTTCTACCGGTAACATTAATTGCCGGTATTTTCCTATATGGACTGTTACTAATGAGCGCTTCTATAGTGGAGCGCTCAGAAGTACAGCCTTTACCTCCCCACTTGTGTTAAGAAAAAAAACAAAAACTCACCTCCTCCATTTGATGGCGCCGCTGTGAACACTTGCTGCTGACTGGAAGACAGGACCCGCGAAACATCATCACGATGGAGCGCTGGTCCTGTCCTGAGCTTCCGGTGAGCAGAAAGTGTTCACTGCGGTGCGATCAAATGCAGAGAAGGGGGCACTAATGGGGGGCATTATTCTAACTGGGGGTACTAATGGGGGAATTATTATTACTGGGGGGCACTAATGGGGGGCATTATTCTTACTGGGGGCGGGGATTAATGGGGGCAATATTCTAACTGGGCAGCACTTCAGGGGTTGCGGGACGCTACCTGCAACCCCTGAAGACGCCTCACGGCGAAACATGTCGGGGGGTAGCGGTCATTGATCTTAACGAGAAACCCTATTTACCGCATTCGTGAATACTATATCACACAGACAGAAAGTGGGGAAAAGCGCGCATTATCCTCGTCACGAGATACTAATGTGACCACACACAGGATTGATTAAGGAAATAGGGAAAAGGTTTTAACTATAGGCAATGATAGAATAAAAGTTAAGTTTTATTTATAGTTGAGTCTAGTTAGTCCTATAGCCAAGAGTAGGTGTCATAAGAAAAGTTTAAAGCAAATTATTAATTATAGGGCACACTAATGGGGGTATTACTATTACTCGCTTCCTGCATACCTCTTTGCTCAATTACTTGTGTTTTTAGGAAATCGGTGGGAAAGCTGAATATCAGTCGCCCCAGGAACTTTTGGCTGTCAAACACTCAGATCTAATAACCGATACCGCATCGTTACTAATGGCTGTACTATAGTGGCGGGGGGCGGGGGCAGCTGAGGACATCCTACATGACGACCGGAGTGACAGTGCGGTTACCCGGCGATACGGTCTGAGTCATGGTGCGATGCTGTTTTCAATAAAGTTTGTTAAGAAAAAAAAAAAAAAAAAAAAGCAGCGCAGTGTGGCTTGTGGTGTCCGTAGTACGCACACGTAGGAGCACGGGCGTCAGGCGGGTGTCGTCACTTCCAGTGTCTCCTCCTGTCCGTGCGGCTTCCTGGCCGCTGCCCCGGATGGTGTTTAGCGGTAGCGGAGCTGCTGCGGCTGCTGCTCTCCTGTCACCTGACGCAGCGGCCGGCGGCCCTCTTCCTCTCCCTCCTTCTCTCCCCGCTCCCGTGTCGGAAACCTCTTCCTCCTGCCCCCGGAGTTCTAGCTCGTCAACCTCAAGTCCTCGCTCTTCCCCCGGCCTCCCCGCCCCGGTGTCCCGCCCGGAGGGGGCCCGGCTGCCGAAGATGGCGGCGGGGGTTGCTGCGGGATCCTCGGAGTGGTTGGTGCTTAGAGATGGGTGTCTGCGTTGTGATGAGCACGGTGTGAGCAGTTTATCCTATCATCCGGCGCTGAACGCCATCCTGGCCGTCACCACCCGGGGCAGCATCAAAGTCATCGACGGCACGTCCGGGGCCATCCTGCAGGCGTCCGCCGTACACGGTGAGTGCAGCGCCGGGGGGCCGCCCCTCTACCTGTCATCACATGTCTGTACTTACCTCACGTTATTTACTGACCTCTACTGAGGGGGCAGAGAGGGAGTAGTATGTGTCCCTACAGACAGGGGGCAGTGTGTGTCCCTACAGACAGGGGGCAGTGTGTGTGTCCCTACAGACAGGGGGCAGTGTGTGTGTCCCTACAGACAGGGGGCAGTGTGTGTGTCCCTACAGACAGGGGGCAGTGTGTGTGTCCCTACAGACGGGGGGCAGTGTGTGTGTCCCTACAGACGGGGGGCAGTGTGTGTGTCCCTACAGACGGGGGCAGGTGTGTGTCCCTACAGACAGGGGGCAGTGTGTGTGTCCCTACAGACGGGGGCAGTGTGTGTGTGTCCCTACAGACGGGGGGCAGTGTGTGTGTGTCCCTGCAGACGGGGGGCAGTGTGTGTGTGTGTCCCTGCAGACGGGGGGCAGTGTGTGTGTGTCCCTGCAGACGGGGGGCAGTGTGTGTGTGTGTCCCTGCAGACGGGGGCAGTGTGTGTGTGTGTCCCTGCAGACGGGGGCAGTGTGTGTGTGTGTCCCTGCAGACGGGGGCAGTGTGTGTGTGTGTCCCTGCAGACGGGGGCAGTGTGTGTGTGTGTCCCTGCAGACGGGGGCAGTGTGTGTGTGTGTCCCTGCAGACGGGGGCAGTGTGTGTGTGTGTGTCCCTGCAGACGGGGGCAGTGTGTGTGTGTGCCCTGCAGACGGGGGCAGTGTGTGTGTGTGTCCCTGCAGACGGGGGCAGTGTGTGTGTGTCCCTGCAGACGGGGGGCAGTGTGTGTGTGTCCCTGCAGACGGGGGGCAGGTGTGTGTGTGTCCCTGCAGACGGGGGGCAGTGTGTGTGTGTGTCCCTGCAGACGGGGGCAGTGTGTGTGTGTCCCTGCAGACGGGGGGCAGTGTGTGTGTGTCCCTGCAGACGGGGGCAGTGTGTGTGTGTGTCCCTGCAGACGGGGGCAGTGTGTGTGTGTGTCCCTGCAGACGGGGGCAGTGTGTGTGTGTGTGTCCCTGCAGACGGGGGCAGTGTGTGTGTGTGTCCCTGCAGACGGGGGCAGTGTGTGTGTGTGTCCCTGCAGACGGGGGCAGTGTGTGTGTGTGTCCCTGCAGACGGGGGCAGTGTGTGTGTGTGTCCCTGCAGACGGGGGGCAGTGTGTGTGTGTGTCCCTGCAGACGGGGGGCAGTGTGTGTGTGTGTGTCCCTGCAGACGGGGGCAGTGTGTGTGTGTGTCCCTGCAGACGGGGGCAGTGTGTGTGTGTGTCCCTGCAGACGGGGGGCAGTGTGTGTGTGTGTGTCCCTGCAGACGGGGGCAGTGTGTGTGTGTGTCCCTGCAGACGGGGGGCAGGTGTGTGTGTGTGTCCCTGCAGACGGGGGGCAGTGTGTGTGTGTGTGTCCCTGCAGACGGGGGGCAGTGTGTGTGTGTGTGTCCCTGCAGACGGGGGGCAGTGTGTGTGTGTGTCCCTGCAGACGGGGGGCAGTGTGTGTGTGTGTCCCTGCAGACGGGGGGCAGTGTGTGTGTGTCCCTGCAGACGGGGGGCAGTGTGTGTGTGTGTCCCTGCAGACGGGGGGCAGTGTGTGTGTGTGTCCCTGCAGACGGGGGGCAGGTGGAGCAGAGACAGGTCAGTGTTGTGTCCCTGTCAGCATTAATAAAGGAGGGCAGACCTGTTAACACGGTAGAGGTTAGGATGGAGTGCTGTGACGTCAGGTGGTAAGAGGTATACCAGCTGCAGTGTACTGATCGGGGGGGTACCAGGCATAAATACTACTCACCTGTACACACTGCATGTATATATGGTAGCAGTCAGAGTAGACAGGTCAATGCTCAACCCTGTCAACAATAATCAGACTGGTAGAAGAGGATCCAGTCAGAAGTTAGGCAGGTCAGTGTGGATTCCTGGCAGTGGTAGGAGTGGATCCCGGTTTGCGTGGGCCAGTGGGCAAGGCCTTGTTCACATATCAGTGTCTGCGATGATGACATCTGTCACAAGGCGGTTAATATTTGGTCCGTTTTTTCCCCCCTCTGATTATCTTCCGTAATCCATGTACACTGCTGGGCTGAAATTAGGTTTCCAGGGCATCTCCTAGCAGTGGTCAGTGGTTTTTCATGGACCCATAGGCTTCTATCGGTGCATTTGGTCTGCATCAAGGACCAAAGTAGTGCACATGTCCGTAGTTTTTCCACTGATCCACAGTCTGATATGGGAACAAACACATTAAAAGCTATGGGTCCATGTGCCGTCCGTCAAGTGACAGCTGCAGGAACAAGACTGCATCAAAGTCTGTTTACAGCTTTGGACTCCAGCTGTCATTAGGTGTAGCCCCAGCCCACTGCCTCCTTCACACCAGCGGGTTCGGTCCGAGAAACGCTAATGGCGTCTTGCCCGCGTTTCCCGGATTGAACACTGTTCCTCTGACCCAAACGCACAACATCATAGTGACTTGATGCTTTCAGATACTCCCTGACGGGGTCTGCTGTACTCGCAGCATTATATAAGGACTGTACCGCAGACCAACGCCCGGGCAAGAACTGATGCCATGAGTTTGGGTCAGTCCGGGAATTGCAGCCATTACACAGAGCGTGTTTCCTGGACCGTACACGCTTGTCTTAAAAAGATCATAGGGTGCCTACATACGTTTTTTCACCGTTAAAAGAAAAAGAGCCGTAGATGCTGCTTGCATTTTTTTCATGCGGTTTCTTTAGTGGATTTTTAGTGGCATTTGTGAAAAATAAACGCGTGAATAGTGGTTATTGTTCAGGCCAAAAGCTTCAACATGCTAAAAAAAAAAAAAAAAAAAAAAAAACGGCTAGACAAAAATGCCACCATTTAGGCTCCTTTCACACTTAGGTTGTTGTTTACCAGTATTGAGATCTGGCAGAGGATCTTAAAGGGGTTGTCTCACGTCAGTAAGTGGCATTTATTATGTAGAGGAAGTTAATACAAGGCACTTACTAATGTATTGTGATTGTCCATATTGTCTCCTTTACTGTCTGGACTAATTTTTCCATCACGTTATACACTGCTCATTTCCATGGTTACGACCACCCTGCAATCCATCAGTGGTGGTCGTGCTTGCACACAACAGGAAAAAGCACCACCCTATATGCGCTCCCATGGTCCCGGCCACCAGAGAGGCTGATGCTTTTTCCTATAGTGTGCAAGCACGACCACCACTAATGGATTGCAGGGTGGTCAGAGACGTTTTTTCCGTTTTGATTTCACAGAACCGCAGAACCTAACAGAACGGGGGCATCCTGATGTGCAAAATGAAAACGAATCTGTTTAATTCTGGTATTGAGGTCCTCTGCCGGATCCCAATATCGGAATTAACAACGCAAGTCTGAAGTAGCCTTAGAAATAAAACGCTTACAGTCTGCCCTGCATTTTCAGCTTGCATCTTGAGCTGGCATTTTAACAGCAAAACCCGCATGTGCAGAAACCTCCACTGAAACCAGAACAATTCAGAGAAAAGGCCTCAAAATACGGTACCCTCTGTGTTTTCACCTAAGTTCACAGAGTCAGTATTTTTCATCAGTAATTTTACCACCAAAAGTGGAAAAAAGTATTCGGGTCCACTCACACGACCGAAAAAGGGCCCATGCACTCGACCGTTGGGTGTTTTTATGGTCCGTAAATTGCTGATCTGCAAAAACACGGATACCGGCCGCGTGCATTTCGCATTTTGCAGAACGGTCGGGCTGGCCGCAGTAGAACAGTCCTATCCTTGTCTGTAATGTGGGCAATAAAAGAACAGGTTCTGTTTTTTATTTTATTTTTTCAGAATGGCCATGCGGACGTACGGACACAGAATGCACATTTTTTGCTGCCCCATTGACGTGAATAGTTCTTCATACGGGCTGCAAAAAAGTGGAATGGAGGGAAAAAAAATACGTTTGTCTGCACGAGCCCAAATACTGATGAAAAATACTGGTCAAATACGGACCCAGGAGGGGGATCCCTATTAGGAGGGGGATCCCTATTAGGAGGGGGATCCCTATTAGGAGGGGGATCCCTATTAGGAGGGGGATCCCTATTAGCATATGTAAACTGGTAGGTGTAGACCCCCGGTAGGAGTGGATCAGTCAGGATTTACAGGAGGGTAAGGGGCCCTTTACATGGCTTATTTTACAAACAGAATTTGGGGCGCATTCCTTGCCGGAAGCCCCGGTAGGCGTGCGGAATTTGCCTTATATTGTTTTCAGTGGGCGGCCGCACTCCCATTAATGATCACAAGTTACTGCACCAAGAACAGATTTGTCCTTTCTTTTCGTGGCCATAAACTACAGGCTCCCATTAAAAACAATGGCAGGTGGATTTCACACAGCCACCAGTGGCTTTGTCGCATGGAACCCGCGCTAAATCTGTCAGCAAGGGATGGCGTGTGAACGGTTCCAAAGAGTGGATCCCTGTCGGGACTTCTTAAAAGCCCCTGTCAGCCTTTTCGGACAGGTCAGGACGCGTCTCTGTTACTGTTAATTGGGGGCCGTGATTCTGTTTGATAAGTACAGACAATGCCCCCCAACTTTCACTGCCGTCCGCCAGACACAGCTCTTGACCGCTGCTGAATGTAGTCGGCCGGCCCCCTATTCCCGAGCACAGATTGCGGACTTTCATTTACTAAAAAGCGAACATGGGGGAACGAAAACGAGTCGTACAGAGACTCGCCCTGAAGGATTGTTTAAGGAGCATGAAGGGGCCCCAGCATTGGGCTCCTTGACGATGTCATAGCTGTCCCCCATACCCTGTGCCCTTATACTCTAGTCTTGTCACTCTGACAGTATGGCATCTTCACAGGACGTGCACCCATGAGGCTTTATGCAAGCAAGTGCGGATGCGGTGCGATTTCCCCAAAATGGTTGCTAAGAGACGGGGACCCAATCTTGGACCATGTGATGTGACGTCATCACAGGTCCTTTAGCTGGTAGCTGAAGCTTGAAGAGAGAAGACAGATCGCCAACTACGCGATCAAGTGGCTAAGGTAAGTTATGTTTTTTTATTTTTAACCCCTTAATCCTCATTTTACACAGCATTCTTTATTAAGAATGCTATTATTTCCCCTTATAACCATGTTATAAGGGAAAATAATCAATTCTCCAGAATACTCTACCCGAAACCGGACTTCGGGTCTGGGTAGCAAACATGGCGATTTTTCACACGCGCGTGCAGAACGCATTACAAACGTTTGCACACGCGCGGAAAAAACGCGCATATTCCCGCAACGCACCGGCATTCACTCATGTTCAGGTTGTTGACGCCAAAACCAGGAGTGGATTGAAAATAGTGGAGGAGTAGTATCTGCCCTTAATACTTTCTCTCTTGTGATCCACTGATGATTATGGTATCAAAAAGCCTGAACGAGTGGCACTGTGCACACAACATCACATCAGATGCGGACCCGTTCATCTCAACGGAGCCACAAAAAATGTCGACAGCACACCCTTGTGCTGTCCACATCCGTAATTCCTTTCCGTGGCCCCGCAAAAAATAACACGTACTATTCTTGTCTGTTTTGTGGACAAGGATAGGACATTTCTGCAGGAGTAAAAAAATAAAGTGGCGGCACGCACTCGTCCGGTATCCGTGTTTTGCACACGGCGCGACAAAAACAACCGTACTGATGCCCACGAGAATCCTAGACGAGTCCTATTCTAGTTTATGGCACCCTATACAATGCAGCTGCATCTCAGGTTGGGTGGGGGGGTGCGCCTGGACAGCGCTCTTAGGGTACCTGCACACGTTGAGGATTTTCGTGCGGAAAACCCGTGGCGTAATACAGTGCCAGCAAAGTGAGTGAGATCAGACAAATCTAATGTATGTCTTGCTTTTTTTTTTTTTTTTTTCTTTTTTTTTTTTCTATCCTGCAGATTATTAAATCACGATATGACAATTCTTTGTGTGATAATTTTTTATTTCTTTTCTCCACTTGTGCTTTTCCTATTGTAGAGCTTTTTTTTTTTTTTCCGTCTGTAGCTTGAACTACATTCTAGTTTCCTGATGGGGGCACTATTGCTTCCTGTGGTTGATCCCCAATTAGAATTTGTGCTAAACCTGATGTCTGTGCAGTGAGCTGTGCAGAGTCCGATGTAGTATGTCTGCCATGTATGGGTGTACTGGTTGTACTGGGCTATTTATATTCGCTTATTACTGGTGCTTGCCTGTTTTTCTTTCACAGCTAATGTGAATTATTCTAACCTCTAAGGGTGCATTCACACGGCCGTATAAACGGATCCGCATCTGTTCCGCAATTTTGCGACACGGGTGTGGCCCCATTCATTTTTATGGGGCTGCAAAAGATGCATCCATTGTTCCGTTCTGTGGCCCGCAAAAAGTATGGAGCATGTCGTATTCTTGTCCGCGGTTTTCTGACAAGCATGAGCATTCTCTATATTGCGTTGGCCATGTGCGGGGCGCAAAATGCGAAATGCACACGGTCGGTATCCGTGTTTTGCGGATCTTCAATTTGCGGACCGCAAAACACTTGCGGTCGTGTGAATGCACCCTGTTGCTTGGACTCAATAAGTGTAAGGTCTTTCTCACACAGTCAGCGTTCGGTCAGTGGTTGTGAGCCAAAACCAGGTGCTGCTCTAAACACAGAACTGGTGCAGATCTTTCCCTTAGACCAGGCATGTCCAAACTGCGGCCCTCCAGCTGTTGCAAACCTACAACTCCCAGCAAGCCCTAATAGCTGTAGGCTATACAGGCATGCTGGGAGTTGTAGTTTTGCAACAGCTGGAGGGCCGCAGTTTGGACATGCCTGCCTTAGACCTTATGGCTGTGTAGCCTCCACTCCTGGTTTTGGCCCACAATCACTGATGGAAATCACTGATCAAAACACTGATGTTTGAATAAGGCCCCATTCACACGACCATATTTTTGCTCCGCATACAATCTACATTTTTTGCGGATCGGAAGTGGAACCATTAATTTCAGTGGGGTAGCAAAAATGCGGACAGCTCACCGTGTGTTGTCCACATCCGTATGTCCGCTCCGTAGGTCCGCAAAAAAGATGGCTCCACGTAGGCACAGGTCACATCGCCCGAAGTCGCGCAAGACCTAGGAATACCAAAGCGATTTACCAATCTGCGTCTTTGAAAATAGTTTAAAATGGGAACCTGAAGTCTGCTTCGGTACTGACTGGTACCTCGGTACCAAAGCCGACTTCGGATTCCTATTTGAAACAGTTTTTAAAGGCGCAGATGGGAATACCGAAGTCATTCACCAAAGTATCGGGCGATACAAATTTTGCCTACACGGAGCCGATACATTATCATGTGGTACAGGACGTTTTTTTTGAACAAATCAATTACTGATCTGTGATCCGAATCTCTATTTGCTCAAACCTAACTGTTACAATGGGTCCGCAAAAAAAAAGGGATGCAACATGGATATCACGTAGATGTCATCTATATTTTTTGTGGACACGTGTCCAAAATACATCTGAATGCCCCCTAAGGTACATTCACCCAGCAATGACAAATGGGCGTTTTCAGAAACATTGCAGTCTATTCCCATGGACGGTTTTTAATAATGACCATCAAAAAATCGGATATTTTGTCCATTGTCACGGACCGACTGCCTCCATACTATGTGGGGTGTTAGAGTTAAAAAATTGGTTGTTTTGTAAATAGCTGTTTTTTTGTTTTGTTTTTTTGCGTGTATGTAGCCTAAATCTGCCATCTTTATTATATATATATATTTCGTTTTTGGGTTGTTTCGTGTTCTTTGTTTGTCTTTACACTTGTTCCAGAAATCTACAGATCTACGTTGCGTGTTAACCAGGCTCTTCACTTCTCCTCCAGGTTGGGTTTGAGCCCAGTTCTGGTACGAAGGACGTAGGCCATGCCTCACACAGGGTGTGTAGCCCTGGTCCGATAGGCTCCGGGTCACTGATGCGGTTTTTGTTACATGGGTCTGTGTTGGACATGTACATTCACAGACAAAAAATGAGATTGGATACAGTCGTGTGTAATTGTAAAAAACCTATTTTTGGGAAATCCTTTTCCTAACAGTTTTGTTAGGAAAGGGCTATGAAGTCTTGTCACAGCCACAAGCGCTGGACCCTATGATGAGAGGCCTATACAGGGTATGGTAATTGTGTTCATTCTCCGAACGTGACAGATTAATACCCCACTCAGCCGAGCGATGGGAAACTTGTCCATGCTTCTAGACAGAAAAATGGACGCGTTTTTAAACTCCATCCGATTGCCTGCGCTGTATGTTTTTCCTGCAGATCCATTAATTTGAATGAGCGAGTCTTGTGGTGAAATTAGAAAATCGTTCGTGTTACGCTTTCCTCTGCATTGTCGATGTGACCAGACCTATTCAGTTACACTGGCGCTGTTCGTTCTGGATGCTTTCCATCACCAAGACGGTGACATCACCTGTTTTTTTTTGTTTTGTTTTTTGTCTTTTAAGCAATACTGTTTTCAGAGCTTCTGTGCATAGCTGTGTCTCCATGGTAACAGACTACAAACAAACCCTGAGTAGTCATGTGGTCCTGCTCCCTTCTCTGTCCCTTACTTCTTGCTAAGCTACAGCAGAAAGGTTAATGACTACAGGATCCGGTTACACACGGGGTTTGCTTGTGGTATGCTAACATGGAGACACACGGGTCTGCATAGGAGCCGGAAACTGAAAACCATCTAAAATGAACCCCTTTTTCCTGTATGTATTTGGGGCCTTAGGGACCAAGCATTTTTTTTCTTCACCATTGCATTCCAAGAGCTTATGAGGGCTTGTTTTTTTCCGGGACAAGTTGTAGTTTTTTATTTCGCCGCTTTGGACTGCACATGGCTTAAGGTACTTTCACACTTGCGTTGAAGGATTCTGTCAACGGAACTGCCCGACGGATCCGTTAAAGCGTTTGAAAACGGATTTAATTTGCAAACGGATCCGTTTGACAATTGTATTGAAATAACGGATCCGTCGTTCCGTTGTCATCTGTAAAAACGGATATTTATTATTTTACCATTTTTAAAGGTCTGCGCATGCGCAGAGTGGAAGATCGGATCCGTTAATGCGTCAATTGTCAATGGCTGATCCACCCTCAATACATTTCAATGGAAATTAATGGCGGCACCGTCATTCCGTCAAGCGTTTCCGCTTTTTTGGACGGAAATAAAAATACAACATGCTGCGCTTTTATCTGCGTCCAAAAAACGTGAAAGGACTGAACTGAAGACAAACTGATGCAAACTGAACGGATTGCTTTCCATTCAGAATGCATTAGGATAAAACTGATCAGTTTTTTTCTGTTATTGAGCCCCGAGGCCGGAACTCAATGACGGAAAAGAATAACGCTAGTGTGAAAGTACCCTTACTGGTAAGAAAAAACAAACAAAAAAACCCCCACAATTTTGCGACGTTCACTTTGGGTGAGTATGATTACAGCGATAAGAGTGTGTGTATGTATGTATGGTGTATGTATGGTGTGTGTGTGTATGTATATATATGTGTGTGTGTGTATATATATATATATATATATATATATATATATATATATATATATATATATATATGCAAAAATGAGGCAGCACCACCTGCAAGTGGCTGGGTGCAAAGCTCCAAAGAGGACAAACCGCTCCAAAAATTATGTAATAGTAAAAATAGAGCAGCACTCCAATAGTGGATAAAAAGCAAAAGTGTTTTTCTTTATTCACCCAAAAGGCATGGCAACGTTTCAGCTCCTGCTCTATTTTTACTATATTATATATATATATATATATATATATATATAGTATATTGTAAGGGATCGTCTCTTATTCGGTTGTCATTCTCACAGAATTATCTTTATAACAACTGGATTTCAGGTCCAAACGTGAGATTTATTTGACAGTCTTCATACCCAGCATGAAACGGGTACAAAACAAACACTGGCCCGGCTAGGCTGTAACTAAACATTGTTTTAGTCCCTCACTGACCTAGTGGGTACAGTTCACACCCTGTGAACTGATCCGGCTTTCTCCAGCCCAATGCCCCACAGCCGCCTGGCTGTTCAGAGCACTGTTCACATACGGTCCCCGTTGGGGAATTCAGGCACCCCTGCGACCCTTCCAGGCGTCGCTGCATCCCCCAATTCCAGGCTATTGCTTAGCCTTGTGTCCCCTCAGTCCTCCTGACTGAGACCACGCTCATAGAGCCTCACCAGGACTCTGCTACACAAAAACACTTATCTCCCAGAGTGAGCCACACCCAAATCCAGCCGCAGGATTAAATAGCATCCCTGGACATGAGCATATTCCAAAATCCCGGACTGGAGCATGGGGAACAGGCACCCACCCAGCACATTGCCTGTTCCCAGTAAAAGCCCCACCCGGACTAGCTGGAGATAGTGGTGAGCGCGATTGTCATCAAAGGCCCTGAAGAAAGAAGACTATGACGGCTGCGCGATCAAGCGGATGAGGTGAGTTTATTTTTTTTTATTTTTTAACCCCTCAGTGGACATTTCAGTTAGCATTCTGTATTAAAAATCAACAGAACACCTAACCCAAAGGCCTCTTTCACACGAGCGTGACGGATTAGGTCCGGATGCGTTCAGTGAAACTCGCACCATTTTGCAAGCAAGTTCATTCAGTTTTGTCTGCGGTTGCGTTCAGTTGTTCAGTTTTTTCCGTGCGGGTGCAAAGCGTTTTGATGCGTTTTTCACGAACGTGATAAAAAACTGAAGGAACAACATCTCTTAGCAACCATCAGTGAAAAACGCATTGCATCCGCACTTGGTTGTGGATGCAATGCGTTTTTCACGCAGGGCTGCGTGAAAACCGCAGAATATAGAACATGCTGTGCTTTTCACGCAACGCAGAAGTGATGCGTGAAAAACAACGCTCATGTACACAGACCCATTGAAATAAATGGGTCCGGATTTAGTGCGGGTGCAATGCGTTCACATAACGCATTGCACTCGCGCGGAAAAAACTGAACGGCACGCAATCGCAGACAAAATTACCTGAAATTACGTGCCTACTCGCGCAGGTTTCCCGCAATGCACTAACATCGCATCCGGCCCTCACCCGCGACGCTCGTGTGAAAGAGGCTTTAGTCGAGAGTTGATTATTGAATACGGAGAAGGTGGATAAGTGTCTGCCAGACACTTCTGATATCGACTTATTTCCCACAGGAAATAGCCACATGCCCAATCCTGTTTCCCTGGCAGTCCGTTTTAGCCACACGCCCAATCCTTCTGTACCTCCACAGTCAGTTTTAGGGCTCATGCACCCTACTGTTGCCTGTTTTGTGGTCCGCAAATTGGCAATCCGCAGAACACGGATAGTAGCCGTGTGCGTACCATATTTTGCGGAACGTCTGGCCCGTAATAGAACAGTCCTATCCTTGCCAGTTATGAGGACAAAAATAGGACCTGTTCTATATTTCTGGATGCCATGGAACGGACATACGGATGTGGACAGCACATGGTGTGCTGTCCGCATCTTTTGCGGCCCTGTTGAAGTGAATGGCTCTGTATCCAACCTGCAAAAAATGTGGATTGGATGCAGACAAAAAATGTTTGTGCATGAGCCCTAAGCCACATGCCCTATCCTTCTTCCCTTTGACAGTTTTAACCTAGTACTTTGGCCAATATAAGATTTTTGTTGGCAGTTGGTACTATTAATATAAATACTGTGGTGGTTTTATAATTGTAGTTAATGAAACATCCAAAGTCGATTCGCATAAAACTGTTTGAATACTGTACGGCGCGAGTGCCCCGTACAGTATTAAAATGTATTGGCTCCGATGAGCCGAAGTTATTGCTTTGCGAAGTCTCGTAAGACTTCGCATAGTAACTTCAGAAATTGATTTGTACTGTAAAAAAACATTTAGCGTACTGTTTCAGTTCCAAGTGGTACCTCCTCCGCCTATACAGCTCGCCTAATGGGTGTGGGTTAGACATCATGCACATGGCCCTGTGCTGAAATGAATGGGTCCACATCAGATCTGTCCATTCCCACGACCATATTTTCGGACCACATCTGAATTGCATTTTTTGTGGATCAGATGCGAACCCATTCATTTCAAAGGGGCGCAAAAAGATGCGGACAGAACACCATGAGCAGTCCACATCTGTACGTCCGTTCCACAACACCAAAAATAGAACATGTCCTATTCTTGTCCGTTTTTTGGAAAGAATAGCCATTTTTAGCAAAGGGAGGGACTTGCTGATCCGCAAAATGCGGAGCTCACGTGTCATTTGGACCGTTGCTGTTCGTTGTCGCCATACACTTAGAGGTTATCCAAAGTCTAAAACACGCACGGGCTCCTCATATAGATTCTACTTGCCCTGTTCCCCAGCACCCATGTCGCTCCTGATACCCTGTGGGTGACGCTGGGGAAGTCTGGTCACCGTCGCAACCCTGCTATTATCTGCTCCCCCCGTCACTGGATGTTTTGATCCACGCGACTGGGAGATTCAGCATTGGCGATGTGGGGGATCAGCCGCGACATGGGGAGCGGGGTAAGTATAATCTATATGAGGGGACTGGGGGGCATGTTTTTCCACTTTGGATAGCCTCTTTCAGAATTCTTTGCTCTGCTACATTCTCAAAAGTATCCAGATGGCAACCAACCGCCGAGCTTGCCTTCCCGATAAGCTTGGTGAGTGTTAGCTCAGCGTCAGCCACCCGGACACTACTTCTCCACCATGCAGTTTAAAAAAAGAACAGAATCTGCACTGAAGATCTACAACATGCCACCGACATCTGAATGTCGCCTTACACTTATCTGCTGACATTATTCAGGTTAAATCTTATTTTGACAGAACGTCTACAAGTTAATACGTTGCCACTAAAACCACCAACTTTGCACAAAATATTTGCAATATTCTCGCTCCAAAAAGTTGCTACCATTTACAGTATTGTCAGTAAGAGAGAGGACCGTTTTGCATAGGGATTTACAGGGCCGTCAGTGTAGGTAATTGTAGGGGTGGTGTAGTATAGGGATCTACGAGGCCGTCAGTGTGTAGGTAATTGTAGGGATCTACGAGGCCGTCAGTGTGTAGGTAGTTGTAGGGGTGGTGTAGTATAGGGATCTACGAGGCCGTCAATGTGTAGGTAATTGTAGGGGTGGTGTAGTATAGGGATCTACGAGGCCAACAGTGTGTAGGTAGTTGTAGGGGTGGTGTAGTATAGGGATCTACGAGGCCGTCAGTGTGTAGGTAGTTGTAGGGGTGGTGTGGTATAGGGATCTACGCGGCCGTCAGTGTGTAGGTAGTTGTAGGGGTGGTGTAGTATAGGGATCTACGAGGCAGTCGGTGTGTAGGTAGTTGTAGGGGTGGTGTAGTATAGGGATCTACGAGGCCGTCAGTATGTAGGTAGTTGTAGGGGTGGTGTAGTATAGGGATCTACGAGGCCGTCAGTATGTAGGTAGTTGTAGGGGTGGTGTAGTAGGACGAGGAGCCATCTAGAAGTGCATTTAAGGACAGAGCATCACAAGAGTCATGTGTACAGCATTACACAAGTCTATATATATGCATACAGGTTTGTGTACTTCAGCTATGCAACGGAAAAAATAATAATCAGAAAGCACCAATAAAAATATGCCTGAAACGCCTGACGTTTTTTAAAATAAGAGAAAAATTCCATAATGTGAAGAGGTCCTTACAGAGCACCCTTCAGCGCTCCTGATATGTGATTGACAATCTTACACCGCCCTTGTCTCTACACACTGGTGCTGTGCAGTTAGTACTCGGTGTCAGAACTGTGGGTGTAAATTTTGGGAAAGAAACAAGCTGGCCTGATCACCAAAGTCAAGGGGCTATTGTTGGTCGGGCATCAGAAAAGCCCGGTTGGGGTATTACAGCCAGGACAGAGCGCAGACCCTCAGGGGGCACCTGATTTCAGGGCGGCTGGCTGGATGTGCATCCTCCCTACAGTACATCTGTTTCTGTCCAATAGGTAAGCCAAATATAGTTCCCGGGTTTTGATTTATTCCCACCCCCATTTACTTTCTAAAGATCATCTCTGCTTCCTCCTCCTTCATATGTTAATAGTGAGTAAATTTTCCGCAGAGCTGCAGAAGTTTTTATATCGCGAAGTAAAAAGTATTTGTTGTACAGGTCTTGGCAGAAAGTGCCAAGTAAACATGGGCTTGAAATATGCGACTTTTTTTTTTTTTTTTTTTATTCTCAGTTTGCATTTTTTATTTATTTTTTAGTACGGCTTTCTTCACAAATTAAGGTTGTCTGATTTTGCATATAAGATGTAAGCATTGTATGGTACTTTTGGCATTGGGGATTCTGGATTAAATATCCATTAAAGTTTACGAAGCAAATGTCTGCCAAGTGTCCTGTTCTAAGTGTGTGTTCTCAAGGCCATACATATGAGAGAGCGTGTTTGGTTGACCAATATTTTCCCTCGGTCCCAGCGTAGTTCTGTGTGCCTGGCGCAGTCAAGGATCAGTCAGGAGACCGACACAATAATGGTGTTTTTTGGAAGTACAATATTGATGACGGATCCTCGGGAATGTTGGGGTGATATTGATAGTAAATAGTGTATCTGATGATCCCCAGTTCTCCTTGCTGTAAAGAACTGTGCACTACTTGTGAGGACAAGCAGATGTCCCACCGACTACTGTCTGCCCTGCTAGTAATCTTCTTATCTGTAACAAGTGCTACAGAAATGGCCTCCCGACGTTGACAATACGTTAGGTAGGTTAAAAATGTCGGCAACCTCCCTTCAGTGCAGTAAAGTTGGGTTCACGTCGTGTTTTTGTCATATGTTTAAAGTACACAAAAAAACAAGTTAATGGATGCCTCAGACCGTCACCATGGAGATCCATTGTAAAAAACGTGTACGTTAACAAATACATTATTTTTTTATTTTTTTTTGTTGGCAGGACTGTCGGATGGAAAAGTGTAGTATACCACACTTTTCCATCCTGCAAAGTCCAGCAAAAAAAAGTATATGTTAACGTACGTTTTATTTTTTTTCCCCAGTGGAACTCTATGGTGACGAATGCCACAGTATGGCATGCATCTGCCTGAGGCATCCGTTAACGTATACTTTTTTCATGTACATTAAACGTAAGACTGAAACGTATTGTGAAGCCAGTCTAATCTACGCTTCCACTTCATACGATCTCAGCTTTGCCTGTATGGAAACCCGAGTGATGCGGAGTCTGGTGATCTCCAATCACATGAGGAACTGCAAGATACCTGATCTTTTCTCATACTGCCTGTAGCGTTCCTCTCTGTAGACGTCACACGGCGTTCACACCTAGTATCTATGCCGAGTTGTCCAATGGCCGCATTAGATGCTGTGTGTAAGTGGCCATAATAAGCACCTACAACAGATGCACTTGTGGAAGGTTTGTGTGCCGGTCTGTCAGCCAACCATAATGGGCAAGTGATGGTCAAATGTGACACCTAGTTAGGACAGATATAAGGTGTATTCACAGGTCAGTCATACAGCAAAGAAATGCTAAATACTGTTAAAATGCCATGGGATAATGCATTGGTTTTCATAGATGTGAGTGGTGAGTTCACAAGTGGTAGACGTAGTGCGGACATTTCTACAATGGGCTGATTTTAGGAGCGACATCTAGTGGTTGACTGCAGCAGAGCAGGTGACCGTGCCTATGCCAGGGAGGACGTATACAAGCCAGGTACAGGAAGATGGACACATGACCTCTTAGTAGACACAAAGTGAAAGTGCCTCATTCACACGTCCGTGCTCAAATCCGTGAGCAGGTGGTCAGTGATGGGTCCGTGTGTCTGTTTTTTCCTGTCCGTGTTGCACTGACACTGAACAGCTGAAAAATAAAATTTTTTTCAAAGCATCTCTTCTTAATGATCCGTGAAACACGGATGCAACACGGATGGCATCTGTGTTGCTTCCGTGGTTTTCACAAACCCGTAGACTATAATGGACGTGATGGATCTGTGAACATGGACAAAATAGAGCATGCATCCGTAAGCGCGCACTATGACCCGACGCTGTGTGACAGCAGGATGACAGTGCAGCGTGCGGAGAAGAAAATGGAGGAGCTGTGGAGCGGAGCCCCTACAGGAAAGGTAAGTACTGGTGCTGGGGACATGGCTAGGAGGGGGAGATGGGGGCACTGGGGGGGCAAGCTGGTGGCACTATGGGGCAGCTGATGGGTTTTCAGAAAGAACAACGTTTTGTTTTTTTATTCGTTTTTTTTTTTTTAAAAAGACTACTCGCTTAATTAAAAGAATACTCGATTACAAAAATAGTCGATAGCTGCAGCCCTAGTATTAGTCACAGTTAGGCCGCTTTCACACGACCGTATGGTTTTGCAGTCCGCAAAAAACGGATCTTCAAAAAAACCGGATGACATATGTGTGCTTTCTATTTTTTTCGGAACAGAACCCCTAATAGAACAGTACTATCCTTGTCCATGATGCGGACAAGAATAGGACAAGTTCTATCTTTTAACTGGACGGAAATACGCAAACGGAATGCACACAGAGTACCTTCAGTTATTTTTTTTTCTTTGCGCACCCATTCAAATGAATGCTTTCGTATATGGAAAGTAAAAAACGTTCCGTACACTCGCAAAAAAAAAAAGTTTGTGTAAAAGAAACCTTGCGGTCCACAAAAAACTGATCGCAAAAAATACGGATGACATTCGTGTGCATTCCGTATTTTGCGGAACAGAACAGCTGGCCCTCTATAGAACAGTACTATCCTTGTCCGTAATACTGTTAGGACTATTTTTTTGCGGAACGGAAATACGGACATATGGAAATGGAATGCACACCGAGTAACTTCCGTTTTTTTTTTTTGCGGACCCTTTTAAGTGAATGGTTCCGCATATGGTCCGCAAAAAAATGGAACGTACATGGAAAGAAAATACGTTCGTGTGCATGAGCCCTTAGAAAAACAGTCAACCCTTTATGACTGAACAGCTCAATATATTTAATAATTTCCAATTGAAAATATGATTTTTAGTCAAAAATAACTTAAATGCAATCATAAAAAAATGATTACAAAGGTGTACATAGCCTTTTAAAGTTATATCTAGGCCCAATTACTTCACAAAGTCGAATACAAGACTTGTCAGTTTCTCAAGTGTGTGATCTGCTCTACTATTGCGTCAGTGTTATTTCTAGTTTTTTTTTTTCTTAGTCCTTATTTTTGCTGGTGGTGGTTTTTGACGAAGAAAATCCACAGATGCCCGTAGCTCTTTGGAGCCTTTAGGCAAAATCCGTCATGAATCTGAGGTTAAATCTGCCCAATTTGGATATACTAATCCCTGTTCGCGTCTTCTGCACTCCAAGATGGCTTTACCCCTTCTCTGACTACCCGATGCACGCTCTGCAGCGGTGGCCCAAGACGCTTCCTACTTGACTAGCCCTTCTCTTGGATTGGCCTGCACTGTTCATGTGAGCAGCACTGGCCAATCCAAGGACAGCAGGAAGTCTCTGGCTTCCAAACGAGGAGCGGTGGATAGCAGAAGAGGAGCCAGTAAAGTAGTGTTTGGTCAGTGATTGTGAGCCTAAGGCCTCATGCACACGACCGTTGTTTGATTCCGTGTTCGTTGTGCCGTTTTTCGTGATTTTCTGCGGACCCATTGGTTTTCAATGGGTCCGTGGAAAACTCGGCAAATGCACCGTTTGTCCTCCGCGTCCGTGGTCCATGATTCCAGTCAGTCAAAAAAATATAACCTGTCCTTTTCTTGTCCATGAAAAACGGTTCACGGACCCATTCAAGTCAATGGGACCGTGAAAAAATGCGGATGGCCATCCGTGTGTCATCCGCGTTCCGCGTCCGTTTTTTTTGCGGATCCCTTGGCAGGCACTTGGCAAAAATTGTCAGCCTGTCTTTTGGTAAAATCTTTTGGGTCATGTCCGCTAAAAAAAACGGATGACACACGGAAACACAACGGAAGGCAAAAACTGACACGGAACAACGGAACCCCTTTTTGCGGACAGCATAAAAAAACGGTCGTGTGCATGAGGCCTAAACCAGGAGTGGAGCCTCCACAGAGATAAGATATGAGGGAAAGATCTGCACCAGGTTTTGGCTCACAACCACTGACCGAACACTGACTGTGTGAATAAGGCCTAAAGTGTTCATTCGTCGTGATTTTTTTCTTTCCTTCGGAGGTTCACTTTAAAACCAGGGGAGAACATACAAACTATTGCCCTAGTTTGGATTCGTACCAAGCATTGACCACTAAGCTGTCACTTTTTCATACAGTAGCAGATTGCACTCTGTTGCTAAGGATCAAGTGACTGCTTTAGGCTACTTTCACACTAGCGTTTTAGTTTTCCAGTATTGAGATCCGTCATAGGGGCTCAATACCGGAGAAAAACGCTTAGTTTTTTCGCCATTCATTGTCAATGGGGACTGAATCTGCAAAATGCATTCCGTTCCATTTAGTTGCGTTCCCATACCGGAGAGCAAACCACAACATGATGTGGGATGCGGAGCAAGACAGATCCGGCATGACCCCCAGTGTAAGTCAATGGGGACGCATCCGTTTTCACTGCCACAATAGATCCGTCTTGGCGATTTTAAAGATAATGCGACCGGATCCTTTCATAACGGATGCAGATGGTTGTATTATCAGTAACGGAAGAGTTTTTGCTGAACACTGTCGGATCCAGTAAGGGTACTTTCACACTAGCGTTTTGGGTTCCGTTTGTGAGATCCGTTTCAGGGCTCTCACAAACCGTCCAAAACGGATCAGCTAAGCCCCAATGCATTCTGAATGGATAAGGATCCGTTCAGAATGCATCAGTTCGGCTCCGTTCCTCTTCTGTTCTGTTTTGGAGACGGACACCAAAACGCAGCACGCAGCATTTTGGTGTCCGTCTGAAGAGGCGGAGCCTAATGGATCCGTTTTGAATTACAATGTAAGTCAATGGGGACGGATCCGTTTTCAATGACACAATATGGTGCATTTGAAAACGGATCCTTTCCCCATTGACTTTCAATGTAATTCAAAACGGATCCGTTGTCATTTTTCTTAAACCTAATGCAAACGGATCCGTTCTGAACGGATACAACCGTTTGCATTATAGGTGCGGATCTGTCTTTGCAAATAAACAGACGGATCCGCACCAACGCAAGTGTGAAAGTACCCTAAGAACGCTAGTGGGAAAGTAGCCTAAAATGTCATGTAGGAAACATCTGCAAACATCAGGATTCACATTAGAATCCTATAGTTTGGACCCTCATACATAAAAATGGATCTAAATTATAAATTCAATTGCAAAAAAAGAATATATCACAACATCCCAGTCAGCCTATGAATACTACCTGAGTAGCATGGCCGTATCCATTCTTTTGCGCTTAGCAAAATGTGTGCACATCCGTTTTGGTGCCTGGATTTCTGTAAAAAAAAAAAACAGTTGGATGAAATAGTAGTTTGCTATGCTACTGATGTGAATGGTCACCTAACACAGGCCTGGACATACAAATCTTGTATTCTCTTTAGTCGATGCAGATTTTATGTTTTATGTCATTTGGAACCATTTGAGTGTCGGTGTGTTTTTCCTGCTGTTTTTTTCGCTGCCCTCTGAATCACGCCTTATTTCAGGTAGTATTCATAGGCTGAGTGGGAGGCTGCATAGATGTTGTGCAATACGTTTAGTCGTGGGTATATTTGGTACTAAAGCGAAAGGAAAACCTGTTCTATTAAAATACTACTGTCTGAGGGTGGTGCGCTAAACATGGGTTAAGAATGGATGATGCCTACTAAAGTATTGCCTTACAATCTGTGGAAGTGGTGATATGGTGAACACCTAAGCCCTTAAAGGGGTTGTCCGGGTTCAGAGCTGAACCCGGACATACCCCCGTTTTGACCCAGGCAGCCCCCCTGACTTGCGCATCGGAGCAGTTAATGCTCCGCTGCTCTCCTTTACCCTGCACAGGGCAAGGGCTCATTCAAGGGCCCTTTAAAATTCCTTTAACAACTCCCAAAACATTTTTTTGTTATCTGACCTGTTAGAAAGGTACCAGATGTAAACTGTAGTGAAGGCAATCTCTTTTTTTTTTACCATTTACTGTATTTGTGAGTTATCCCCTCCTTTCTGATCTTCAGCTGTATCATGTGACTAAGGGCTCATGCACACGACCATATTTTCTTTCCGCTTTTGCAGACCGTATGCGTAACCATTCCCCTAAATGGGGCTGTAGAATATATGGAAGTTACTCCGTGTGCATTCTGTTTCCGTTTTTTTGCACAAAGGCTATGCGGACAAAGTAGTGCATGTCCTATTATTGTCCGCAAATCACGGTCCGAGGCCCCATTCAAGTCAGTGGGTCCGCAAAAAATACGGAACGCACACGGAACACATCCGTATGTCATCCGTATTTTGCGGATCCATACTGTACAACTGCTATGGCCAGCCCATATTGCTCATTTGTTTGGTGATTAATAAGTTACTGTATCAGTATACGATCCGCAAAAAACGGATCAAATACGGAAACCATACGGCTATGTTTTGTGCAATAACCGAACGGAAGAGGACTTAAATTAGAGGAAAAAAACCCCTCAGATACTGAACAACGGATCCGTGAAAAACGGACCGCAAAACAGCAACAATGGTGTGCATGAGCCCTAACACTGACTCTCCAACTGACACAGCATCTTGGGTGGACAGGAAGCCAGTTTTCCTATGGATCCTCAATGTTATTCTCATGGGATGGAATAGAGAAGTAACTGACTTCCTGGCCTGTCAGAGATCAGAGTGCTGGTCACATGACACAGCTGAGAATTAGAAGGGAGGTTATAACTCACAAATACAGTCACTGGTAAGAAGATTACCATCACTACAGATTACATCAGGCACGTTTCTAACAGGTCAGAGAATACATATTTTTGTGGGAGTGCTACTTTAAAGGAATTCCTCAAGTTTTTCTGACTTTTATACTAATGACCTTCGCTGAACAGCAAGACCTCCACTGATCAGCTATTGTGTGATGGCTGCAGTGCTCACAGGAGTGCAGCGGCCTTCTCGCAACTTAACCTAGGCCAGTGACGTCACATTGCCTAGACACGGCTCAGTCCCCTTCAAGTGAATAGGGTTGAGCTGTGATACCAAGCACAGCTCCTATACAACATACGGTGCTGCACGGAGGCCACGCAGCTCCAATGATCGTTGAGGCTTCCTCAGACAGCTGATTGGCGGGGGTCCCAGGTGTCGACCCCCACCAATCAGATACTGGTGACCTATCCTTCAGGCCTGATAACCATGATGACTGTTGGGACCTCATGATTTCTTCTCAGAGGGTCTGACATAGGGAGGCCCACCCTCTGTCTAGCTGCTCAGATGCTGACGGCATCTTAAGCGTTGACCAGCCAGGATCGGCATTACCTCAGACAGGTGTGAGCTTTGTAAGACCGCTGGTTTCCGCTGTGTATGGAGGGGGCTCAGCTCATGAGCCCGCTTCATACACTCCTTGCGCACCTCAGACTTTGGCGTTGTATGTTTGGAAATTTTTTATGCCATTCTGACCCCTTTTAAAAAGAAAAGCGGTCATCCTTTCCTCCCTCCTCCCCCGCTGCTGCCATTCCTATACATCCCGGGTCCCTGTCAGCATGTAAATGTGGCCACTCAGTCACTGATTGATCTCTGTGGCCAGTAATTGGCTCGGTCACATTTCCATGTTGAGGGGGACCCAGGAGTGGTGGGGAATCGATGAGTCGAGTAGGATTTCTTTTCCTTTTTAAGCTCTTTTGATGCTTTTGTTCCTTCTGGACAGCTCCTTCAAGGAACCTCGATGTGTGAGATTATTATAAGTCTCTCTAAGGAGATTCAATGCTAGTTTCTATCTAGTTGACTGTACATAATGAATATATGTTGTATCACTTCCAAACGTCTTGGCTTGGCACACTTTGTTTATATTAAAAGCTCGAGTCGGGTTTTTAAGACGAGTGATTTAATCCTTTTAAGTAAGAAATTTTGGGCTTGTGTCAAACAAGTGCGGCCAGTGTCTGCTATTGTAGGATCTCTACAGGAAAGCGTTGTTTATCCTCTTTATGTCACCGCCATATTGGGAATCGCGGTTTGCTGACACGGAAATGCATATAATCTGCACAGAGCAGGTGCCTCCTGCAGAGATCTTTAGCCGTATACCGTGGACTGTGCCAGGCGTGGTGTTCACAAGTGATTTTATTACAGACGGTTTCTGTTATGATCATACTGTATATAATAAATGTTCTTGCGAGCTTTTTGTAATTTTTGGGCACTGTATTTTACATAGTTCAGAGACAATGCAAATGTCCCTTTAGATCCAAAATTACATGTTTGGGTAAGATGTGCATTTTTATGCCTGGGGTAAACATTAGGAATGGAGCTGCACCAATAACTGCCAACAGTAAGTTGAAGGTACAACACCTACCAGATTCTAGGATTTTTTCATTGCTGAGCGAGATATTAAAGGGTTTCTGTCATCAACTTTTGACATTATAAGCTGTCTGACATTAGCTATGTGCTAATGTCAGAGCAGCTTGATAATGTCTTTTTTTTTATAAAAATCCGATGTATATTTAGGCTAAAAAACGTCTTTTTATAATATGTAAATTAGCCTCTAGGAGCAGGGGGGGGGGGGGCGTTGCCCTGCTCCTAGCGGCTCCGTGCGGCAACCTGCTGGCACGCCCCTTCTTTCTTTGATTGACAGTGCTGGGCAGCGATCCTCTCCTGCCTCCGGCACGGTCTCCCTGCTAAATCCTGCGCCGCCGCTCTGTATTCGGCACAGGCGCGGTGAGCTGAGGACGCTGGTGCCTGCTGTCCTCAGCTCGCCGCGCCTGTGCCGAATACAGAGCAGCGGCGCAGGATTTAGCAGGGAGGCAGGAGAGGATCGCTGCCCGGCACTGTCAATCAAAGAAAGAAGGGGCGTGCCAGCAGGTTGCCGCACGGAGCCGCTAGGAGCAGGGCAACGCCCCCCCCCGCTCCTAGAGGCTAATTTACATATTATAAGTAGACGTTTTTTAGCCTAAATATACATCGGATTTTTATAAAAAAGACATTATCAAGCTGTTCTGACATTAGCACATAGCTAATGTCAGACAGCTTATAATGTGTAATCCTGGTGACAGAAACCCTTTAAAGGGTTTGTCCGAAAGTTTAAAGGGACACTTCTTTGAGAAGAGGGTATATATATTTTTTTATTTTTAAACTCTGTATTCATAGGAAAGTATTTTTTAAAGAATTTTGGCTTGTTTTTCATTTCAGTTACACTTTACAATACAAAACAATGCAATATATTGTCCACCAGAGAGAGGAGAAAACTCCTATACAAATGAGTAAAGCCACATTTACAAGCGCCGAGGAGCAGCCAGTTGTTGGGAAGAAAGCGTCCGTCCGGACAGTCGGCTGCTCAACAGCTGCATTGTTTCTGGGCAGCAGATCGCTGTTTAGACAGCATGAATTTCTGCCCAGAAATGATAATTTAGGTGACGGGATAACCCGATGAACGATTGTCTCTCTCATTCATCGGGTGATCGGCAGCACTTACACAGGCAGATTGTCGGGAACGAGCGTTTACAGGAACGTTCAGCGAGGGTTGTTTCGATACCAAAATTTTGATTCGGTTTCGACACCATAAAAAAGTATTGCGATACTCCATACCATTCAATACCACTCGAAAAAATAAACCGCCAAAAAAAGCCGCTTGCATTCCGCATTTTATGGAACCTCCGGCCCATAATAGAACAGTCGGATCCTATTTTTTTTTGGGGGACAAGGTGACTAAATAAAATGGCGAATCGCTTAGTTTTTATTTATTTTTCTGTTACGGCGTTCACCGCATAGGACATTTTTATTTTATTTTAATAGTTTGGACTTTTCGGATGTGGCGATATGTAATATGTTTTTTTTTTTATTGTTTATATATTTTATATATAAATTGGAAAAGGGGGTGATTTATACTTTTATATTTTTATTATTTACGGTACTTTTTATTTAATAACTATTTCTCCCCTTAGTGGCTAGAACCTGGGATCTTTTAATCCCTTGTCCTATTCACCCTAATAGAGCTCTATAGGATCTCTCCCACTCCCACTCTCTGCATAGTACACACAGCAGCAGGGAGCTGACCATGGCAGCCAAGGCTTCAGTAGTGTCCTGGCTGCCATGGTAACCAATCGGAGCCCCAGCATTACACTGCTGAGGCTCCGATCAGTATCTGCCACTGCACCATCAATGAAAAGGAGGGGAGAGGGGACCCTGTGGCCACTTCCACCAATGATATTAATACTGGGGTGGTTGAGGGGAGGGGCACACTGCGCCACCAATGATTTTAATACTGGGGAAGATGGGGGTGGGGGGGAGGGCGCACTGCGCCACCAGTGATGATCAACATTTAATACAGGAGGCAGGTGTTGCACCTGAGGGGTTAACTGCCGCTGATCGTAGCTCCCTGCCAGCACCCGCCTCCTGGATTTGTATTAAACATTTACTTTCATTGGTGGCACAGTGCGCCCGCCCCTCTCTCCTCATTGGTGGCAGCAGCGGCACGGGAGGAGGGAAAGACTGCTTCCTTCTCCCATGTGCTGCTGAGGAGAACACGGAGCGCGCTGAGGGCAGCGTGTTCCTTGTTCTCTGATACTAGACTGCGCAATAGCGAAGCCTAGTATCGGAAAAAGACAAATCCTGGTATCAAGGACGATACCAGACAAAAGTATCGATTGGGTATTGAAAATTCGATACTTGAAACAACCCTACGTTCAGCATGGATAATCTGCCCACCTAAATCCACCTTAACCCTTTGCCATTTTACTGCTATTGCAAGTGAAATATGTTATATATTAATATAATAGTAGATTAGTAGAATTGGGATAACAATGTGACAGCTTTATTGTTCTCTTGATAGATCTAGATCGTGGATGCTCAACCTGTGGCCCTCCAGCTGTTGTAAAACTACAACTCCCAGGATGCCCTGCTGTAGGCTGTTTGAGCATTTTGGGAGCTGTAGTTTTGCAACAGCTGGAGGGCTGCAGTTTGGGCAGCCCTGATCTAGATAAAGATGCCCACAGGAGAGCACTGCAGTCATCAGTGTAATTTCTGATACTCTGAGTCACTCATCCCCATCCCTGGACACAGTGAATGGTCTGACAGAGAAAGTCAAGCGGGGGTGTTTGCCGTGCTAAAAGTCCAAACATAGAGGAAGTTAAGAGCTAAGATAGGAAGTAGAACATATAGAATGACTTCAGAAAATGATATGCAGAAAACCATCCACTTGTTCATATATAGGCTGTTAATGTGATAAAAAATTGATAGTTTATGTCTTAAAGGGACACTACCATCAGTAGTGAAAGTGATAAGAAGCCAGTGGTACATTGATTCCCATCACTCTATTTTTTGGAGCGTCATACATCCATATGACCATTGCTCGCAACCACCTCAGTGGTCGTGTTTCATCCATGTTAGCATTACCCCTAAGGATACTTTCACATTTGCGGCATAGCTATCCGGCAGGCTGTTCCAGCGGGTGAACAGCCTGCCGGATCCGCCATGCCGCAAGTACCCGTGCACTGCCGTGCTGCCGCTCTGTCCCCATTGACTATAACGGGCGGGGGGCGGAGCGGCAGCACGGCAGTGCACGGGTACTTGAGGCATGGCGGATCCGGCCCAAGACCAGTGATTGACTGCAGTGGTCATGAGTAGGGATGAGTGAGCTTCTGTGTTTAAGTTCGGCGTACAAGGTTCAGGTTCTCTAAGAATTCCATCAAGCATTCCGCTACCACGGACTATAAGTTTTATGGTCCGAAGTAGCGGAATCCATAACGGAATTCTTAGATAACCCGAACCTTGTACGCCGAACTTGAAAACAGAAGTTCACTCATCACTAATCATGAGTAGTCGCAACGTCATCACTGGAGCTGCAACAGGGAGCAGCAGGGAATTTTCCAGGTTAAAAATACTTATTTTGTTAATTTATTACATCCTCTCCATTTATGAATCATTTTTAATTGCCTCAGGCAACCGTTTTAGATGTTTTTAGCCAACACACCTAGGAGGCAGCGTTCCTCACAGTCTAGGCTCCGTGCACAATGCAGGTCCCTCTTCTTCCACATTAGCTTGTGGCAATGGATGCTTTAGCCATGACAGTTGTAACTTGGCTATGGGTTTTGTATGGCATGTGGTACTAGGGCAGGGCCATTGATTGAAATAATTAAATTAATTTGCCCATTTTGTAGCTGACGATGTCGGTACAGTGGTCCATGAATCTCCAACGGCCTCAAGATACAATATTTTCAACTTAAAATGGTCTTTCTTGGGCAATCATAAGTTAAAACTAGACTTAACATACAATGGCCATTACCCTGATAAAACACCTGTATTGTCTGTCTAGTAGCTGCTATTTACAGTACAGTGCGGTACTACATGTCCAGTACTGCCCTCTCCCTGTGCCAGTTTTCATTTTCTCTCATAATGGGATGACATTTTGGGGCTTTGGAACCAATTACTGGTTCTCCATAGAATTATGGACTCAAGTTGCAATGGTTTCAACACAGCGATGGTCCAGTTATTGTATTGGAACTTGAGGGACCACTGTATTTGCATAATCGCCAAATCAAATTTTGCAGTACAGCTAGTTACAATGGTGCCCACCGTACTTCTCGGGATAGGACAATACCACATATTAGCTCTTTTCTGCCCCTCCCGCCCACATCGGGGGAGTCATTGGGGGTATGGTTTGGCCGCGATGCTATGAAGAAGTAGCAGCATTGAGCTCCTTCTTACCTTGTGCCTGCAAATTCTGAGGTAATTCTCCTTTTCTCCCCAGAACACCCAACAAATAAGTACATATCCTTGCCCAGTGGACCCCCCCCCCCCCCTTGCGCATTTTAAGACCAATATTGTTAGGACTGGTCAACTTTCAAAATATTGCCCTACGTTGCAACCTGAAGCCAGGAAATAAATTGTCTGCCCAATTACCATAATCCTCGGTCTAGGCCTCTGTTCTGTCTCCTCAAGCAGTCCCTGTAGCTTGGGAGACCCCTCCCCCAAATACCAGAGTTTCTCGTCCTGGACCTTCTGCTTGATAGACCAGTTGGAGCACCTTCTGTGGGGACTGTCAGGTCAGGAGACTTCTGCTCTGACTTCAGTGATGTGTATTGGGTGTGGGCTGTGCCATCCTGCCCTTAAAGGGCCATAAATCTGATTGCCAAGTTGCAAGTGCAGTCATTCAGAGACGGGGGAGTTATGAAACTGCCGAAAAGAGAAACTGTTGCCCGTAGAAAACCTGTGAAGTTGCATAAAATATATTAATATATGTTATTTATAAAAAAAACTGTGAATTTATTTACTTGGACATGTTTTATAGTTAATTTAGCAAGAAAACAATCGATCATAATCGTTCATAAATTTGAAATGATCATATTTATTTTTAATGCCATGATCGCCAAGAAAGGGACTCCAGATCTCCATTGCATTATGGGTATCTGGTATTGTCGCCTGTTGCAGGATCCAATGTTGGAAATATTTAAATTGGTTCTTTTTAATTGTTCATTTTTTTTTTCTTATTAATATTACTACCTTTGTGCTAAATATCCAAAAATTATTTTCTTTTTGTGTGTTTAACAGGAAAGCCTGGTGGCCGGGTGAAGTGTCAGTATTTTCCAACTGTGGATAAAGTTATCTTTGTGGATGACTATGCAGTGGGTTGTCGGAAGGATCTAAATGGCATTTTATTATTAGACACCGCGCTTCAGACTCCAGTCTCTAAATCAGATGATGTAGTCCAGCTTGAATTGCCAGTTACTGAGGTAAGTACTTCTGCAGTCGACAAAATCTTCCCATTGTATGTCATGCTATATTGATGTTCCTCTAATCTGTCTTCTGATAACCCAAAAATGTTCATAGTCCAGGATTTATTTCAAGAATTGCAAGAGGTCCTTTAAGTCCTAGTTCACACTTCAGTGATTTGCATCTGTCATTGTGAGCAAAAACCGTGAGTTAGGCCTGCACAGGTATAAGGTATAACGGAAAGATTTACACTTCTGTGTTTAGACCCACACCTAGGTTTGGCTTATAATCACCGAGGGAAATCGACCAAAACACGGAAGTGTGAACTAGGCCTTACTGGGACCGATCTTTGGGCCAATTATCAGTTCTGAGCGTTTGTAGAAACGTTTGTTTCTGATTGCCTTGTGTAAAAGTGTCAGTGGTCACCTGATGAATGAGCAAACGCTCGTTCCTCGTGTGGTAATGTCTTTTGACCGGCACCAAAAATCATTGTTTCTGGGCAGAGGCTCTGCCTGTATAAACGGGCTCTGCTGCCCAGAAATAATTCTTGTCGTCCCTGTACAGCAGAGGTGATTACTGCTTGTAAATGCAGCTTCATCTTCGCTGACGACCAGGCAATTATCGGAGAACAGTTGTTTTTTTTCCCGATAATTGACTGAAATATGAGTCCTTGTAAAAGGACCATAACTCCCATCTGAGGAGAAAACTGAGCCGGAAGAAGCATGTTTTACTGTATTGTGCTCAACCCTTAAAATCTTTCTGGTATGTGGGCCTTTTTATTTTTTTAAAAGAGAGATTTTTTTAAAATGAGATTGTCTCTCCTTGGACAAACCCTTTACAATTCATGGGCTACTACAGATGAATCCATGTCCACAGGAGCCACACACAGAGTTGTTCTTGCTTCTGGCTTATATAGGGTGTGCTGAGCAGGGGCCCTTCTAACGATGTCTATAATGTAGGACTGCAGCTATCGATTATTTTAATCCAACGATTAATCGAGTACTCTAATAAGAAAAAACTAATTAAAAGAAAGTTTTCTGTAAAAACTCATCAGCCCCTGTGCCACCAGCTCCCCCCTCCCGTTCCCCCTCCAGTGCCACCAGCTCCTCCCCCACAGTTTCCCCTCCAATGCCACCAGCTCCTCCCCCAATGCCACCAGCTTCCCCATGTCATCAGTTGCTTCCTCTCCCAGTGCCACCAGCTCCTCTCCCAATGCCACCAGCCCCCCCCCCCCTCCTCCTAGCCAGTAGTGCCCGGCCGCAGCTCTAGTGAACTAAAATGTCCTGATGATGTGTCGGGCAGGTGCAGGATCCAGTACAGCGCTGTGCGGGAAGGCGGGTGACCACGGAGCGTGAATAATAGCAAGCTCTTCATTCAAACTCCGTGGTCACATGGCACAAACGAATCATCGATGCAAAAAATCTGCATGGAAGTTTTTTTTTTGTGTCGAGTTAATCGATTTAATTCGAGTAATCGTTTCAGCCCTACTATAATGCTTTAATATAATAGGTTCAGAAGCCAACATGCCAAGAAATGCACTAGCACCACCAAAGTTTTTTTAATGGATTACTATTGACGCTTATGGAATTTTTTTGGGCCACTCAATGAAGTCATATTGAGTCTGAAAGTCTCCATCCGTTTGTTCACCTCCATAAGAGACCACCCATTGGTGGAGGAAGCCCCATAAAAGTTGTCTTGAGTTTATTCCCTTTCCTTTTGTGGTTTTTCCTCTGATTTAATTTAGTGGATATCTTCTTTTAATTATGATAATTTGGGGATATTTCCAATACTTCTCAGAAACTTAATGGGGTGGCTTTTTTCATGGTTGAATTCCTTCCAGGTGCAGCAGTTGTTATCCGCTTGCCTAGAGAAGATCGATGTGTCCAGTGCAGAAGGCTATGATTTATTTATTATGCAGCTCAAGGATGGCTTTAAAAATACCTCACATGAAACAGCAGCAAATCATAAGGTTGCCAAGGTAAGAACATTTAGTTTGGCTTTATGATCTTGGTTGGATTCTGCATGTGAAGATGTGAGTGGATTAATGACTATGTAGAGGTTTCCTCATAACTCATTACCTAAACATGACCTATTTGTACATTCTTTAATGGGATGAGCAGACAATATCTGCATTCTTCTGGACCGATGTTTTACACCTGTAGGCATTGGCCTCCCAACACAGGCAAAGAAATGTCCAAAATCTCCATGTCTAGGTCTAGAAATAGGTCTATAAGACCGAAAGATGAGCTATTTTCTTACACTAGTGTCAGCAAATGCTTGTTGGGACAAGGCTGCGTTCCATGTTATTACTACTTAGGCTTTGTTCACATCACCGCTCAGACTTTCCGTTCTCCTGCTCTGTTTAGAAGCAGGAGAACGGAAAGGACGGAGAAGGCTCATAACACACAACAGCCGGACGGAACCTAAGGACCCCATAGACTATAATGGGGTCCGTTAGGTGTCTGCTCAGAAGATGATTTTTAAGCGGACAAAAGTCCTGCTTGCACTAATTTTGTCTCTGCTTAAAAATCATCTTTTGAGTGGACACCTAACGGACCCTATTATAGTCTATAGCAGTGTTTTTCAACCTTTTTTGTGCGAAGGCACACTTTTTTCATGAAAAAAAATCACGAGGCACACCACCATTAGAAAATGTTAAAAAAAAAATTAAACTCTGTAGCCTATAAGCCCTATATTGACTATATAAAGTAATTCTCGTCATCAGCCAGAAGACCCCCAGTCCTCTGCAATGCCCATCAGACCTCAGACCAGCCCAAAGACCCCCATCAGACCCCCCACATCAATAATCAGGCCAAAGACCCCCCCAGTCATCCCCGATGCCCATCAGACCTCAGATCAGCCCAACAACCTCCCATCAGATCCCCCACATCAATCATCAGCCCAAAGACCCCTGGTCTATAGGGTATTTAGGCTCCGTTCGGCTCAGTTTGGTGTCAGTTATGTGGCTTTTCCCTCCTTTCTGTTCTCCTGCTCCTAAACGGAGCAGGAAAGCTGAAAGGCTGAGCGGTGATGTGAACGAAGCCTTAAAAGAGGACCTTTCATCTGGAAAAAAATTCTGATGTAAGTATCACGATATGCAGAGCGGCGTGCAGGGATCTCACTGCACTTACTATTATCCCTCGGCGGCGCTCCGTTCTCCCGCTATGTTCAGTGACTTGGTTATGCTGGGCAGAGACTGCCCTTGTTCTCTTGGGCGTCTCCCAGGCTATGAGCTCTGCGCTGTGATTGGCGCTTCAGCTTGGGAGGTGACGCCCAGGAGAACAAGGGCAGTCTCTGCCTAGTATAACCAAGTCAGGCATTCCTCGCCCAGTATAACCAAGTCCCCAAAGATATCGGAGGACATAGCGGGAGAACGGAGCGGCGCCCAGGGATAATAGTAAGTGCAGGGAGATCCCTGGGCGCCGCTCTCCATATCAAGATACTTAGTTCAGAATTTTTTTCCAGATAATAGGTCCTTTTTAAAAAGCACCTGCTTTTTATATATCGTGTTGTCCTGGAGTTTAACCACCTAAAGATGCAGTCTTTTTTGGATTTCAGCATATCACAATTTTATTAATTTTTTTGCTTTCTTTTTTTTAATCTCTATTTAAAAAGCCATAGCTTTTTAATTTTTGTAAATTTAAAATGCCACCATTTTTGTTACGTCTAATGTATAACTTTTATTGTATTTGTGGCTTTCGGGGGGTAATATATAAATATAAATATAAATATAAATATATATATATATATATATATATATATATATATATATATATATATATATATAGCCATGTTTTTTTGCTTTTAGTTTTTTTATTTTAGTTAGTTTATTTATTTTTGTGTTGACTTTCAAATCCCCTTACATTTTTATTCAACCAAAAAAACAGGATTTTTGACATGGTTTGCCAGTGTATTATGTCATTTATAGTAAATCTGTTTACATGCCCTTTTTCTACTGCAGTTATTCATGCGTCAGTCCACATTGCAATATCTAAACTTAGGAGGTTCTGTGTGAACTTGTTAAAGGGGTTGCCCCCACAATTCAATATTACATTTTTTTGTAAGTTCATGCAAAATATAATCGTTTTGGAGTCATTTAAAAAAATATTCTGTGTCTAGGTATGCTGTTACATATGTCTTATGGCGCCTCCAGATGTGCTTTTGATTCCGTCTCAGAAGGTCCCCCTAATGTATGTAGTGTCCGGCCACACGTGCTCAGCAGAATGATTCCCATTACTGTGTGCACAGCCATTCAAAGTCCGTGCAAGAGAAGCAGCTTCTCTTCCGAACGGGACACATTAGGTAAACAGGAGAGGGAACCAAACATGCACAAAGGGGCCCTTCTTTTTTTTTTTTTTTTTTAAGGATTCAAATTGAATCTGTATAAGAGATGGAATATTTTATTCTGAAATAACCTTGTTAACTGATCTCCACGATCTGGTACTATATAATTGAGTTTGTCATTTTCTTTTTCAGTGGGCAACTGTCACATTTCATCTTCCTCATCATGTGTTAAAGTCCGTAACCGGTGCCATTGTGAATGAGCTGAAGAAGATAAATCAAAACGTTGCGGCGCTGCCTGTAGCATCTTCTATAATGGACAGACTGTCCTACCTGTTACCTAGTGCAAGGCCTGAGCTTGGCGTCGGACCGGGACGATCTGTAGATCGGTATGGTTGAAGATTTGCAGTCATACCCACATGCTGTACTAAATTCCATGCATGCACTGGGGTAGCTTTTGAGGAAACATTTGTTCAACATTTAAATGTTTTTACAAATCATGCATGACCCCCTACCTTGGGCTTTGGCAGAGCGGCCTTGTGGAATAGGAGTAGCTCCTAAACCTTTTAAAGAGGACTAACTGAATTAAAAAGTGTATAGGTCAGAGGATTAGGAACTTGTCATTTGTCCATGTTAGTAACCTAACTGCTACAGTTTCTGCTGCGTTAGCCTCATACAAGCAAACCATTTCTACAAACCTCTGCTGTAAAGGTGGCTGCTAAAGGGATATTCCCATTGCATGAGTGATGCCATATCGATAAGATTTGCTATCACTTCATTATCAGTGGTGGTTCAAACTCTGGGACTCCCACTGATCCTGAGAATGGGTGAATGTTTTTACCTCCTTGGGGCGTGGCTGTGCAGGGTTGATTTTGAAGAGACATGGGAATACCTCGTTAGGCCTCATTCACACATACATGGATTTTCTCAGACCACGGTCCGGGAAAACCTGTCCTGCTGAGTGCATAAGTGCACAGCATCATTGGTTGCTATGAATGGTGTCATAGCAACCAATGACGCCTTGCGTTCGTGGTCCGTGAAAATCTACGTATGTGTGAATAAGGCCTTATTGTTACTGTGGCTAGCAGTTAATTAAGGCTAGACACAGACGAATGAGAAACTCGCAATGTGTGTTCCTGTTCTGAACTCTGCTCTACTAACAGGATGGCACATCATTATAATGATTTATAATGCTATGTTACCCTAAAAGTCCTGGAATCTGTTGAATTAGGCTACTTTCACACTAGCGTTTTTTTGCGGATCAGTAATGGATGCAAACACAGGCATCCATCATGAACGGATCTGTTTGTATTATCTGGAAACATAGCCAAGACTGATCCGTCATGAACTCCATTGAAAGTGAATGGGGGACAGATCCGTTTTCTATTGTGCCAGATTGTTTCAGAGAAAACGGATCCGTCCCCATTGACTCACGTTGTGTGCCAGGACGGATCTGATCGGAGGCAAACTGATGCATTCTGAGCGGATCCTTTTCCATTCCATGCATTAGGGCAAAACTGATCAGTTTTGGACCGCTTCTGAGAGCCCTGAACGGATCTCGCAAACAGAAAGCCAAAACGCGTGTGAAATAGCCTAACACTGACAGCACCCTGTCAGTGGAGCAGAGTTTAGAACGCGACCTAACACTGACATGCAGTGAGTTTCTCGCACTGAACTCGCTCATCTGTGTCTTTCCTAACTTTATCTGTGCGTTTGCAAAATGATCAGGTGATCGAAAATCTGCTCAATTGTTTGAATCAATCGATTCCTGATAATTTGTGTTAAATGCTAAGGGTCAAATAAAGCAGCAGTTGTAGCCACAGTCTCTCTTCTCGTTGAATTCTTTGCTAGGTCCTTGATGTATAGTGAAGCAAACAGACGGGAGACCTTCACTTCTTGGCCACATGTTGGCTACAGGTGGGCTCAGCCTGACCCTATGGCTCAAGCAGGTTTTTACCATCAGGTGAGATTTGTCAACTCAATGTTTCATTTACTGTCCATGTAGTCCCTTTATGTATGTGTTGATAAGTATTTATATATTTTTGTTTTACAGCCAGCTTCCTCAGGAGATGATCGAGCCATGTGCTTCACGTGTAGCGTATGTTTAGTTTGCTGGGAACCTACAGATGAACCATGGCAAGTGACTATATACTTCGTCCTCAAAAGACCAGATGTCAGATTTCTTTATTAAATGGTTCTGTAAGAGGGATGTCTCATTCAGTTAGTAGTTATGGTGATCTTCTCTTGGCAGTAGCCGTACAATGCCCTAACACTACTGCTGCATGTAGGCACCTCTGTACTACTTATGGATAGGGTCGAAGGTGAAATATTATTCTGTCGCAAGTCTTGTCTAACCTTCCTAGTTTGTAATTGCCAAGTAGGTACTTATCGTAATGTTGACATGTCAGAACGTTTAATCAGTGGGGGTCCAGGTGTGGAGATTCTCACCAATCGCTAGATCTAACTGTCCAACGGTTTCAACCCTCATTTGTGTTCATTTCTCCTCTGCTACCTTTATGAAGTGGAGTACAGATTTTTAAAAAGTCCATGATTCCACTCTTTTTCTCTGTTTGGCTCTGCTTTTTTTTCCAAGTAAGCGGTGAATGGATTTGTACAAATTCCATACACTTTCTGCAAAATCGTACAGCTCTCTCTGCTAAGTGACTTGGAAATATAAATTATGTTAACATAATCCGCTATATCTTACCACATTTTATAATCTTCTTTTGGTCTACATGAGCTTTAAATCATAATAAACTGCAATGAGTTTTTCCAGATATTTATAAATCTATAGGAGCTTATAAGATGTATGTTTACGTCTTAGGCTACTTTCACGTTAGCGTTTTTGCTGGATTCGGTAAAAATGATTCCGTTACTGATAATACAACCATCTGCATCCGTTATGAATGGATCCGGTTGTATTATCTTTAACAAACCCAAGGCGGATCCGTCATAAGCTCCATTCAAAGTCAATGGGGGACGGTTTCTATTGTCAGATTGTGTCAGAGAAAATGGTCCCCATTGACTTGCATTGTGGGTCATGACGGATCCGTCCCCATTGACTTGCATTGTGGGTCATGACGGATCCGTCTTGCTCCGCATCCCATGACTGAAAAAACGCTAGTGTGAAAGTAGCCTTAAATGATATACATAGACTCAATAATCGGAATTATCACTTAAATCGATAGTGTGAGCTTAAACTAGAGTGAAAAGGGCGTTGTACCTACTTCAGGCCCTTAAAGTCCCCTAGTCAGCACTAAAAAGGTTAAAAAGCAGGGTTGATCCAGCATGCATGCTGGGCCTGCACTCCCTGGATTTTATGTGGCTATCATGGCCCACAACAGGTAGGATTTAGCATTAGGACCACTCATAGAGGCGGCTTTGGCGCGGTGAGTGGCTTATTACTTTTTGATCAAAATGTACACTAACGCCTCTGACAACTTCTAGTATAAAGGCAGGGCAGAGTGCTGTTGCAGCCAATATAGAAGAGATCAACAGGAGATAAATCCATTGTGTTGTCCTTAGGATTTCTAGGAGCATTCATGAAATTTTGTAGGAGCAACTGTCTCCTGTCTATTTTTATCATTCAATGCTTTGTTTACAGGGTTAGTATTCCTTCTGTATTATTTTTTTTACTATTGCCTATCTATGCAAGTGGACACACAGGAGGTAATGCTTATTAAGATCATTTTAAAGAATTTTTGTTTTTCCCCTCAAGGTCTGAACACGAGAGACATTCCCCAAACTGTCCGTTTGTGAAAGGTGAACATACTCAGAATGTACCCCTCTCGGTTACTCTTGCAACATGTCCTGCCCAGTTTCCCTGCACAGATGGCACAGATAGGATATCCTGTTTTGGAGTGGGGAACTGTCCACACTTTCTAGCTGCTGCAACAAAAAGAGGAAAAATTTGTGTGTGGGATGTATCTAAACTTATGAAGGTATTCACTCTACAATTCCATGTTTAATCAGTAACCGCGTACTGCTTAGTGTTTAATGCCGTGTTTCTTTTTATTTAAGGTGCACTTAAAATTTGAGGTAAACGCATATGACCCTGCAATAGTTCAGCTCCTAGCTCTCGCTGGAGACTCGAGCACTACCGCGGTGGAGACGCGAAGACCAACCCTTGCTTGGTTAGAAGATTCATCCAGTTGTTCAGATATTCCAAAATTAGAGGGAGACAGGTACCACTATTATATGTGTGTTTTATATTCTGACAAGTTGCATCAGTGCAATAAAGACAAAACGTATAATGCAGTTAGGCTGGGTTCACACGTAGCAGGAGAAATCCGCACTGGACGTGTCCACATATCAACCGTGATTATGCAGCAAATCTGCATCTTTTTGTTGTGAATTTCGCCCTAGTGTATTAAAGGGGTAAAATCTGTTACAAAATTGACATGCTGTTGATTAGAAAATTTGCTTTTTTTTTTTTTTTATATATAAATATGGATGTGGTTTTCAAAACCCTACCTGCAAATCTAAAATGTGTGGGCTCAGAGGGGGACATTTAAAGGAAAACTGGCTTAATTACCCATGGCAATCAGACACCACCTTTCATTTTTCAGAGCTTTGTTTGAAAGGTGGAGTCTGATTCGTTGCTTTGGGCAGTTAAGCCAGTTTTCCTTTACACCAGTTTTGATCTTTCTTGTCCCAAAGTGTTTACATATGAAAACTTTATCTTTGAGGGTTAAAGAAGAATTTTTAATGCATGCAAAAATGTGTGTGTCATTGCTTCTCTTACCCCAAAAAAATGTAATAAAACGTGATCAAAAAGTCGCGCACACTCCAAAATGGTATCAATAAAAACTACAGATTGTCCGCAAAAAATGAGTCACCACATAGCTCAGTAAATATAAAAAGGTTATGGGGGGGGTCATTTTTTTTTTTCAAAGTTTAAATTTATTTTTACATTAGACATAAAAACCTATACATATGGGGTATTCTTGTAATCGTACTTACCCAGGGAATGAAGAGCGTGGTTAAATTTTGCCATGAACAAAACCCGTAAAACTGAAATTTTTTTTTTACTGCTTCCCACTACATTGTATTCCATAATTAACGGTGGCATTAGAAAGTACAACTTGTCCCGCAAAAAATAAGCCCTCATACAGCAATGTGAACGGATGTATAAAATGTTATGGCTCAAGGAAGATGGGGGTGAAAAATGAAAACGGAAAAAACCTCCGGCAGTGAAAGAGTTAACTATTTTATTTTTATTTTTCCTTCACATTTTGATCTAAATTTGTTTTTATTTTAGTGATGACTTGCTCGATGATTCAGATAGCGAGGAGCGATCAAGATCTGACTCAGTAACAGGTAATATACACAGAATATCATTTAAGACTGATTCTCTACACTCCTGATGTCCATTCACAAGGAGCTGTAGTACAGCCAAGTGAATAAAACCTCCAGCCGTCGCGGTTCACATCTTAATTGTGTAAGGACTCTCTAATTTATCTAGATGGGGATAGTTTTCTGCTTCTGCCTGTAAACCTGATTGTTACCATAAATGGACATCACGGAGTTTGACGAGGAATGAAAAGTGCCCGTGACGGTTTTAGAAACACTTCATTATACAGTGATTTGTTTTATTTGCTTAAAACAGGGAAACCCCTTCTAGTGTTTCAAGAATCCAGTATCTCGGGGTGTTCTGCGTCTCTTTCCCTTGTTCTCATAATTGTTTGTCTTGCACAGGACACACTTCTCAGAAGGAAACTCTGGAGATAGGCTTGGATATAACTGCTCTTAGTATACTGCAGCAGCCAGAGAAGCTACAGTGGGAGATTGTGGCTAATGTTCTTGAAGATACCGTAAAGGACTTAGAAGAACTTGGAGCAAATCCTGCTTTAGTTGGTTGTAAAAATGAAAAGACCAAGGAAAAACACTTAGAACAGCACAACATTCCCTTCCCCTGCTTACTGACTGGTGGTTTATTGACCTACAAGTCCCCCGTCTCTTCCCCCACAAGTAGCAATTCTCGCAGGTCACTCGATGCTTTAAGCAGGACTCCCGGTGAGAGCTCCTCGGAGCAGGGCTCCACTGATAACGACTCTGGCACGAACTCTGAACTTAATTCTCCTTTGGTGAAAAGGACGCTCCCTGTTTTACTGCTTTACAGCATTAAAGAGTCTGACGAAAAAGCAGGGAAACTTTTTTCTCATATGAACAATATTATGAGCAAAAGTCTACACGACGATGGATTTACTGTCCCACAAATCATTGAGATGGAGCTCGACAACCAGGAGCAGTTGCTTCTTCAAGACCCCCCAGTCACTTACATCCAGCAGTTTGCTGAGGCCACAGCCAGTCTGGCGTCCCCCGACACAGACAAGTGGACTTCTATGGTTCCTAAGCCTGGGACACTGGTGCAGTGCATGCGGCTGCCGAAGTTTGCAGAGGAGGAGAACCTCTGTGTAGATTCCATCATACCTTGCGCTGATGGCGTCCATCTCTTAATAGGTTTACAGAAATGTCCTGCCGAGTCCTTGAGTGCAATAAATCAAGTCGAGGCCTTGAATAATTTAAACAAATTGAATTCGGCCCTTTGCAGTAGAAGGAAAGGAGAAGCTGAGCACTGTCTCAGCAGTGTGAATGGAACGAGTATCAATGTTATCCCCTGTGAGTCTTCAGCCGATGTTCACGACCCTTTAATTATTCAACCAGTCCAGAGAAGTGTGAGTGGTGGATACTTGTTGATTTACAAACTGAATTATACAACCAGAATAGTGACTCTGGAGGAGCAACCGGTAAAAATCTTGCATATTAAAGACCCTCAGGATGCTATTACCTCACTTATTTTATTACAACCCGATATTTTAGATAACCGAGAGGACGACTGTGAGGAGTCTTCAGAAGACGCCCCACTGACTCCTAAAAATCTCGGTGGTAAAGAGAAGAAAGTGGAACTTCATAGCCTAGGACATTTAGTGGTAACAACGCAAGGTGGATTTGTGAAAATTTTAGATCTTTCAACATTTGAGGTCATGGCTAAAGTGGATCCACCGAAAAAGGAAGGAACAGATGATGCGGACCCATTTGTGTCAGTCGTCTACTGTTCGGGCACAGACAGATTATGTGCCTGTACTAAAGGTAAGAATGGACATGAAACGCCAAATGCTTGTGATTAGGTGTCGTAAAATGTGGGTTCAGGCTTCATTTTCATGTAAAGTTTTGGATTTGTAGTAGGGCTGCACTATATGTGAATTTTGTGCGATTAGGGCCCTAAAAATTGCGATAACGATATGCGATGCAATATATTAAGGGAATTGTGCTAGAGGTCTATCTGCTTGGATTTTCAAGGTAAAAGCGCACACAGATGACTGATAATGATAAAATGTAGTTCTGCTGAACTCAAGAACTGAAATGCGCAGTGTTTTTCAAAATAAAATACATATTTGCATTACTGCAAAAGTACAAAATACAAAACTTGCCATTTTCTTAATAGCGCTGCACATAACAGATAAATAGAATAGATATAAGAACATGTGTTCATTAAAATAACGACTTTTCACCAGCCCCTCCTCCCTCCCCGCACTGTAACTGATGTATCGCTGGCCGCGCTGTGCAGCATAGCCGCCGGAGATACAGTGTCACGTAGAAAGTCAACCATCATCGCTTTATAAGACGCACTGACACCCCCCCCCCCCCCCCTCCCACACACACACACACACTTTTGGGGGAAAAAGTGTCTTATAAAGCGAAAAATACGGTAATATAATTGCAGCATTTTTGGGTCAGCAAATTGCGATATGGCGATTAATTGCGATTGCTTTTGCGATATATTGTGCAGGCCTAATTTGTAGTACAAACTCATTCACCTTTTTTGGGCATCCAGCTGCTTTTGTGGTACACTACGGGCACATCCAAGTAACTCCATGAATGGAGGATTGAGTTTGTCTTTTTTTCACTGTACACGTGAAAAAAAGTCAACTTTTCTTACTAAATACACAATATGCACACTTGTCCATAATGTGTGAGTGAATTTTCATTTTACTGTCCCTGGGTTATATTTCTGTTCATAAAACTTTACAGAATTGAGAGTAAATTAAAATCCACCTTTGCTTTTAAACATTAGTCGTCACCATCAGAATAATGCACAGTTTTATATTTATACCAGCTTTTCGTGTTGTATTTTCTTTATGTATTTTTTTGGCACTTGCTGTTTTTGGCTACTGGTGTAGGTCTTCCTTCCTTTCCTTCTTTTTTTTCTATTCATATACGGTATGTGGCTTGGCAACCGTGCTGTCATACTACTACGCTGTTTTATACAGTCGCTATAGAGGTCCATGAGGCTTCTGCTGTACAGCCGTATGCCTCTTATGTCCTATAGAGATTTTTGTACTGTCTGATTCTGAACATATCCAAAAAAGGTCCCGTTCACAGCTACATTTGAATTGCTGGATACAGCCGTGTACAGCCAGATCCCTATTGACAATAATGTGATCTGGCCACTTTTCCGGGTTGTGTGGGTTTTAGCCGCACAGATATCGCTGGATTCAGCAGTTTTAGTCCGACTGACAGCCGCCATTTATACCGGAGCAGCCCATCAGATCAGGCTACCGGATTTACAGTGCTATTGTGAACGTAGCCAAAAATTGAAGTTGCGATCCGTTAGGTGCTTACATAATACACGATCCAATAGGTTGATGTGCTTTGCCGACCTATGAGCTTTGTTAGGCTTCAGCACCCATATACAGCGGACACCCTTTCCATGCCATCCTACATTGTACATTTATGATACCAGGGTTGTAAATGAGCTTGAGCGGTAGTTAAGGGCTTACTCCTTGGAAAGATATTTGCTGCATGTCCAGATCTGTATCATTACTATTCATTCAAGTTCACTTGTGGCAGATTACCTTCAGATTAGCTGACATCTCTACAACTGCCGTTAGGGGTCAACCGATATTGATTTTTTAGAGCCGATACCGATATTCTGTGAACTTTCAGGCCGATAGCCGATATTTTATACCGATATTTTGCGCATTTTAATTTTTGGATTTTTTTTTTCTGTTACGGCGTCCGACGCTTTTTTAAAAAAAAAAAATATTTTAATAGTTTGGACTTTTTGGTCACGGCGATATGTTTTTTTATTTATTGTTTATATATTTTATATGTAAAATTGGAAAAGGGTTAATTTATACTTAATATTTTGGTGTTTTTTTTTTACGATTTTAATTTTTTTTACTTTTTATTTTATTACTATTTCCCCCCCTAGGGGTAGAACCTGGGCTCTTTACATCCCTTGTCCTATTCACCCTAATAGAGATCTATCAGAGTGAATAGGACCTGACACTGTCCCTGCTGCCCTGTGCTATGGGCACACAGCAGCAGGAACCATGGCAGCCAGGGCTTCAGGAGCGTCCTGGCTGCCATGGTAACCGATCGGAGCCCCAGCATTACACTGCTGGGGCTCCGATCAGAAGAGAGGAGGTGGGGACCCTGTGGCCACTGCCACCAATGATATCAATACTGAAGGGATGGGGGAGGGGGATGGGAGGAAGCACTGGCCACAAATGATAAGGTTTAAGATATTACAAGCACATTGCCCAGACCCTGCCTCTGATAGATGGCTGCGATCCACGGCAATTAACCCCTCAGGTGCGGCACCTGAGGGGTTAATTGCCGCGGATCGCAGCTCTCTATCAGAGGCAGGGTCTGGGCAATGTGCTTGTAATATCTTAAACCTTATCATTGGTGGCCAGTGCGCCCTCAGCCCCGCCTCCTCGCTCTCATTGGTGGCCAGTGCGCCCTCAGCCCCTCCTCCTCCTCTTCTCTAGTCTCCACTGGCAGCGCGGCACAGGGGGAAGGAGGGACTGCCTCCTTCTCCCCTGTGCTGCTGAGGGAACATGGCCGCGCTGAGAGCAGCGCGGCAATGTTCTGTTATAGCACAGTTATCGGTATATCGGCCTGGTTAGGGGCCGATACCGATAACTGTGCAAATCATCAATATCGGCCGATAATATCGGCCAAACCGATAATCGGTCGACCCCTAACTGCCGTGTGTGAATGGATATCTGCAAACCCCATTCAGATCAGTGGGGCAATAACAAAAATTAAATTTCTGCCAAACAATCTGCAGCCTGTGAATAGACTGTTATGGATGGCTTGGTAAGTAACGCGCACAGGGTAGTATGCTGGCATACCAGGGTAGGTTAGGGTTAGAGATGATCCAACAGAGTTGCTGCTCAAGAGGCTTTCCCCTGTCTCTTGAGTCACCTGGCTCTGACAAGCTTGCGTCTGTGCCGTTGCTGCGAGTAGCGTCACGAGTACGGAGGCTTTGATGCTACTGCGGACCAGCAACTGTGCATGCGCCACTTTCTTAGGCCTCATGCACACGACCGTTGTTTGTTTCCTCGTCCGTTCCGTTTTTTTTTCACCCATAGGATGCCTCCCCATTCATTTCAATGGGTCCGTCAAAAAATGCGGATAGTTAACCGTTTTTGTTCCGCATCCGTGGTCCGTGTTTACCTTCTGTCAAAAAAATAGAGCATGTCCTATTTTTTTTCACGTTTGCAGACAAGGATAGGCATTAATACAATGGATCTTCCAAAAAAACGGTCCGTCATCCGTTTTTGGTTGATGGACCCAAAATTTGCGGACGGAGTGGAGACAGGCAACGGTTGTGTGAATGTAGCCTTAAAGTGTAGTGGCGCATGGCCAGTTTCTGCTGCAGTAGCAGCAGCAGCAGAGCCTCTGCGCTTGTGCCTCCGCTTGGAGAAGCGGCACAGACGCAAGCTTGTAAGATCCGGGTGAGATGTCCAGCCCAGTCAATCTAGCGTCAGAGGGGAGCCGCTTGAGCAGCGGGACAGTTCTTTACCGCTCAAGAATTCTGAATAAATCAATTTGCTGATCTCTAGTTAGGATATTGCAAAGTGTAATGGTTAGGAAAAAGTGAGAGTGTTTACTAATTGTAAGACCACAAAAAACAGACAGATTTGATATGTCGATAACCATGGAGATCTCTACAATAATAAATGCATGTGGTTATTTAAGAATAGCCTAAAAAAAGGATTATGGCTAAGGGTACTTTCACACTAGTGTTAATATTTTCCAGTATTGAGTTCCGTCATAGGGTCTCAATACCGGAAAAAAACGCTTCCGTTTTGTCCCTATTCATTGTCAATGGGGACAAAGCGTAACTGAACAGAACGGAATGCTCCAAAATGCGTTCCGCACTCATACCGGAGAGCAAATGGCAGCATGCTGCGGTTTGCTTTCCATCCTGGGATGTGGAGCAAGACGGATTCGTCATGACCCACAAAGCAGGTCAAAAGGGACGGATCCATTTTCTCTGACACAATAGAAAATGGATCCGCCCCCCATTGACTTTCAATGGAGTTCATGACGGATCAGTCTTGCAAGGGTTTAAGATAATGCAACCGGATACGGTCATAACGGATGCAGATGGTTGTATTATCAGTAACGGAAGTGTTTTTGCTGAACCCTGCTGGAAAAATGCTAGTGTGAAAGTAGCCTTAACAGTTTTTTCTTGCATTTCTTCATATTCTGTTTACACCACACACTTGTCCCCCAAAATTTGAGTTGCAGGGAGTATGCAGTTACTCGGTGTCAGACCTGCAGCATTGTTTTCACACCGCTATGAGCATTCAAAAATGAGAGTACATGTGGACTTCACTCCCAGATTATGTTGGTACGTTTTCACTTGTAGTATACCTCCAGTGAAATGAACGTGAAGTCTGCCACGTTAGAGATATAGTGGAGCAGCAGCCTGGTCACGGTCACTGTTTCTACAAGCGCGCTAGCTCTCAGTTCACACGTCTTTCCTCGTCCTCCCTTCCGCACACTGCTTCATAGGGGCTGCTGTAATGACGAGATCCATTAACTAGAAAGTTCCTTCTGAAAATTTTATTCAAAATTAGAAACTTTAATTTATGCATTGAAGTATATATGCTTTCTAACTGAATCATTGGAGGTTTGCTTTAGGCCTCATGCACATGGCCGTTGTTTGGGTCCGCGTCTGAGCCGCATATTTCGCGGCTCGGCCGCGGACCCATTCATTTCAATGAGGCCGCAAAAGATGCAGACAGCACTCCGTGTGCTGTCCGCATCCGTTGCTCCGTTCCGTGCCCCCGCAAAAAAAAGAGCATGTCCTATTCTTGTCCGTTATGCGGACAAGAATAGGCATCTCTATAATGAGCCGCGTTCCGTTCCGCAAATTGCGGAACGGAAAGCGGAGCAGCTTCTGTGTTTTGCGGATCCGCGGTTTGCGGACCGCAAAACACCCACGGCCGTGTGCATGAGGCCTTAAAGGGGTGTTCCAACTCGTTGTGAAAATCTTTTACATGCAAGTAACCTTATCACTTTCTAGAGTACTCTCTGTAGCTGGAATGTCTCTTTATACACACTGCTCTGCTGTTATGTTACTTCACAATCTGCTGCCCAGCATTTGAAACACTATCCCTCCACAGAGAGAGGTTATAGTCAGACAGCAATGGAGATGAGAGGCATGTGAATTGTGTCTTACCTCTCGTACTTAGGGGGGGGAGTGAAAGGGGACATAATCACATGTTTATAATACATGACCTCAAGCAAACTGGATATAAATAATGGGCTTTTGAATGAATGGTAAACTAGCTAATATATGCAGTTACATGTCCATGCTCCTTGTGCTTATGTTTTGCTTATTGCGATTGTCACTTCTTGATATAGAGGATCCCACCTTCCTTCTCCGTCTCTGAAGCGGATTGTGTTTGCACATGATGGGCATCAAATTTTGCAGTAAGCAATAGTACAACAAAGTTGTATCTGATGGCAAAGCTGCATTGTATCTGCAGATGTGGAGTAATTGCATCAATATCTATACCTTATACTAGAGGGACATAAAGACAGCTGCAAATAGAGGCAATGTTTATGAGAGGGACGAGGAATCCTGGGAACCGTACTTCTTTTTAAAGTAGTTCAGCATTAAAGGGGTTGTCTCACCTCAGACATTGGGGGTATATCGCTAGGATATGCCCCCAACGTCTGATAGATGCGGGTCCCACCTCTGGGGTCCACATCTTTCTTTAGAATGGAGTCTGCAAAGTGAAGGAGGGCGCACTTATCGGACATTGGGGGTATGTCCTAGCGATCTGCCCCCAACATCGGAAGTGAGACAACCGCTTTAAAACAGAGGTGCCGCACAGAGCTGGATAGGATAATAAAAATAAAAAATTCTTCTGATCTATGGTGGCATCACCTGGTAGCAACTTAACTTGTTCTATTCTATTAAAATTCCATTTTTTTGTTCATTCTGTTTTTTAATTTCCTTTTTGTTTTTGAGAATGTTGTGTGATGGGCAATATACCTGTAACAAAGTGCTGCAGCATTTCAGAGAAACTGTAGCTGCATAAAGTGCTGGGCATAGGGAGAAGTGTCCATTATGTGGCTCCCTTCTGGCTTCTCTCTGCTGATGATGGACTGGTGCCTTTCCCTATGGGCTCATACACAAACGTGTTTTCTTTCCATATCCGTTCTGTTTTCTTTTTTTGCGGGCCATATGCGGAACCATTCCTTTCAATGGCTCCGCAAAAAAACACGGATGGTACTCCATGTGCATTCCATGTCTGTATATCTGTTCCGCAAAAAAATTAAACATGTCCTATTATTGTCTGCATTATGGACAAGGAAAGGACTGTTCTATTAGGGGACAGCTGTTCTGTTCTGCAAAATACAGAATGCACACGGACGTCATCCGTATTTTTTGCGGATCTGTGTTTTGTAGACCTCAAAATACATACAGTTGTGTGCATGACCCCTATAAGTATATAAGCTTGGCCTCTCTTTAGTAGTGACATACTTATGCCATAGGAATTTCTGCCAGATGCCATGTGAGTTACCCCGGGAGCACATTTAGTTTCTTTCCTACTCTCTCTTATGTAGAAAAAACTTTACATAATGGGAGTTCATCTAAGATACTGGGGTGCATTCAGACAAGAGATGTCTATGTAGTTGGTGCTCGAGTGTAAATCAGACAGCGTATGGACTGAACACCAACCCGTTAATGTCAGTGGGTGAATTTTAAAGTGCAATGTGCACCGTTTAGGTCCGATTTTCACGCATGACTCAGTTCAAGTGAATAGGTCTGCAGTAATAACGGACAACGTATGGATGTCATCCATGTATGGTCCATAAAAAAAAAAAAAAAAGTCCTATGTACACAGTGATGGCAGCTGTGATAACGACTGCCATCATTTATTTACCCGGACTGTAATATTGATGACCTATCCCTGCGATTGGCTAAATTTATGTTTCAGTTCTAGAAAACCACCATTAAAGGGGGTTTCCTGGTTCCTGATATTAAACGTGCATGCTGGGACAAAGCACAGCTCAATTGAAAAGTAGTGGCCCTGCCAGGTTACTACACATTGTCTACCATGAGCAACCCAGCACAGCCACTGCACTTGAATGGAGTTGTGACAGCGTTATTCCAAGCAACAGAGGAGAAATCACTGTGAAAAATTGAGTCGGGAATAATCGCAGGGAAAACCTGCTCTTACTTTCACTTTCAGCTGCATTCACTGCATCGTGATTTCTAAGGCCCTTTTCACACTTGCGTTGTGTGGATCCGGCGTGCACTTCTGTCCCGCTGGATCCGTCACAACGCATGACAACTGAAAGCATTTGTTGACGGATCCGGATTGCGGATCCGTCTACAAATGCATTGTAAGTGCAGATCCGTGTCTCCGTTTGCCATGCGGATAGACGGATCCGTCTTGTATTTTTTTCACTGTTTTAAAGGTCTGCGCATGCGCACACCTGATGGACGGATCCGTCCTTCAGTTTTTTTTTAATGCCGGATCCGGCCCCAATGTAAGTCAATGGGACTTAAGGCCTGATCAGGCGTTCAGTCATGTGTTCAGGCTTTTCAGGACGGAGATAAAACCACAGCATGCTGCAGTTTTATCTCCGTCCTGAAAAGTCAAAAAGACTGAACTGAAGACATCCTGATGCATCCTGAACGGATTTCTCTCCATTCAGAATGCATTGGGATAATCCTGATCAGTATCTTTCCGTCCTAGAGCCCCGAGGACGGAACTCTAGGACGGAAAGTAAAAACGCTAGTGTAAAAGCACCCTAAGGGAGAGATATGTACTGAACATACTGCTGTCATACAAACCAGAGATATGAGCAGCTAAAGCACCCCCCCCCCCTCCTCTTCAGTGTAGAGGAGGAGGGGGAGCAGTTGCAGAGCTGACAGGGTGCAGGAGGAGAGAAAAAATTGTAATAATGTATAGAAATGTGACTGTACGGACCCACATAATAAAATTGTTATATCTACTACACAGTGAACTATGTAAATAAAAATAAAAAAAATCCACAATCTTTTCCTCTACAAATAAAATAAGTTATTTAATACACTATATATACCCCAAAAGACACACAAAAAATCTCCAATTTAAAAAAGTGATATTTTGGGAGGGTTTTTCCAATTTTAACAGGACTGTTAGAAGGTTAAAATGTGTGCAATTTTGTTCTGTCAGCTTTAGGCTAGGGCTACACGACGACTGGTGTCATGTGAAAATAAGTCGCACGACACATGGTGCACAACTACCCTGCAACATGTGTCGCGCGTAAATTTTTATAATGATAGTCTATGGTGACGCGACAGTCGCAGAAAAATCCATCTTGGATGGATTTTTTGCTGCTGTCGTGTCAGTCGCAGCATGTTGTAGTGCGACACCATAGACTATCATTATAAAAATTGTTGCGCGACACATGTCGTCATGTAGCCCTAGCCTTATACCACAACTGTCAATTTGTTTGTGACACCTTCTTTCCCTTTTTCTTTCAGGTGGAGAACTTCATTTTCTTCAAATTGGAGGAACATGTGATGATCTTGATGAAACGGATATCCTTGTTGATGGGTCATTGACAAAGGGGGTAGAGCAGTTAACAGAAGGCATCAAACCGTTGTCCAACCCTTCAAGTCCTGGTATCACAGGTATGAACGTGTGCAAAAGTACCACATCTTATTTTGCCCATTTGTCTTAAAGTGTAAGTTTCATATTTTTTTTCAAATGTGTAGGGACAGTTATACGGAATGTTTTTTTTTTGTAATATACAGTACTTTATTTAGTGAATTGGACATTTCTCTGAGGAAAATTCTAAAGTTGCCCTTAACAGTGCTCTCTAAAATGAGCATTACTAAGGATTACCCATCCTCCCAGTTCAGCCCAGTGCAGTACTGAACAGTGAAGACGCTGCAGTTCACTGTTGCTGGCCTCATTGCCTCCCTCCTATATAGGCCGAAAACTGACCAAATATACTATATACTGTACTGTTAGGACTATAAGACGCACCTAGGACTTGGAGGAGGAAAAAAAATATTTTTCATCCGACCTCCAAGCTCCTTCAGCCTTGGATTCAGACCCCCATCGTCCTCTGATCAGAACCCTCATCAGCGTTGAAAAAAAAAAAATTTAAATAAATTTACCTCGCTAGCTCTGGACGGTGCTGCCACTTGCTTACCGTTCGCTGGTCTTCCAGCCTGGGGCCCGGAAGAATACCAGAGCGGGTGAGTAGGGCCAGCGAAACACTTCCATTACCGCTCCCACATGCTGATGACCGCTTCCATTATTAGCATTGTGACTATAAGACGCATTGCCACTTCTCCTTCACTTTTTGGGGACAAAAGTATGATTATTTATGGATGGATGTATAGATGGTGCCCTGTGGTACTGCCATCATTACACTGAATATTCTTTCTGTATTCCCGGCAGCAGCCAGTAGATGCATCAGAGCTGGCAGTCAGCACTTGCTATTGAGGAGGCAGGGAGACCAGGAGAAGCTGTTTTATACGTCTTCTCCCTGCCTCCTCAGTAGCGAGCTCTGACTGCCTGCTCTCATGCCTTTCCCGGCGGCTGGTTACATAGTTAGCGTCCCGGTGATATAAAGGGAATATACACTGTCAGTCCTTACCACGGACAGTGTAGAGATGGCAGAACACAGGGCGCGATATACCGGTACATTTTTCTATATATTATATTTGGTCAGTTTTAGGCCTGTATAGGAGGGGGGACTGTGAGGGCAGCAGTAGTCAACTGTAGTGTCTTCACCGTTCAGTACCAATATTTCTAAGCAATGCTTATTTAGAGCAGTGTTTCCCAACCAGTGTGCCTCCAGCTGTTGCAAAACTACAAATCCCAGCATGCCCGTACAGCCTTTGGCTGTGCGGGCATGCTGGGAGTTGTAGTTTTGCAACAGCTGGAGGCACACTGGTTGGGAAACACTGATTTGAGAGCGCTGCCAAGGGGTAACTTCAGAACGGTTTTTATTATACTAAAGTATAATACAAAAACATTCCCTGTCACTGGCCCTACGCAGTAGAAAGAAAATGGAAGTTACACTTTGACGAATCTGTGGCATCAGTCTGGATTTGATTTGCTTGCTGAAATCGGATTTCTTCTGCTGAATGTTTTTATGTATGCTATTTTTAATAGATTTTTGGATTTTCTCCTCAGGTGTGGACCTTTTAGTGGAGCAGCCATTCTCCCTGGAAATGTTGACCTGCTTAGTAGAACTAACCCGTTTTGAGACATTGATTCCAAGGTTTTCTGCAACTGTGCCACCATGCTGGGTGGAAGTTCAGCAGGAACAACAACAAAGACGCCATCCCCAACATTTGCACCAGCAGCACCATGGCGATGCTGCCCAGCACACTCGTACCTGGAAACTGCAGAATGACAGGTATGCTCCTGCTTTAAATCAGACATGTAAAATAATTCTATTTGACTTTTTTTTTGGTCCAGATAAAAGGTAAACGTATAATCCCTGCAATGTGGCTTGTTCGGTTTTAAAGGGGTTTTGCCATCACATACAATGGGGGCATATAGCTAGGATATGCCCCCATTGTCTACCACGAGAATGGGGCAGGGATATTTATGGAGGGTGCATGCGTAGCTGCCCTCCATTCATTTCAAAGGGGCCGCCAAAAATATCCGAGCACTGGCTTGGCTATTTTTTGTCTGCCGCATAGAAATGAATGGGAGCAGGAGCCCGCTTGTGCACGGTGCGCTTCCATTCACTTATATGGGAGCAGCCCTTGGTGGTCCTCCAGCCACAACTTTCCCTGCTCCGTTCTCCTTGTAGGTGCGGCTCCCAGAGGTGGGACCTGCATATATCAGACAATGGGGGCGTATCCTAGCGATATGCCCCCATTGTATGTGATGGGAATGCCCATTTAAAGTAGATGTCCAAAAAATGTACATTTTTGCCTTAGTTTAAACCAACGGTGCACCTTAATGGCCATTGTGCCAGCATGACCAGAGAGTGTAGCTTAAAGGGAGTGTAAGCTTAAAGGGTTTCTGTCACCAGATTTAACCCTATTAAGCTAGCGGACATTAGCGATGTGCTAATGTCGGCTAAACCTAACTAGCCTATTCCTACTTTTCTCAGTGCCCCCGTTACGCTAAAAGGCTAACTTTTATAATATGCTAATTAGCCTCCAGCCTGTGCCTAAGCACCCTGTGTAACTTGCTGCATATGTGGTAATAGAAGGAAAAAAATACAGATATTCTATATATTAACTTATGTTCAGACAGTGGTTTTTGACCCGGTTTTAAGACATTCCTTCCACTGATGTCACGTCCACTTCTTTTCTTGTTCTATCTTCTGGGCGGTCAGTAGTCATTCCCGGAATCCTTCTGCTCCTTATGACTGGACTCTCTATAGAGAATACATGCCCCCTGACTAGAACACCTGCACTGTGGTCATGGGTGGTCATGGGACTCTAATTTTTACCCATAGGTAGTATGGTCATTGGCTTACTTCAGTTCTAAAATTCCTTTTTGTGATATTCCAGTCATTTTATCATTTCTATTGTATCTTGATGGACATGTTTTATTTCTCCTTAGCACCAGCTGGGATGAACACGTCTTTGAACTGGTGTTACCAAAAGCCTGTATGGTGGGGCACGTTGACTTCAAGTTTTTACTGAATTCAAACATCACTAACATTCCACAAATCCAAGTGACATTGCTCAAAAACAAGGCACCCGGATTAGCTAAAGTTAACGGTAAGATCTTCCTCTTTCTAATCTCCCTTTTCGACTCCCTGCCCCAATCTGACTTTCCCTCACCGATGAAATTCGAGGTGTCGGAGAGCACTTTCATGTATTTTCTGTGTGTAGAAACCCCAGCTTCTATAAGGCCTCCTGCACACAACCATATCCTTTTTGTGGGCCTGCAGAACCCGTATCCCGCCGTGTGCATGCCATTTTTCTCTCTCTAGAAATGTCCTATTTTTAGGGCAGGTGTAGGGCATGTTCTATCTTTCCAGTGGAGCTGCAGAATGATCACCTGGATGGGTCCGCATGCGGATCACTTGCGGACCGAAACTACGGTTGTGTGCATGAGGCCCAAAATAAGACGTTCAATATGAACAAAATTCTCCACTGCTGCCCCCTTTGGCATACTCCTATAGGTTCTGTACGAAGGGTTCCAGTTCTTAATATTGAGGTGTGGTTAAACTTTCTGTCTCTACCTGTGCAAGAGTTTTGGGGTGGTAAAGCAGACAACAGACTTCATGTTGCCTATTTTATTTTTCCATGCATTCTTTTAGGAATTTCCATCCAAGAAAAGTAAATATGTAGCAACAGCCGTACTGTTTAAAGTGGGTCTTGTCATCTCCGAAATCAATTTTAAACGAAGTATGCCACCAAGTACAGTGGGTGCCCCTGAAACATAGCAATACCCCCCTTAATAAAAATCTAATCCTGAGAAACACTGTTTTATTTTTATGCAAATGAGGTGTTTGGTGCATTGGCGGAGATGACTCAAAGGAAGCCAGGTGCCCACGGTGCTGCAAAAACCTTATTTGTATAAAAAGAAACATTTCTTAGTATTAAAGGGGTTTTCTGAGGCTTTGATCAGGATGGATCATCAGTATCTGATCGGTTACGTGCGGCGGCCTGGATGGTTCCAGACCCATTCAGCTTTAATGGGTCCGTGATCCGTCCGCACCGCAAAAAAATAGAACATGTTCTATTTTTTTTGCAGTGCGGAGGCACGGCCAGAGAGACCTCCAGAAGCACTATGTAGTTCTTCCGTGGGGTTCCGATCCGTGCTTCCGTTCTGCATCTCCGTGATTGCGGACACAACGGCCGTGTGCATGAGTAAAGATCAGGAAATAATCCATGGGCAGCACTTTTGTTCCAGTGGCGCGTGCTGGATTATTCTTTTACCTGCAGACATCCAATGTCGGGCTGCCCTAAACATCTGATCATTGCCCAGTCCTCAGATCATTAGGCATGTCTGAGGCAGTTTGCCGAGTATAATTCTGCCTACTAGTTAGGGTATCCTAGTGATCTTCTTTACCATGGTAGGTCTGAGACGCTCTCTATTTGCGCTGTATCTGAAACAAAGATAGACACGGCAGCCTGTTTCCTCCCGGATAAAGTCACACCAATCTTTCACTTAGAAAATTATATCAAAGTGGCTCACATGCCATTTGGGCCTTCTTGGGCCAGTAAGCCAAGAAAAATGCTCAATTTGCATAGAAGGCTATGTTGTGCTTAAGACATTTGTCTGTCTTGGTGAAAGATTCCCTTTAAATCAGTGTGAACCTGTTGTGTGTCCTAACACAGGGTTTGTTTCCCATTCTAGAGACACCAGTGGATAGACACATATCCTTTCCTCTGTCCCAAGCCTTCAATGTTGAAGTGCAGAGAAATGGAAAGCCTACTCTGGTGGATCTAAATGAGGACATGCAGAACATGGAAGTGGAGGATTCTCAGTGTAAGTATTAAATGTAGTCTGTAAACCCCAAATTCCTAAATCGTTTACAGCCCCTGCTCAAATTCCTAAAAAAAAAGTTATAATTCATAAAATAATAAGTAATTTAAGAGTAGTTTCATTGTCTTTGGTCTTGTTTGACCAAAGAATGTGGATATTACACGTTCTCATTTGCAGATAGAACTCTTGTGCCTGGTATTTGGTCACCAGCTCTTTTAATGTTGAGTACGACTTCCCTTCATTTTCGGTTCAAGCATGTTGAAATGTTTTTTTAAGCGTCAGACAGAATATTATTTTTGTGCATCTTCTTCTACTATTTTAGTATTTCTGCATGTACATAGTAGATTGTCTATTTCACGTAAAATGTCTTTTTCCTTGTTCAGGCCCACGGCTGTGCCCATTTTTAGAAGAACACAAAGAAGATGTCTTGTGTGGTCCAGTGTGGCTGGCAAGTGGTCTTGATCTATCAGGTCATGCGGGAATGCTGACCCTGACGAGTCCTAAGCTTGTAAAAGGTAGGTCTAAAATTACCTCATACAAATATACGAAGCAGCAAGGCTTCTCAAACCTCATTATTGAACAACCATGAATTTATTAATCTTCTCTAAAATCGTCAGATTTTTACTTCAGTTGAAACACTTAAACCATATTTTATATGCAGGTATGGCCGGAGGCAAGTATCGGTCCTTTTTAATTCATGTGAAGGCTGTGAATGATAGAGGATCAGAAGACCTTTGCAATGGTGGAGCCAGACCAGTTGTACGGATGCCCTCTTTAAAACCACAGAGTGTAAAGGGGCACTCTCTTGCTTCATTGTTGGCTAAGGTGGTACCAGGCAAGGTATGAAACCTTAACACGCAGTTGCTGTTTTTTTTTTTTTTTTTTTTTTTTTCCATTTTGATTAACTAGAGAATTGTCTTAATTTGAATTTCTTTTTTTTTTCACTTTCTCCTGAAGGACAAATCTACATCAAAACTGGATAACAGCACCTCGTCCCGGAAAGTCGATAACCTCAGGGGGTGTGACCTTCTCCAGGAAGTGTCTGTAACAATACGACGCTTCAAAAAAACCTGTATTCCAAAAGAAAGGTTTGTTGTGTTCAGGTTTAGTCAATGTATAGCAAACAAGGGGGTTTCTTCAGACTGCAGAACCCTTCCTCTAAAGCTGTTGATTGACATGGTCAATCATTGCACATATTAAAGATTAGCGAATTTCATGTTTTGAAGTTTGTGTGCGGGTTCGTGTTGCGGAATTTACTGAATTGCATTATGGATTCCGTTACCACGGACCATAACGCAATTCCATGACTGAATGCATAACGGAATGCCTTTTAGAGGCATTCTGTTATTTATTCCGTTATAATAGAAGTTTAAGGCCTGAATAACGGATCCATCTGGTTTACGTTATGCTGGAGTCATTTCTCCTTCATTTAGTTAGATTAATTATTGGTAGCCCATTCCCTATTACACAGAGATACGTGCTGCCGATAATTGTACGTCTGTCATCCATGTAAAATATGCAAATCATCCAACAAGTGATTACTAGCTGATAGGCAGCACGATTATACAAAATAAATATATTTTTGCTACATATGTCCCCCAAGAGGTCATAAAAAGACTGTTGGGGAACAATGATTTTGCATGTTTTCCTTTTTATTTATTTTTTCGTTTTATTTGTATTTTTTTTTATTTATAATTTTCTGTTTTTTGACAATTTTTTTTCCCGTTATTTGTATTTTATTATATTTTTTATTAGTTTTCAACATTTATTTATTTTTTTTAAATTTTGAACTTATTTTTTTTTACTTATCTTTTTCCACATAATTTGTCCCCAAGTGGTCACCGAAAGACCACTAAACAGTAACAGTGGAACCTCCACCGGAAACCAGTTTGCTGTGGGGGCTTTGTACAAGGCAAAGCTGATCAGGGTCTACTGACCCTGCAGCTCTGCGCTCCTCTGCCCCAAGCCGGGTCCATACTGCACAGCGCGCCACTCACCTATCTGAGGAGAAGGCAGAAGCGCTGATGAACCGCTTCTGCCTTTTCCTGGGCTCCCCCGCATTCACATACAGCCAGGGCCCGACCTGCTGCTAGAGAGCAGGAGCCGTCATACATCGTGGTGCGGCGCTCCAGGACGAAACGCAGCTGATCGCAGGATCAGTTGTGTTTCTGCCCAGCAGAACAGGGCCGCAAACCATGGCTCTGGGGGCCGCATGCGAGCCACGGGTCGTGCACCCCTGCTTTAGACCCTTTGACTTTTTTTCCCATTTTGTTATGTTGCTGCCCTGTGCAAAAATAAAAAATAATTCAAGTTTTTTTTCCCTGTCATTTTGCACTCAGTACCCCATAATAAAAAAGTGAAAACTGAATGTTCAAAATGCTAATTTAGGGTCCTTTCACACTGGCGTTTTTCTTTTCCGGCATAGAGTTCCGTCCTCTGCGCTCTATGCCGGAAAAATCCTGATCAGGATCATCCCCATGCATTCTGAATGGAGAGAAATCCGTTCAGGATGCATCAGGATGTCTTCAGTTCAGGACCGAAACGTTTTTTGGACGCAGCAAATACCGCGGCATGCTGCGCTTTTTGCTCCGTCCAAAAATCCGGAACACTTGCCGCAAGGCCGGATCCGGAGTTAATGCCCATTGAAAGGCATTAATCCGGATCCGGCCTTAAGCTAAACGTCGTTTCGGCGCATCGCCGGATCCAACGTTTAGCTTTTTCTCAATGGTTACCATGGCAGACAGGACGCTAAAGTCCTGCTTGCCATGGTAAAGTAGTGGAGCGGGGAGCAGTATGCTACCATCCGTGCAGCTCCGGGCGCTCAGAGTGACGTCAGGGCGCCCTACACGCATGGATCACGTGATCCATGCACATAGGGCGCTCTGACGTCATTCTGGAGCGCCCGGAGCCGCACGGACTGTAAGTATACCGCTCCCCCGCTCCCCACTACTACTATGGCAACCAGGACTTTAATAGCGTCCTGGCTGCTATAGTAACCTGAAAGCATTTCGAAGACTGATCAGGATCCTGATCAGTCTTCTAATGCTTTCAGGCGACTTGCGTTCTGACGGATCCGGCGGGACGGAAGTGCCTGCCGGATCCTCAGAACGCAAGTGTGAAAGAGGCCTTATTGAAAAGGAAAAACTAAAATCTAGCATTGACATACGTATTTAGACCCCTTACTCAGTACTCAGGTGAAGCACCTATTCTGTCCGCGTTGGGGACGCAAACAAACGGGGCGGAATGCATTTTGGTGCGTTTCGTTCAGTTTAGTTTTGTCCCCATTGACAATGAATGGGGACAAAATTAAAGCGTTTTCTTCTGCTATTGAGATCCTATGACTGATCTTAATAGCGGAATTGAAAATGCAGATGTGAAAGTAGCCTTATCCCCTGGGATAATTTGCATTTCAATATGACAGAATAGGATCAAAGAAAATGAAATGACCAAGGGAGGAATTGTTCTTAATTATTCTTTTTTTTTCTTTTTGAGGTATTTTCTATGTTTAGTATATCTTTCCCTTTTCTCAATGAAGTCCTATTTTTAAAAGCAGCAACCGGTCCAGCACGCATGTGGCTGCTTCAATCAATTCTATGGGAATTCCGGAGATATCTGAGCACTGTACTCGGCTATCTCCAGAACTCTCTTAGAAATGAATGTAGGACCCCCACTGATCTAATAGTTATGCCTTATCTTGTGGATAGGGGATCACTTCTAACAACAGAATACCCCTTTAACTGTATTTTTTGTTCAATATTTCCACTTTAGGGTCCAGCGGTGCGCCATGCTGCAGTTCTCCGACTTTCATGAGAAGCTTCTGCACACACTCTGTAAAAAGACAGCCGATGGATTGGCTACAGAGCATGCACAGAGTTTGGTTCTAGATATTCTTTGTTGGCTGGCTGGTGTACATTCTAATGGACCGGGCAGGTATGGTGACCTCTGACAGTACACATCTAAACTTCAAGCTATTCGTTTCTCTTCTTATAAATGGGTTATCCGGGAATTATTTAAAATGGCTGCCAGCAACCTGTCCTAGGATGTGAGTAGGACTGGTTGCCACCACTTTCAGAGCTGCCTAGGGAGGTGAGGGGAGGGTGATAACCAGTGCTGCTCACATTCTTGGACAGGTTTTTTGTGGTCATTTTAAATATTTCTCCTAGAACCCCTTTAATAGTCTAGCAGAGGGTTTGAGTCTGAAGCCAGAGACACATGAGCGAGTTCAATGCAATAAACTCGCGGCGTGTGTCAGTGAGAAGTCCCGTCCTCACCTTGCTCCTCTTGACAGGATTGCACAGCATTATACTGATATGTTATGCTGTGTAACCCTTAGAGTTATTGAATATTTTGTAGTGCACTGACTGCATTATGTCAGTGTAATAACGTAGATATCAGGACTCTCAGGGTTAGGGCTCATGCAAACGACCTTATGTATTTTGTGGTCCGCAAAAAATATAATGACGTCCATGTGCATTCCGTATTTTGTGGAATGGAACAGCTGGCCTCTAATAGAACAGTCCTATCCTTGTCTGTAATGCGGACAATAATCGGACATGTTCTACTTTTTTACGGAATGGACACACGGAAACGGAATGCACACGAAGTAACTTCCGCATACGGTCAGCAAAAAAACGGACATGGAAAGAAAATACGTTCGTGTGGATGAGCCATTACACAGCATTATAAATCAGTATAATGCTCTGCGATCCTATCAAGAAGAGCGTGTTCAGGACGGGACATCACTGACGCTGCGAGTTTATTGCATTGAACTCGCTCGTGTGGCTCTGGTCTAGGGGCTCTTTCACACGAGTGGATGCTGTGCGTGGAATCCGCTGCGTGAAATAGAGCCTAACAAAGACATGGAGCATTAACATGATTGATAATGCTCTTTGCCTCTCTGTGACCTTTTTACTACAAAATCAGTGACAATTCTATCTCAGTGTGATTTCGTAGTAAAAATTATTAGAAAGGCAGAGCATTATCAATCATGATAATGCTCCGTGTCTCTGCTGTCCGGAACGGGGCTTGGCTCTGTTTCATGCAGCAGATTCCACCCACAGCCTCCGCTCGTGTGAAAGAGCCCTAAAGGAGAGAGAAAAAGTAACTTGTATAGTTCAAAGGGCAATTACTCAGACTCCCAATCAGTAAGTCACTGGGCCCATTTAACAGAAAATAGATGCTGTAAAGATGTTGACTGTGCTATGTTTTTTATAAGTTGCGTTTTTAAAGGGGACGATTGAGTACTGACTTATTCTTTAGCGTAAGCACTTGTGGCACTCACATGCAAAAAATAATCGATAGTGCTCCTAGTGTTAGTCACCTGCTGCGTTTCATCAGATACGTATCGGCGATCACAGCGCTTTGTGCGATCTCTGATGGCATCAGAGACTAAATGCCCCCAGTGTTAGATTTTAACCCCCCCTGCAGCCCCCAATCATATTGTGGCAGGGGGGGTGGTTGTGGGAGGCAGGCGGTGTGGCAGGCAGGTTCGCAATAGCGATCGGCTGCCCGCCTCCTCTGTATTCTTCCCTGGTGTCTAGTGGTTTTAGCAAAGTGTCAGCACATTGCTGACACTTTGCTAAAAAAAAAACTGCTGACATCTGTGCTGCAGATGTCAGCAGTTTTCACCCATTCCGTGCCCCGGTTCGTACGGACCGCTGTATGGAAGGGGTTAACAGGGAGGGAGCTCCCTCTCTCTCCCATCGGGGGCTGCTGTGCCTTTGCAGCCCCCTGACAGGATGGGATCGCAGAGGGAGGGAGCTCCTGTCCCTCCCTATCACCCGCTGCTCAGTTCTGACAGCGGGTGATGGTTACCATGGCAGCAGGACGCTTTCAGAAGCGTCCTGCTCTCCATGGTCCTGAAAGTCTAAGCAGACTTGTGCTAAAGGCACAACTCTGCTTAGACTATGTAAAGTAAAAAAAATACAGTACAGTATTTTTTTTTGCAAATTTTCCATCTTAATCGATTTTTCCATTAACAAAGCAAGGGTTAACAGCCAAACTAAACTCAATATATATTGCCCCGATTCTCTAGTTTGCAGAAACACCCCATATGTGGTCGTAAACTGCTGTATGGCCAAACGGCAGGGCGTAGAAGGAAGGGAACGCCATATGGTTTTTGGAAGGCAGATTTTGCTGGACTGGTTTTTTGACACCATGTCCCATTTGAAGCCACCCTGATGCACCCCTACAGTAGAAACTCCCAAAAAGTGACCCCATTTTGGAAACAAAGGGATAAGGTGGCAATTTTGTTTGTATTAGTTTAGGGTAAATATGATTTTTGGCTATATTACACTTTTTTTGAGGCAAGGTAACAAAAAATAGAAATTCTGAAATTTCATCTCTATTTACCAATAACTCTTGTGGAACACCTAAAGGGTTAACAAAGTTTGTAAAACCGGTTTTGAATACCTTGAGGGGTGTAGTTTCTTAGATGGAGTCACTTTTATGGAGTTTCTACTCTATGGGTGCATCAGGGGAGGCTTCAAATGGGACATGGTGCAAAAAAATCAGTCCAGCAAAATCTGCCTTCCAAAAACCATATGGCGTTCCCTTCATTCAGCACCCTGCCGTTTAGCCATACAGCATTTTACCACCACATATGGAGTGTTTCTGAAAACTACAGAATCAAAGCAATAAATATTGAGTTTTGTTTGGCTGTTTACCCTTGCTTTGTTACTGGAGAAAATGGATTCAAATGGAAAATATTCCAAAAAATCGAAATTCAGATTTTTTTTTTTCTCCATTTGCTATTAACTCTTGTGGAAAACCTAAAGCAGGCATCCTCAAACTGCGGCCCTCCAGCTGTTGTAAAACTACAACTCCCACAATGCCCTGCTGTAGGCTGATACCTGTAGGCTGTTTGGGCATGCTGAGAGTTGTAGTTTTGCAACAGCTGGAGGGCCGCAGTTTGAGGATGCTTGACCTAAAGGGTTAACAACCTTTGTAAAATCAGTTTTGAATACCTTGAGGGGTGGTTTCTATTATGTAAGCCTCACAAAGCGACTTCACCCTGTACTGGTCCCTAAAAGGTGGGTTTTGGAAAATTTCTGAAAATTTTCAAGATTTGCTTCTAAACTTCTAAGCCTTGTAACGTCCCCAAAAAATAAAATGGCATTCCCAAAATGCTCCAAACATGAAGTAGACATATGGGGAATGTAAGTCAATAACTTTTTTTTGGCGGTATTAACATGTATTATAGAAGTAGAGAAATTGAAACTTGGAAAATTGCAAATTTTTCCAAATTTGGTATTTTTTTATAAATAAAAATGAAATATTTTTACTCCATTTTACCACTGTCATGAAGTACAATATGTGACGAAAAAACAATCTCAGAATGGCCTGGATAAGAAAAAGCATTTAAAAGTTATCACCACATAAAGCGACACTGGTCAGATTTGCAAAAAATGGCCGGGTCCTTGGGGTGAAATAGGGCTAAGTCCTTAAGGGGTTAATGAGGACTATGGTAGGTGTGGTTGTATTGCAATTTGCAAGGTGCTGTGACCCAACAACTCGCTGAAATCCAAACCCAAGGTGCCCTTTTCTTTAATCTGTTTCCTTTTTATTTTCCAGCTTACGAGAAGGAAAAGAGAGCTTGTTGTCTAAAACAAGACGATGTCTATCCGATATTGTGCGCACATGTTTTTTTGAAGCAGGAAGAAGTATAGCTCATAAATGTGCCCGCTTCTTAGCACTCTGCATAAGGTTTGTATGGTCGGACAAGTAAAAGTCTGTAATATATTTCATATGTGAGTAGTCTTGCCAGTGTTCTTTCATATTCAGTTGAACTAGTTGTCTTCACCATAGAGCAGGGGTAGGCAACCTCCGGCACTCCTAGCACGCACACTTGCTCTGCTCTTCTCATAACTCCCATAGAAATGAATGGAGCATGCTGGGAATTCTAGTTTGACTACAGCTGGACTGCCGACGGTTGCTGACCCCTGCCGTAGAGGCTTCATTGTGGATTGGTGATAACGATTGCTAATGGCATATCCAGTCATTTCCAATACCACGTTACTGATGTATAGTCCATCTTTTCTCCTGACTGCTTGCTTCACTGCATGAAATCCTATAACTGTCTCTGCCCCTTGCTCTATCTACCTACTATATCTTAACATTTATGGAGAGGGAGCACCAGAATGTTCAGTTAGGGTGCTGCCCCGCTTTTTTTATTAATTTTTTTGGGCTTGTAAAAGAACACGATGAAATGCATAGGTTTTTTTTTTTTTGACTCCGATAACATTTTACATGCTGCAAAAAAAAAAAAGGCAGGTCTTAAAATGTCAGTGCTAGAACACAGTGTTTGTGGGGCATTTTTATATTTTCATATTGGCCACCATATAACATCAGGCAATGACATTTTTTTGCACACAAAAAAGTTGTGTTTTTCTGGAAATAAAACTTGTAGAACAGTTTAAGCCTCATTCACACGTCAGTGTTCCACAAATGTGTGCTGTACGTGTTGGCTGCGGACAGCGCCCATCCCCATTCATTTTAATGTGTGTATTCACACATCAGTGTGTTAGCACCTTCCGTGGGTCCGTTTGTTTTATCACGGATGCGTGCTCTATTTTGTCCGTGTTCACGGATCCTTCAAGCCCATTAAAGAATATGGGTCCGTAAAAACACGGATTCAACACAGATGCCATCCGTGTTTCACGGATCAGTAGGAAAAAATGCTTTGAAAATTATTTTTCAGCTTTTTCAACACACGGCCCCAACATGGATCCATCACGGACTTCTTCAGAGGCATCACTGACCACCTTTTCTCAGATTTAAGCATGGACTTGTGAATGGGGCTTTAGTCTGTTAACTCAAACTCGAGTTTGAGATTGTCCGTGCTACAGATATTGATGACCTATCCTCAGTATATGTTATCAATATCAGATTGGCAGGGGTCCAAAATCCTGGCACCGCCGTCGATCAGCTGTTTGTAGGGGCTGCAACGCTCACGCAAGTGCTGCGTCCTTATCAATGTTTACCTGCGTGCTGTCTCGCGTGTCGTGGTAGTGCGGTGTGATTACAGCCCCAGCTGTAATTGCATTGCACCACCGCTACAAGGAACACTGTGTGCAGGAAAGCACTGAAGAGGACGCCGCACTTGCACAAGACCCTGGCTGATCGGCTTGGGTGCCTTGAGTCGAACCCTTGCTAATCTGAAATTGGTGAGCTGTCCCCAGAATAGGTCATCAATATCTGTAATCCAGACATCCCCTTTAAATATTGTCGTTCATGAAATGGATTATTTCTTGTGATCTTATTTTTCCCTCATTTCCCTTCAAAGCAATGGAAAATGTGATCCGAATCAACAAGGCTTTGGCTTTGTTCTTTTGAAAGCTTTGCTGGAAAACATGACTTATCTTCCCTCTGCAGCAACTGGAGGTATTTGCAGTTTTACTTGTGCTTTGTCTGTTGGCATCTCATAGAGAGCCCCTTTCCAATAGGTGGCAGTAACAGGATGTTTTTCTTTCTTTGCATATTATTTTCCAATGAGCAGTGCCTCTATGACGCCATATACACCTAGTCTCCTTAAAGGGGTAATGCCATGATGTAAAAAATGAAAGTCAGACATCATATAGTACATGGGAGTACCTTTCTTACAAAACTAGAACGAGCCCTGTACCTCACATGGGTCCAGAGATCTCCACACTGCCCCAGTTGCTCTGCTAGATTATCTTCAGCTTGGCAGCTCAGGGGCATGTCCTTTCTGCTGCAGCTCTCTCCCTTGTAACTGCCAGAGCTTCTAACAGAACATATGGCTGGTGGCAGTTGAAGATTTAGGGCCCTTGCACACGATCTTAAGCCCTCCGAGACATACGTTCCATGAGCGGGCCATATGTCCCGGCGCGGCAAAGATCGTGCGCACGGGAGTGCCTGTAGGGTACAATGATGCTGTGCACGTCGGGCCGCCGGCGCTGCTATTGTCCTGCACTCCTAAAATCATATGAGCGCGGGACAATGGTCCCGCAGGCGGCCCAACGTGCACAGCATCATTGTAACCTATGATGCTGTGCGCACGATCAATGCCGCTCCGTGACATATGGCCCACTCACAGGCCTTATTTCTTGGAGGGCATACGGTCATGTGCAAGGGGCCTTATTCTGAGCATGTTACGACCAGCTCAGTGAGACGGGACCAAAAAAGAAAGGGAAAAGAACAAACAGCAGGTGGCGCTATACAGATACATTTTATTGAATAACTCACTAGCTATACCACATTTTTAATTACATCCAATTACAAATGTATTCAGATCTAGGTGCTAGTTTGAAAAATGTAGACTGTTATGTGACACAACCCCAGCCAGTACTTCTGCTAAGTTGTATTATACCTAATAGCTGTTGGCTGAAGAGTCTACGCTCCACATTTATATATTTTTCTTTATCGCTGCAGGAGCAGTCTACTGGTACTTTGTCTTGTTAAATTATGTGAAGGATGAAGATCTGGCTGGTTGTAGCACTGCCTGTGCCTCTCTGCTTACAGCCGTGTCCAGACAGTTGCAGGACCGGCTTACATCTATGGAGGCGCTACTTCAGACTAGGTAAAACGGTTTATAGAAAATCTGATGTAGATATTATCATGTGTCTTAATGGATTTTTACACTTTTGTTTATTGCAAGCATCACTGTGAGTTTCTGCCATCAGCAGAGATTATCATTATTATTATTTTTTTAGATTTGACATAATGAGAATTAAAATTCCATCCATTTGTATTGTAGATATGGACTGTACAGTTCTCCTTTTGATCCAGTACTCTTTGATTTGGAAGTCAGCGGCTCCTCATGTAAAAACATATACAACAGTAGCTCTGGAATCCAGTCAGATGAAATTGACCTTTCAGATGTTCTTTTAGGTAAGTAAAGCAGTAGCAAACGTTTGTAGAATATAGACCCTTCTTTTGGTAAGAACGTTAAAGGGACACTACCTTTAAAATAAACTTTTGAAGTGTCACAGAGACATGTCAAAAGTTTAGATCATGTTGGGGCTGAGTGCAGAGACCCCCACCGATCTCTAGAATGAAGGGAGAGAAGTACATATGTTGTGCGCTCTCTCCTGGCTGCTGAGGACAGAATTGAGGTGGGACCATAGACCTTTAAGGAGTCCATCTCAAGGAGGGAGAGCGGGATGTGTTCGCACCCATTCTCTTACCTTATTTTAGAGGTCGGTGGGGGTGTCAGCACTCTGACCCCACTAATCTAAACAAGTCAGTGACACTTAAAACCACACATCTGAAAACTGGAAAGTTCAGTAACTTATTTTATTGCCATGATTGATATTGAAAAAAAAGTGCGGGGGACCATTTAAGGGTGGTTTAACATCAGTTTTCCCCCAAAATAGCACATTTTTAGCTGCATTTTTGCACGTTTTTCAGTGTTTTTTTTTTTGTTGCAGTGGGAGAAACAGTGCATCTAGATCAGGGATGCTCAACCTGCGGCCCTCCAGCTGTTATAAAACTACAACTCCCACCATGCCCTGCTGTAGGCTGATAGCTGTCCGCTGTTCGGGCATGCTGGGAGTTGTAGTTTTGCAACAGCTGGAGAGCCGCAGGTTGTGCATGCCTGATCTAGATGTTACATGTTGCCCATTAGTAAAATTTAAACCTTGCTTTTTTTTGTGTGGCATTTTGATTGTTTCCTATGTTTTTGTCCCTTGGTGTTCCTTTTTACTTCCAGTCACAGCATGCTCGGGGTGTGGCGTTTTTTCTGGTATTTTCCAAAAGAAATCTCTATAGGAAAAAAAAATGCCTGGGTGAAAAAAATAAATTAACTCTAATTCCCCAAAGCATTTTTTTTTTTACAAGCCAAGAAAGCAACGTACAGTGGCAGTGTCCTATTATTGCATTTGTTTTATGCATAAGGGTATTCCTCTGTGTACCTCCACATGGGGCTACTGTATAGTATACTGTATACCTCAGTTAAAAGAAGAAGAAAAAAAATAAACGGCGTCTGTGGTTACTTTTGGTCTGTGTCTGTACTTTACCTGGCACATACACTGAATGGGTTCACCCATATGTGGTAAGAACACTGATTCACCTCCTTACTCGAAACAATTATAAGAAAGTGTCTGAAATGCCATCCAGGGATTGGCTGCCATGTGAAAAACTGACTTTGTATTAGAATTGTTTCATATGAGGCTTAGGAGAGAGTAAAATGCAGTAATAAAAAAATGCCCCCAAAAGTGTACATAATCTGTAAAGGGAACCTATCACTTTGAAGATAGTCTTTCTGCTACAGGCAGCATGTTATAGAGCAGAAGGAGCTGAGCAGATCAATGTATAGTTTTATGGGAAAATATTTAGTAAAACTTGCAATTTATGAATTTATATTCCCGCTAATCCTGGGCTTTGAAATCCAGGAGGTGGTCCTATCAGTGACTGACAGCTATCTGTAGACACGGTCATAAAGGGAAGGCTGTCAATCACTGATGGGACCACCTCCTTGACTTCAAAGCCCAAAGTGAGCAAGAAATTAAACCAATGAAACACTGTTTATAGTGAATATTTTCTCACAAAACTTATCAGTCTGCTCAGCTACTACTGCTCGATAACGTGGTGCCTGCAGTTCAAACACCATGTTCAAAGTGACAGGTTCCCTTTAACGACTGTACACTTGTGGGGGCATTTTTGTCATGATTGTATCTTACTTATTTTGGGCTAAAAATAATTTTTACTTCTTTTTTTTTTTTTTAATAGCTGTTTCTGAGTTACAGGAGTTAGAAATCAGTCTGTTTGCAAGCAGTCGCTTTCTTTTCTTTGAATGCCATTTGTAGCTCTTATCTGATAAACACTTTTTAAGCTATATTCTTATCAGTTTGATAAGAATTGAGCTATAAGTGTTGATGAGGTCAATAGATCAGAGATAAGAGCTAGAAAAGGGAATCCGAGAAAACAGCCTGATTTGTAACCCCTGTATCTCAGAAATGACTGAACATTTTTAATAAAATTCAAATGAAAAAAAAATGAAAATGCAGTCTCAAAAAATTGCCCCGAAGGAGTCCATATCCTTTAATGTGACTATAGTCAGATTCTGATTTTCTATATTAGAGATGGCTTTAGTGACTTGCCATTGCTGTTTTATGTCTGCTCTATAGATCAGCTGATATGACCTTTATCGTTTCATGCTCATTTGCTCCTATCTATGGATCCATCTGTTTCAGTGTCACACAGTGGAATCATGAGGGACAGTTTACAACTGTTAAGAACATTGCAGACATGCAATTCAAACTTTGGGCGGAACAGTATTAACAATTGCTGTCCATCGGGATTCATAGTAGAAAAATTATATCTTTATGGAGTATAAACTGTTGTACTGATAAACCCATACATCGGCCCGTTTTCTTCACAGGTAGCGGAAAAGTGAACAGCAGCACAGCTGCCGAGGGCAGTTTCACGTCTCTGACTGGGCTGTTAGAAGTTGAGCCTTTGCACTTTACTTGCGTTTCCACAAGTGATGGCACCAGAATTGAGAGGGACGATGCAAGTACGTTTACAGGTACATACCATTTTTTTTTTCTTCTTTTGCAACTCTATAATGTATTCTTGACCATGTTGTATTGGCACTGTATCCTGACCCTTTAAGGGGTTTTCTGAATTTTATTTTTACTGATAACCCACTCTGCACCCCGCTGATATGCTGTTCCAGGGAGCTACCACACTCGCCGTAGCTCTGGTGAGCACGGGCAGCTCACCAAGCACAGCTCTTTACATAATATACATGCTGAGCTGCAACTAGGCCATGGGACCGATGTACTGTGACGTCACTTGGCCTAGAAAGAGGCCGTGGCGCTCACAGAGCTCCCAGCCTCTCCTAACAGCTGATCTGGCAATGTGCTACACAAACAATCCATTCAGATTTGTGGAACAGATCTTCCAGTCATTTAAATTTTCTGTAACAAATCTTCCCACTGTAAACAAGAACTTAAAGGAGTTTCAACAGCGAGATGGGACTAAGGGCCCACCCAGGGCCGGCGCAAGGATTTTTGCCGCCCTAGGCAAAAGAAAAGTTTGCCGCCCCCTCCTCCCCCATGTGACATCACAATGCCCCACCCATATGATTTGCCATATTAAAGGGGTCCTGCAACTTATTTAAACTGATGATCTATCCTCTGGATAGATCATCAGCATCTGATCGGCAGGGGTCTGACACCCGGGACCCTTGCCGATTAGCTGTTTGAGAAGGCAGCAGCGCTGGCAGTAGCGCCTTAGCCTTCTCTCTGTTTACCGCAGGCCCAGGGACGTCACGACTTGTATCACTGGCCTGGGCGCGGCTAAGCTCCATTCAAATTAACAAAGCTTAACCCCGCCAAGGCCAGTGATACTAGTCGTGACGTCACTGCGCCTGCGGTAAACAGCGAGAAGGCCGCAGTGCTACTGCCAGTGGGGCTATCCTCTCAAACAGCTGATCGGCGGGGTTCCCGGGTGTCAGACCCCTTCCGATCAGAAGCGGATGATCTATCCAGAGGATAATCATCAGTTTAAATAAACTGCAGAACCCCTTTAACTAACGCCAGTTGTCTCTCTCCCCCTCCTGTCATTCTCTCCCCCCCCCCCCCCCACCCCTTGTTAGCCTCTTTCCCTTTTGTGTCACTCTCCCCCGAAACCCCCCACCCCCCCACCCACACTATTATTCTCTTTACTCCCCTTGTTATTCTCTTTCCCTTTTGTGTCATTCTCTTTGTCCCCTTGTCATTGTCCCCCTCCCCTTGTCATTCTTTTTCTCCCTCCCCCTACCTCTAGTGTAGCGTGGCCGGGCGCTGTATGGTCCATGGGTACAGGAGCTTTAGTTTCCTGTACCCGGGCAGACTGACAGGAAGTGCACACTGTGTGCGCACTTCCTGTTAGTCCAGCCGGGTACAGGACAGATGCTCGGCAGATACAGGACTCGGCCACGCTACAATGAGGGAGTGACGGGAGGGAGCGATGAGCGCTTCCCTCCTGTCAGTCCCTCTCTTCATGCTGCGCCTGGGCGGTGCGCCCTCATGGACGCGCCAGCCCGGGCAGTGCTGCAGCCGCCTGAGGCTCTTAATAGAGCGCTTGGGCGGCTGCAGTATGAGGGGGGCTGGCGCTCCTAGCGGCTGCCTAGTCAGCCTATAGGACGCGCCGGCCCTGGGCCCACCCACTCAGCACTCCGCTGTTTCCGTTACTCCCATTGTGAACAGGAGCTACCCCTTTTGGGACAACCCTTTAATGTGTGTGTATGTTTTAGCGAATGTTGGTAAAACTAACCTATATGATGATTAGGCTTTCTGCACATGATTGCATTTATTTACATAGTCGTGTTTTCTTTCTCCCTATGCCAGTGAGTACGTTTGGCGTGACCCCAGCAGTGGGCGGCTTGTCTGCCGGTACAGTGGGAGAAGCCTCAACCGCTCTGAGCTCCGCAGCTCAGGTCGCTCTACAATCGCTCTCTCATGCAATGGCCTCCGCCGAACAGCAGCTCCAGGTACTGCAAGAGAAACAACAGCAGCTTCTGAAGCTTCAGCAACAGGTGGGAGGACGTTTCCCCACGTTCACTTTGAACACCACATGCTGAGAACCTTGTTCATGCCAAAAGATGGTCATGTCTTTACGTGAAATGTTTTCTGGAGGTTTCCATTTCACTAAATTTCCCAAAGAGTATTTTAAAATCAAGCTCTTAAAGAGGACCTCCCAGATGTTCAACATACCACAGCCTGCATTCCTCAGCAGCTAAGTTATTCCTTTCTCTTGTGGTGGTCTTTAACTCTGTCTTCTCCCATTTCTCCACCATTGGTGCTGTTTGCTTCACCATCTGATAGCAGTAAATTGTCAGGCGGCCATTGACAGGAGACTGCCCACCTGACAATGCTCTGCTTTCGGGAACTGGTAGTGGAAGAATGGGAGAAGGTAGAAGTGAAAGAAACAGTCCTGGAGTCGGCGATAATTCATCTGCAATGTTATGCAGCCTGTTGAACTTCTGTGAGGAAGCGACATATTCTCTTTAAACGGTGAGAACTTGGTGAGCATGGTGTGTGGGGTTCCTTCATCTCATCTGCTCACTCAGATTTACTAGAGGTCTTTGAAATCAACTTCTGTGTAACGTGAGATGCTGACACCCAAGATACTGTTTAGACCAATGCATGTAGCGTGTATACAAGCAGTGATCTTTGCACAGCGGCCGTCTCACTTTCTTACTCAGAAGAGGAAAGAGTGGGATCTGGATGTCATTGTCTTGTGCTATGAAAATCTTTGTGCTTTACCGGACTTAATTACCCTTTAAAACTTAACGTTTATTGAGATGCATTAAAATAAATAATTACCCCACAAATAAGGTGCAAAAATGTAAATAATTGATACTGGAGACACTTATAAATGGATAGATGGAACTACTACACAAAATCAATGTTAGTAATGTAGCACCACCACAGTGGCTACTCGCGATACCGAGGAACCAAGGATGTAGGTTATCAAGATGCTGGATAATCCTTTTCCCCAAATAGCAGGATGGTCACTTGAATGTTAATTGTAGAGACTTGAATATCGTTTGCAGGAGCTTATAATCTTCCAGTAATAATAGTGGAGCATACACATCATAGATAGTCATCCGCTTTCAAACGGTGTAATCGCCTCGAAAGCGATGGTCCCACTTATCGTTGGCCGTGCCCTGCACTGAGTGTCCCTACCAATCAGGTGTTCCCCTTGTGTAGTGATGCCAAAGTTTTCAGTCGGTAGTCCCAAATAGCAATAAAGTCTCCAAAATATACATCGCCAACGCGTTTCCCCTTTCACATTATTGGTTCTTCAGGGGACTTGACAAAACGGGCACAATAGCGTACAGTCGATATGAAGGCCCATGGATGTAATGGCCCGCAGCGGTACCCGCTTCCCGCTGCGGGTTTAAATACTCTGTATATACCAGTTATTGACGTCTCTGAACACACCCAATGTTATGACCCCTCATCCTAGAGTATAGTGTGTGTCAATGCACGTAAAGATGGGGTGTACAGGGAATCGGCTGCTCAAGCGCGCGCTCCGTATTACTGGCCCTATAGCCCTGGCAAGCCGGCACCAGCGCCTGAAAGTGCAGGGCGCTAATAGATGATGAATCGCGCATGCGTCCGCCCAGTTACTGATACTTGTATTACTGACATGCTGATTCCTGGCGCTGAAGTGCGCATGCGTGGGAGTCTGTGATCTAAAGTTGACGGAACATGGTTCCCACATATGGTAGTATATAATATATCTCAAAAACCCAAATTCAAGTTGTATATATCAAATGATAAAAGGGTACATATGGTTATACAGAGTATTAAGGGCATTAAAACATCAGACCCTATGTATACATTGGATGTGGGCAAATATCATAAGGAGAAATCTGAATTACAGTCAAAAGTCTGCACAACATAAAACCTAATCTCATAGATATAAAAGTAGATGTTAGATCAATCACTGATCCAAAACATCTTTTTTTGGCCGATAACTTATATTGTCAGAGTGGCTTAAATAAAGACACCTCGAAATAAAAAAATAAGGCTCTGGATATATCTTCACAAAAAACTCACAAATGGATGAGTCTCATTTAGTCCCACAGGGGTCACAGATTTTAACCTAAACATCGACGAATTTGCTCTGTGACACAAAAATGTAAGAACCTAGGGTTACCTCCATGTACTTCATGTACGTGTCTAGAAATAGGGGTGTCCCTTTTGTGCCTAATATAGCCTAAAAGATCCCCTATCCTCCTCTGTAATTCCCTTACTATTTTTCCTACATACTGGAGTGGACCGGTACAAGTACAAAGATAAACCACTCTTGAGGTTTTACAGTTTGCAAAATCTCGTATTTTATATTCCCCCTGTGTGACAACTCTCACAAAGCTCTTGGTAGTATATACGGTATATATGGAGATGCTATACAGCCACTACATCAATACATTCCACAGATTCTTCTCTCCAACCATGTGCCAGATTGTTTAGGGAGGGTGCAGTGATTGTGTACAAGTCATCTCTACGAGATCTTCCTCTTCTGAAGGTAATAGCAGGATGGTCAGGTATTGCATCTCTGATATCAGGGTCCATTTTTAAGATATCCCAATACTTGTTAAGGACACCCCGCACTCTCCTGCTTCGATTATCATATGTCCCTACAACACGCACAATTTTTTTCCTCATTACTTGTCCTGTCGCTGTCCTTAAATTTGGGAATAAGTAATTCAGTCCTATCCTTGTTACAGGCATATTTGTAAGCATTAAGTATTTTCTGTGGATATCCTCTCCTTATGAATCTAGATTGTAAGTCCTTGGCCTGGCGGTGGAAGTCCTCCTTAGGCCTCTTTCACACTTGCGTTGTTAGGATCCGGCGTGCACTTCCGTCGCCGGAAATGCCCGCCGGATCCGTCACAACGCAAGTGACCTGAAAGCATTTGAAGACTGATCAGTCTTCAGTATGCTTTCAGCGTTACTATGGCAGCCAGGACGCTATTAAAGTCATGCTATAGTAGTAGTGGGGAGCGGCGGAGCAGTATACTTACAGTCCGTGCGGCTCCCGGAGCGCTCCAGAATGACGTCAGAGCGCCCCATGCGCATGGATCATGTGATCCATGCGTGTGGGGCGCCCTGACGTCACTCTGGAGCGCTCCAGGAGCCGCATGGACTGTAAGTATACTGTTCCCCCGCTCCCCACTACACTTTACCATGGAAGCCGGGACTTTAGCGTCCTGGCTGCCATGGTAACCATTGAGAAAAAGCGAAACATCGGATCCGGCGATGCGCCGAAACGACGTTTAGCTTAAGGCCGGATCCGGATTAATGCCTTTCAATGGGCATTAATTCTGAATCCGGCCTTGCGGCAAGTGTTCCGGATTTTTGGCCGGAGCAAAAAGCACAGCATGCTGCGGTATTTTCTCCGGCCAAACAACGTTCCGGTCCTGAACTGAAGACATCCTGATGCATCCTGAACGGATTTCTCTCCATTCAGAATGCATTGGGATAATCCTGATCAGGATTTTTCCGGCATAGAGCCCCGACGACGGAACTCTATGCCGGAAAACAAAAACGCAAGTGTGAAAGAGCCCTTATTTGAGCAATTTCTGCGAATGGGAGCAGTGATTTTGTACACTAGTTCCATTTTTCCATTTATAAGTGTCTCCTGTAACAATTATTTACATTTTTGTACCTTATTTGTGGGATAATTATTTATTTTAATGCCTCTCAATAAATGTTAAGTTTTAAAGGGTAATTAATATATATACTCAGTGACAACAAGATGCATTATACTGAAAAGGGGTTTCTTAAATAGCAGTTTCACAAATGGGAAATTAATTTATTTTATTTTTTGAAACTTTGGTTCCAGTTCCCTTTCTTCTGTTTTGCTGTTGGTTGCCAGTGATATATTAAATAGTTTGCTAAGGGGGCTAATATTTTTGGCAGGGGCCTTAGTCCACTGGTTTTTACAGGTCAGTGCTGGTTTCTGCTTCCTGGCCCTCTCAAGACATGCTGAAAACCCCTGGAGATGCTTTCTTCTCCAGTCCTTGACTGAGCAGGCATTTGCTGCATGTCAAGATGGGACCAGTATGGCTTTTAGTTTTTTATACCACCCTCAGCCCTGAGCAACCCCTTTTAGCTATGAAATAATCATGGACCTTCTTGTTGTCTGATTGAAGTTTGTGTGCAAACTAACCTCACTTTGTTTCTAGGCATTAAGATATGCACTCTGAAACATTTAGTCTTAATTTGCTGCTATATTTTATTGCGACTAAAAGGCTTCTAAATACTTTAGCTCTTTGTTTTGTGGCATGGGATTTTGTATTCATTTTGCCCCTACTTATAATCGTGCACTTTTCTCTTGTCCTTACCTTTTTCAGTTTTTTTTGTAGAATGTATTTTTTGCATGTATGAAGCAGCTTGACCCTCAGTAATATTTTATATTAAAATGGGTTTCGTTTTTGGAGCATTTATTTTGCAAAAATAAATTTACATGTTAAACGCGTGGTGCATTTGTGTTTGCTGAATTTTTAATGTAATGATTTACTATAACAATTTATTCTTTCCAGAAGGCAAAACTGGAGGCCAAGTTGCATCAGACCACAGCAGCCGCTGCTGCAGCCGCCTCTGCGGTGGGCCCAGTTCACAACTCCGTGCCTTCCAACCCTGTGGCTGCACCGGGATTCTTTATCCATCCATCTGATGTCATCCCTCCCACCCCAAAAACGACTCCTCTCTTCATGACGCCGCCACTCACACCACCTAATGAGGCCGTATCAGCCGCCATCAATGCTGAACTCGCCCAGTTGTTCCCTGGCACAGTTATTGATTCTCCTCCTGCCATTCTTGCAGGACATGGCAAAAATGCTAGCAAATCCAGAGGGGTAAATAACTGTTTATCATACTTTTAGTTCAACTGTTTAATTGTACTAAGCATTTTAAAGTGGTTCTCCCGCATAATAAAAATTCCAGGGGTGGGCATCAGTGTATTTTTAAAAATACAAGGGGAAAAAAAACCTTGCTTAGCTTTTAGCACCCGCTCCCCTCTGTCCAACACGCCGGTTCCTGGTGGTCTTTCTGCGCCAGAAATGAGAAGGACCCATTCTTGGCCACAAGACTGCTGCAGCCACTCGCTAGCCGTGACATGCTGTTCTTGCGCACCAGACGGCAGAGACCAGGAGCTGCGGTACTTGAGCGGAGGGCTTTTTAAAAGGTGTTCTGTTCAAATTTTTAACACACTAGTGCCTGCCCCTGCAGTTCTAATTATCCCAGATTACCTCTTTCAATACGGTCATTTATTTTAACTAAGATTTAATATCTTTTATCCACATTATTTTCAAAATGTTTTAATTGGTTGACAACTTTTATCTGTATTATTTTTTTTTTTTTCTGTGTGTATGCTGCTGGGAAATCAATTTTTTTTAACATGTTCTATTTCAGACCCAACTGGGCTCAGGTCTTGCTCTGGCCATCTCTCACGCTTCTCATTTCCTGCAGCCACCGCCTCATCAGTCCATTATTATTGAAAGAATGCATTCTGGTAAGAGCAGCATGGTAATACTTATGATTGTTTGGTTTAAGAGATGAAAGAAAAACTCCAGTGTGTCCTAAAGGTGGCAGTTCACGTTAAATGATTGTTAACTGAACATTTTTCTGTTGGGCCAGCTGACCATCTAATATGCATTGTGGTGTCCTGACTCTCCCACCAACGCAGATGTCGAGGGACCGAAGTGTTAGGCATTTTGAATTTCCACATGCCCGATCCTTTGTTTTGAACTAAGATAGGCTGTTGTATGGCAGCAGCTTACGGTGGATTTACACAGGCCAACTGAGTGGCCAGTTGTCAGGAAGGATGCGTTCCTTCCCGACAGTTGGCTGCTTGTCCAGTGAAGGCGACCATGTATTTACGTGGAGCGATCTCCTTCACTGTATGAGAATGGGGAAACGCTATAGCGATCCCTCATCCTCATGCAGATTCATGGCTTCTGAGCAGCAGGTCGCTAATTAGACCACACGATCTGCTACTCAGAAGCCATGATCGGTGGTGTCTACATGAGCCCGGATCACCCGATGCGATAATCTGGACGATTATTGGTGCCTAAATCCACCTTTACTCCTCTGTCTATTGAGGATGCATGTACACTCGGCTGAGTCAAGCTTGTATGTTTATGGGAAGATTGGAAGCATGACGGCTATCTAGAGGAGTATGTTCAGCCTTGAATCTGAAGAACGTGATGCATTGTAACGTCATTTGTGCTAATTTCCTTTTTTGTGTCCTCAGGTGCTCGAAGATTTGTGACTTTAGATTTTGGCAGGCCTGTTCTCCTTACAGATATTCTTATTCCCACCTGTGGTGATTTGGCCTCTTTGTCAATTGACATTTGGAGCTTAGGCGAAGAAGTTGATGGTAGAAGATTAGTCGTTGCAACTGACATCAGCACCCATTCACTCATATTACATGATTTGTTACCTCCACCGGTTTGCAGGTTCATGAAGGTAAAGATTAAGCCGAGATTTACTGTAGTTGACATTTCCGAAGGTGTTCATGGTCGGAAGGAAATGAGTGTGAAAATTATCCTTTGTGTGCTTAGTCCGTGCTGGGTCAGTCATCATCTATATTTTGTGGATTGTGCTGCTGATTCACCACGGATTTCAAAATTTGCAACAAATCCACAGCATCAGGGTCCATTCACACGTCCGTGTGTTTTGCGGATCCACGGATCTGCAAACACTGACATCGGCTATGTGCGTTCCGCAATTTGCGTACCGCACATCGTCGGCACTATATAGAAAATGCCTTTTCTTGTTAGCAATTGCGGACAAGAATAGGACATGTTCTATTTTTTTCGGGAACGCGATTGCGGACCTGGAAGTGCGGATCGGCAATTGCGGACCCGGGCGGGACATCGTCTGTCCCCATTGAAATGAATGGGTCTGCAACTCCGTTCCGCAAAATGCGGAACAGAATTGTGGACGTGTGAATGGACCCTCATTTACATGCCGCAGAACTAAAAAATCTGCATGTTTTAATTCCTCATGGAATTAAGAAGATCATGGAGAATCACATCCACTTACTTTGTGCTGTAACCTACTGTGGATTTTACCTGCACATGTGAATTCTCCTTTAGACTTTCAGAATTAAGATGTCAATTCGGAGTAGTCTAGGGCTAGTTTCACACCTGCGGCAGGGAACTCTGGCTGGCTGTTCCAGTAGATAACAGCCTGGCGGAGTTCTCCGCATCTAGCATCTTCCTGCAGGACCCCATTGACTATAATGGGGTCCAGCAGAGATCCGGCCACTACTCGGCGTGCAGTGGTTTTAGTCTGGCCAATTCCCAGCATTGTCTGCCAGACCTGTCAGCCAGAACACCTGACTGCAGGTGTGAAAGTAGCCCAATATTTCAGTGTATGACAACCCGCAGTAATGTAGTTATTTACCACACTTCATATTCTTATAGATTACAGTCATTGGACGGTATGGAAGTACAAATGCCCGGGCAAAGATCCCACTGGGCTTTTATTATGGCCATACCTATATTTTACCTTGGGAAAGTGAACTGAAACTAATGCATGACCCACTCAGAGGTGAAAGTGAGTCCTCAAGTCAGCCAGAGATTGACCAGCATCTCACCATGATGGTGGCTCTTCAGGAAGATATCCAGTGCAGGTTAGTTCTTCCAGTGCCTTCACAGTGCTCTGCTATTCCTTTCTAAATAGTTCGATAGGATTAATACATTAAACTGCCTGCTTTTCTCATTATTCCCTAGGTATAATTTGGCCTGCCATCGATTAGAGACTCTGCTACAAAGTATTGACCTTCCCCCTCTGAACAGTGCCAACAACGCACAATATTTTCTGAGAAAGCCAGACAAAGCTGTTGAGGAGGACAGCAGAGTGTTTTCTGCCTATCAAGACTGCATACAGCTTCAACTCCAGCTGAACCTGGCTCATCATGCCGTTCAGAGGCTTAAAGTTGCCCTCGGCATGAGCAGGAAAACCTCGAGAGAACAGTTTGACTCTAGAGAACTCATTCACACATCTTCAACCGAGCAGCTTCGCACAATCATCCGTTACCTTCTGGACACTTTGCTTAGCCTCCTTCACTCCTCAAATGGTTAGTGCCTGCATCCCTTTTAAAGCCTTCCATAAGAACTCTTTATTCTTACTGTGTAGAGTAGTGTATATGTTAACGCTGTCCAAAAATTGTACCAAAGTATTAACCCCTTCCCGACCAGCGCCGTAATAGTACAGCGCTGGCCGGGTCTTTAAAGATGGCACCCGCTCCTAAGCGCAGTAATGCCAATTGTGAACGTTTAAGCCCCGTGGTTAATCATGACCACGGCATCTGAGCGCGCGCTGAAAACCCGAAAGCGCGCACTTTTGGTGGTGCTCTGGCTCCCCCGTGTGGCAATCTGAGGATCTGGAGCTGGTGTGTAGCATCCCCTGTCTTTGTGAATGACAGGAGGCTGCTGCATAGTATTTCCTATGGAGCCCTTGCCTGTAATAGGGCTCCGTAGGAAAGTAGTAAAATCATCATAAAGTTCAATGCAAGTGCATTGGAGTCTATGATAATAGCAATCAGATGATTGATTGTTATAGTTCCCTATGGAAACTATAAAAAAAAAGTGTAAAAAAAAAAAAAAAGTTTAAAATAATAAATGAATAAAAAAATAAATTCAAAGCCCTTTTTTCCAAAATTAAAATAAAAAAACTACGCATCATGGGTGTCGCGATGTGCAAAAACACCCATAGTATAAAAATATATTCCCCATACGGCAAACAGCAGAACGGAAAAAAGCGTCCAAATGGCCGATTCACCGTTTTTGGACGCTTCATTTTCTACGAAAAATTTAATAAAAAGTGATCACAGTCATACACACCCCAGAATGGTATCAATGAAAAGTTCAGATCCCCCAAATGAGCCCCCATACGGCTCCGTACACATAATTACAAAAAAGTTTTCGGCGACAAAATATAACAGATTTTTTTCCCCCCACTTTTTTTAAATATTTTTATCACTATCAAAACGCAAGAAAAACTATACATCTTCGTATTGACCTGTAGAATAAAAGTAACTGTTCAGTTTTATCGCACATCGAGCCTCGTAAATAAAAAAAACCCCGTAAAACTGTGGTGGAATTTTATTTATTTTTTTTTCAATTTCACCCCATTTGGAATTTTTTGCCCACTACATCATATGCAATATTAAATGGTGCGTTTGGAAAGTACAACTTGTCCCGCAAAAAATTGGGAACAGACAAATAAAGTGTTATGGCTCTGGGAAGGGAGCGCAAAACGAAAATGCAAAAAGAAAACTCTGGGGGGGGAAAGGGTTAACATTTCAGAGCTGAAGATTTTGCACTGGGTTCATATTCCATGAGCTGTTGGTCCTCACCTTGTTTCATGCCGTGATGCAATTTTCTCTCGTATTTTATAATCTGGTTCTTGAGGTTTTCTCTGGCTCTCTGTTTGGCCATCCATCCACGGCATTAAAGGGGAATTTTCTGGTCTCTTTTATTAGAAGAATCTTTCCGTTCCCTTGCAGGACATTCTGTGCCAGCGGTGCTCCAGAACACTTTCCATGCTCAGGCCTGTGAAGAGCTCTTCAAGCACTTGTGTATAAGTGGAACCCCCAAAATTCGGTTGCACACTGGCCTCCTTCTGGTGCAGCTTTGCGGTGCAGAGAGGTGGTGGGGTCAATTTCTTTCCAATGTACTGCAGGAACTTTACAACTCGGAGCAGCTTCTGATCTTCCCTCAAGATCGGTATGGCTTTATCTGCTTATCGCACTTACATTATTATTACAGCTAGTATTTTCTGTTTATTATCCACACATGTTCAGAAACAGTTTTTTTAGTGGCACTGCACACATCCGAAAATTGATGGAAAAATTCGACTCTTCAGTCCACTCACCCACCAGGAGATCAACGCTAGTAACACGGTGGTGCTCTGTCCGGCCAAAGTCTTGACGATACATCCATGCAATAAAAGATCATGACATCGCTCACCGTTGCATTACGGTATCCGCGTTTATTTGAAGCAGGAAGGGGAGACATACAGTGCAGACTCGCATCGCAAAGGCGACGGCCGTTTCGCGCTACCGCGCTTTCTCTGGCCTTTCACTTGCAATGAGGTTGCCGAGGCAAGTGAAAGGCCAGAGGAAACGCGGTAGCGTGAAACGGCCGTCGCCTTTTTTTATGTGGGTCTGCACTGTATGTCTCCCCCCTCCTGCTTCAAATAAACGCGGATACCGTAATGCAATGGTGAGCGCCGTCATAATCTTTTATTGCATGGATTTTTTGTTTATTAATTTGATTCATAGCAGATACAGTAATTATGTAGTGGAAGGGATGGCTGCCCATAGCCAGTCCACTGCAGATTTTTCACAGCGCACACACATTTTGATAATTTCAACATAAATTGACTTGCTGCGAAGTTAAAATCTTAGCTTTATGTCAAATTATGTGCAGATTCTGGTGCTCACACTCTTTGCAGCATGTGGATAAGAAATATGAAATTGACTCTTAATTCCGTTTAGCATATTCAACCCATCTCACAATTAAGTGTCCCCATCAATTTTACTGTATTTACCGTAATCCCAATAGAAAATACATTTGTATAAGAACTTTAGAGCAGAAAGTCATTAAAGGTATCTGTTTAGCTTTGCTTATTTTTCACTTTTTTTTTTCCCCAGAGTCTTTATGCTACTTTCTTGCATAGGCCAAAGATCACTTAGTAACAGTGGAGTCCTTGAAAGTTTATTAAATCTTCTAGACAGTCTGTTATCACCTCTACAACCACATCTTCCTGTGTACCGACGTGTTGAAGGTAACAGCGTTTTCTTCTATTTCCGTTTATACCAAACGAACATTGTAGAATGTGTCAAACAGGATTACCAGCCTTGGTATGACCTAAGGTCCGATTACACTGCCCAATGTTTAGGCAGAGCGAGCGCCTTTGGATAAAAAATGCATTCATCGACTTTCATTTGCATTGGCCTATTACACAGGGACAAAGTGAATGTCGGAGGAATGACTGCGGTCGCTGCAGTTCTATTGATTATCTGCAGCACATTCTTGATTACACAGAGATGTGGTGCAGATAATCCTACATCTTTCATTCTGAAGAGATGCCAGTCAGCCAACCAGTGAACATTTGCTTGTTCATCGGCTGCACGATTATACGATCCAGTTATCGGAAACGAGCATTCCTATGAACGCTTGCTCCCAATAATTGTCCCAAATATCTTTGTCTAATAGGGCTCTAATTTACATTCAGAGGGAGCCTGCCAGCTCCACACACATACAGTATATAGGTTTTCCGAAACCTATATACCTTAAGCAAAGCTAGTATCTCATTTAAATCTCTGCTCTTCCTGAGTTCAGTTGCCCAAGTGGACATCTTATCAGTAATTGACAGTCTTCCTTGTAGTATTGTATACCCAGAGATGGCTGTCAGTTACTAATAATACGCCTCTTTAGACAACTGAGCTCAGAATGAGCAGGAATTCAAATGTATTACATTCACGTTTTACTGGATCTTTTCCCACTAAACCGTATATCAATCTGCTCAGCTTTTCCTGCTCTATAACATGCTGCCTGCAGATTGCACTGCATTTCATAGTGGCAGATTCTCTTTAATGTGCAGTAAAATTTACATCCTACTGTGTCCAGTTATGGACTAGTAGTAAAAAAAGGATAGTAATAGAATATTTGTAAATAATGTGCTCACAGTCTACATAGTAATTATTGGTATTACACTTTTACTATAACAGTGTTGCAATCTATTTGCTTAATTCAGTTATAGTGTTTGTCGATCTCTTTTTATAGGTGTCCTAGACATTCCGTTGATAAGCTGGGTGGTCATGCTGGTTTCTCGCCTACTGGATTATGTTGCCACTGTAGAAGATGAAGCTGCGGCCTCCAAAAAACCTTTAAATGGCAAAGAACGAGAGAGGTTCCTCACAGGTAATTGTCATTAAAACAGCTTCCAAAATGACGTCTCATTATATAAGCAATGAAATTGTATTAGATTTTGAACCTTTCTTCCCTTTTCCGCTTCACTTATTTGATATAATAAGAATAAAATAAGGCTAAAACTTTATTCATTTCTACTTGTTGAGGAGGAAGATATTTTTTTTTTTTTTTCTTTAAGCCATCCTTGCGTACCTGGGTGTAATCTCTTATGCACGACCTGTTAAGGAGTGTGTGGAGTAGGTTCAGTGACTGTGCCTTCACATGGCTGATACCTTCCCGCAGCAGCCGGGATTGGAGGTAACTCTGATCCCGGCAGTTTAATCAGTAAGAGCCACAGCATGTTAGAGGAAGGGACAGCGTTCCCTCTGTCCTCTGATCAGCACCCCTGAAACACAATCGTGGGTTGTTGTAACTGAAGGTCTGCTATGTTACCAGTCCTATCATACTCATTGATTGTAGATGGATGTCACTGCTGAGTAAATTACTGATCTATGAAGTGTATCGAGTTCCTTGAGTTGGAAGTGGAGATGGATGCACCTGAATGAGTGTGACGTACTGTATATGAGTGAGTGTATGTGTACTATCGGTTTATTTGGATGGTTATTTGGGTTATATACGAATACTTGTGGACACTTATGTGAAGGGGCAAGAGTAGTCTTTTATTCTTGATCTAAGTTTAGAATAAGTTCTGTAATAATACTAATCTATTACAGTAATTGTGCAGCAAATTGTAAAAAAATTATTTATTTATTTTGTTGGTTATATAAAATTAGAAATAACACCTTAAAAATAAATTGCTGATTTTCCCTAAGGCAGGGATCAGCAACCTCCATCAACTCCCAGAATGTTCCATTCACGTCTATAGGAGTAACAAGAACAGCCGAGTAAGTGTGCATACTGGGACTTGTAGTTTCACAGCATCTCGAGTGCCAAAGGCTGCTGATCCCTGCCCTGAGGGGACTAAAAAAAGAATGTTGAAATCCATTTTTAAAAATATATAAAGAAAACAAAAATATGAAACAAAATTAAATTTCTCATACGTTTCATTGGGGGACACAGGCCTGACCATGGTATAGCTTTTGCTACTAGGAGGCGGACACTAAGCACAAAATTTTGTCCGCAAGGCGTTTGTCCGCAAGGCCATCCTCTGACCAGTCCGACTCTGGGATCCTGGGGCTCATTCCCATCGTGGCCATCCCGCTTAACGGGCCAGACCATTCTCCCCCAAAAGGGTGTCTGTGTCTCCCTTTTCCTCTGCCCCTCAGCCACCTCCCAGTGAGTTTCACTCCTCCATCGAAGAGGCATGTTCCGAGGAGAGGTTTTCAGATGAGGATTTTGTCTCTCCTGAGGGTCAGTCGTCAAAGCTGTCCTTCATGGTGGACAATCTCATTACAGCCGTTTTAGAGACCTTACAGATTGAGGACCCTGAACCCTCATCAGCCGGCTCAGGTTTTTTCTTTAGGAGGTCCTGTCGCTCGCCCAAATGTTTCCCCAACCACCAGGATTTTAATTCCTTTCTTTCCAAGGAGTGGAATTTTTTGATGTTTTGCCATGCTAAAATGCTTAGACCTCCTTTATCCATTTCCGGATGATTTGACTAAGAAGTGGTCGTCCTCACCTGTAGTTGACTCGCCAGTATCCCGCTTGGCAAAACATGTCACTTTGCCGATAGCAGATGGGGTTTATTTCTCTGATATCGGGGATAAAAAATTGGACTCTTTTGCAGAATCCTCCTTTGAAGCAGTGGGCACAGCACTGCAACCAGTCTTTGCCTCTACATGGGTGAGTAAAGCTATGGGTGAGTGGGCAATTAATTTACGTCAGGATTCCTCCTCAAAGGTCCCCTCGGGGGAACTTCCCAATATTGCCCTGCAGGTCTCCCATGCCAGTGTGTATATTTGTGAAGCCTCTCTGGAAGCGGCCAGGCCTATGGCCCGCTCCTCAGCCCTTTTGGTGGCTATTTGCTGTACCCTTTGGCTCTCCTGCTGGACAGCAGACCCTGACTGCCCTTTCCTTTAGCTGGAACAGACTTTTTGGAAAACGTCTGGATGAAATAGTTTCTGATGCTACAGGTGGTAAGAGCACTCATTTACCACAGAGCAGGGTTCGTTTCGGCAAGGCAAGAGCTTAAACCTCTTTTTCGCCCCTTTCTGAGTTTTTCCAGCCCCAAGCTGCCAACTGACAAGTCTGCCCCGGATCAGAAGCGCAAGCCTGGCTTTAAGCCTCGCTCTGCCTGGCTTCCCTGTCAACAGGGCTCCAAGTCCTATAACCCCAAGACCTCCTCTGCATGACGTACAGCTTCCAGTGCCCTACAATCGGGTGGGCAGCCGGCTTCATCTGTTTCGGCATGTTTGGCTGGCTCACGTCTTGGATACATGGGTGAGAGAGGTCATTGCAGAGGGTTACAGGCTGGAATTTAGGTCATCCCCTCCATCCCAATTTTTTTGCTTGTCTCCTCCGACCTCTCCCTAGGCCGCAAATTCCTTTTTTCGGGTTATTCTCACACTTCTGCGGTAGGAAGTGATTGTCCCGTTTCCTGCACAAGACCATTTCTGCGTGTTCTACTCCAATCTCTTTGTGGTCCCCAAAAAGGAGGGGATGTTCCATCCCGTTCTGGACATCAAGGCTCTCAGCCGCTTCCTTTGGCTCCACCGCTCCCGGATGGTGTCCCTAAGATCGGTTGTTGCGTCCATGGAAGCAGGGGAGTATCTGTCCTCGATAGACATCAAGGACGTTTATCTTCATGTTACCATCTGCGGCTCGCAGCAGGTCACTTTCACTTCCAGTTTGTGGATATCCCGTTTGGCCTGGCCAGAGGTCCCAGAGTCTTTACGAAGGTTCTGGCGGCGGCTCCATGCCAGGGGGGGTATACAGGCGATCCCTTACTTAGATGATATCCTGATAACGTTTTAAAGTTTTCGTCGTTCTGGGCAACGGCGGACAACCTGTGCATAGTCCTGGATACCCTGGAACACTTCGGATGGATCCTGACCCGCAGAAGTCATGTCTTTATCCATCTCAGCTGCTAACCTTTCTGGGCATGTTACTCGACACCTTTTAGGTCAAGGTACTCTTGCCCCCAGAGAAGCTATCCACTCTATGTCTTCAGATTCTCCCCTTGTTGCTGCCCTGTTCTCTTCCCATTCGTCGCTGCGTGCGGTCTCTGGGTCTCATGGTCTCTGCCTTCGAGGCAGTTCCCTATGCTCAGTTCCATACCAGGACTACTCAGCGAGCCATTCTAACCGTCTCCGGGGACGTCTGGTTCGAGTTTAGTCCGACACCTCCACGGCTGTGGCGTAACTCAATCAGCAGGGCGGCACCCGGAGAATAATAAACATAATTGTTATTACCACATCTGAAAATGTCTGAAAAATTAATATGTTATTTATCATACACGATGAGTGTCATTAAAAAAAAAGGCCACAATTGTCATTTTTTTGTCACCTTGTTTCTCCAAAAAAAAGTCATGGGTGACACAATGCAAATATTCTATTTAAAAAAAGGTTTTTATTTTTTTTAAGGAGTGAAACGTAATAAAAATATGTAAAAGCCATAGAATGAGTGTCATGCCATTTTAACATGCAACGAATGCAGTAAATAAAGAAACCAAAATGATGGAGTAATTGGGGTGTTTTACCCTACAATTATATTTGTTATGGTTTTGCAGTACATTGTATTGTCCAATTTAAAGAGGCCCTTCATCAATATTGCCGCATTGAAATAAATGTCCTACTTTGCTGGGCACCTTCCACTGATGTTCCCTCCTTTTTTTTTTTTTTCTTTTTTTTTTAAATCGACCCCTGAATAGCTTTATAATTGCCCCGTTTCTTCTGTCGCCTGGTATGCAAATGAGGCGGACTTTTGTATGGGGCGGTGGCAAAGGTTTTGCCTCGGGCGTGGCAGCCAATCGCAGCGCTCGGCTCTCAGCCAAGGAGAAGAAGCTCAAGTTCTCTTCTCGCGAGAACTTGAGCTCCTTCTCCTTGGCTGAGAACCGAGCGCTGCGATTGGCTGCGTTCTAGGCCTGGGAGAAGCGCTGCCATGCCCTAGGCAAAACAGTTGCCACCGCCCCATACAAAAGTCTGCCTCATTTGCATATCAGGCGGCAGAAGAAACGGGGCAATTATAAAGCGATTCGGGGGTCGACTTGAAAAAACAAAAAAGGAGGGCGCATCAGTGAAAGGCGCCCAGATAGGTAGGACATTTATTTAAATGCAGCAATAGTGATGAAAGTTCCTCTTTAAACATACAGCACATCCTGCAGAATACAAGCCCTCATAACCGGAAAATAAAAAAAGTTAAGGCCCTTCGAAGACTAGAAGGAAAATTGGTTGCGTCCTGTAGGCCGCTTGGCTGCACTTGCTCGCCATTGAATCATATCTCTTCCTTTTTACAGGGAATCAATGGAGTTTTATAAATAATAGCCTGCACACACACAGCCTGAACAGGTCAACCAAAGGAAGCAGCAGCTTGGATAGGCTGTATTCCAGGAAGATCAGAAAACAGCTCGTTCACCACAAACAGGTAATCTGTATGGTGTGGAATATACAGTGTGTATTTGTAGATGGCCCTCTACATTCAGAACAGTTCTAAGCTTTCTCCTTTTGGATCCATTTGTGGCGTTTAGATCGTACTTGGATCACTAATGTAGGCTGACACAAGTTTTTTATATCATTTAATAAATTAACCTTTCTTCTAGCAACTTAACCTACTAAAGGCGAAACAGAAGGCTTTAGTAGAGCAAATTGAAAAAGAGAAAATACAGAGCAACAAGGGATCCTCTTACAAGCTGCTGGTGGAACAAGCAAAGCTCAAACAAGCCACTTCTAAGGTGAGAAAATATTCCAGCTTCTACCTCCTGCTTGGTGAAGGGTGGTCAATAACCTTTTATACGGTTAAAGTTTTCAACCTTATACATAGGTGAATGATTGAAACTGGAACTTCAGCTTGAACAGTCTTTATAGCACATACATTGTCCTGTCAGGGGCTTAAAGAGTAACTTTTGCACTAACTTTTAATATGTTGTCCCTAAAAAAATCTTTATCTAATATACTTTATTAATTTTCTATTTTTACCGTACCTTTTCATCCCTAAAGCACGCCATTTACTGGTGCGCTAAAACTCAGATCTCCATACACCGCTAAGCTGCCAGCGGAGTACGGAGTACTCATTTTATGAATGGGGCCGCAGCAGCATTAATAAGTAAAGTATATTAGAAGATTTTTTTTTAGGGGGTTAGGAACAACATATTAAAAGTTAGTATAAAAATGTAGTTACTTTTTAAAACATCAAGAAAATGATTCAAGAAGACAATATAACTAAGGCTCGGTGCACTCTGCATTCGCTTCTTGTATTAGAGGTATGCATTGGAAGACTTCCTGACCTACTTCTGAGGAACAATGACATATGTTGCTCACACATGTAAATTCTTAACATATACTACATGTTATACCCATGGTATAGAAAAGCACAGTCTGCTGCACGTTTCTGTATAGTAGAAATTAAGGTATACTGGCCTGATGAATGCTGAAAGGGCCCTCTTGGCGCTCATGGAGCTTTTGATGGTTTCCTGTTGTATATGTCCCTCATTAGACTCAGATGGGTGCATAAAATTAATCCAGATTTTTTTTCCCCTCCTCCACAGCACTTTAAAGATTTAATACGCCTGCGCCGCACTGCTGAGTGGCCTCGGTCTGCTCAAGACACAGAAGTATCTGCAACCAAAGAGAGCCCAGAAATTGAGCCTCTGCCTTTCACCTTGGCGCATGAGCGTTGTATTTCTGTCGTGCAGAAGCTAGCTCTTTTTCTCTTGTCTATGGACTTCACTTGTCATGCTGATCTCCTCCTGTTTGTATGCAAGGTACCTGTGCTGCTCAAGTATACATTCTTCCTTCTATTAATATTGAAAATCTGTTTTGCTATTATTGTCCTGATGAAATGTGACTCGGGCTGTTGTAAGTAGTACTGCTGTTATGTCGCCATTCAGATAGAAAACTTGTTAAAAGAAAAAGATTCTAATCAGTTTTCTGATTTTTAACACCAGTTTACATATAAAAATAATCTACATTAGGCCTGACTTCATGCACACAATTGTATTTTTGGTCTGTATACGATCCACATTTTTGCATATTGGGTGTGGACCTATTTATTTTAATGAGGCTACAAAAATTGCGGACAGCATACCGTGTACTGTCTGCATTCGTATGTCTCTTCCACAGTCCCACAAGAAGGATAGAACATGTCCTATTCTTGTCTGTTTTGCAGACAAGAATGGCATAAAAAGAGTTTCCACGCACACTCTATTAGGATGCAGTTAAGTATTTATTATTAGAGATGAGCGAACTTAAAAAAAAGTTCGGCGTTCGGGTTGTGGTAACTCGCGCATCCCGTTATGGATTCCACTATCGCGGCATATGGAATCCATAAGGGGCGGCTGCCACCAACCCGAACTGTTGAACAGCCGAAGGACCTGGGGTGACGTCACCGTCATGTGATCAGTGCAGGGGGCGTGGCTCAGCACGGGATCAAATCCAGTGCTGAGCTACGCCCCCTGCACTGATCACATGACGGTGACGTCACCCCAGGTCCTTCGGCTGTTCAACAGTTCGGGTTGGTGGCAGCCGCCCCTTATGGATTCCATATGCCGCTATAGTGGAATCCATAACGGGGATGTTTCTTCCTCTAATACATATGCTTTTATTTTTAGCGACTCATTGAGAAATGTCCAGGACCGACCGAAACGTCTGGTACCAAGTCGCATACCCTTCCTCTTTAGAGAACCACACAATTTTTATGTTTTTGTTTTTACTATGGAAACATGAAAAAATGTATTTGAGTACTATATGCTGGAATGTTATACTCGATTCCAATGGACACAGTGTGAGATATAATAAATAATTAACTGCATCCTAAGGGTCCATTCACACGTCCGTGAGTGTTTTGCGGATCCGCAAAACACGGACACCGGCAATTTGCGGACCGCACATAGCCAGCACTATAATAGAAAATGCCTTTTCTTGTCCGAAATTGCGGACAAGAATAGGACATGTTCTATTTTTTTCAGGAACGGAATTGCGGATGCTGAAAAAACGGATCCCGAAAAAATGGATGCGGATCCCGAAAATGCGGACACAAATTACGGACATGTGAATGGAGCCTTAGTGCTTGGAAACTCTCTTTTTATGCTATTTTGGGATCCATCCCTGTTATCCAGCGCACCTCATATTAAGAAGGGTGTGCACAGTCCTCATCATCTTTTCCTTGCAGACAAGAATAGGCATTGTTACAACGAGTCCACAAAAAAACAGAAGCAACACGGATGTCATCCATATTTTTGCACACCACAAAATACATACGGTCGTGTGAATCTTCCCTTAAAAATAGCGCAACTTTCTGAAGAAATTACTTATGTCTAGACCTACAGTCACAATTCTCCTGGTTGCAGGGCTGCATCTGACAGGGTTGGGACAGTGCCCAACAAGCCTCTCTACACAGGCTGTTATTTGATCCAGGGCAGTTAACTACACCTTTACCCTACATCTGTGATGTGGTGAAACTACGACTACTAAGACGCACACTTGCTTGGCGGTTCTCGGAACTCCACAGAAATGAATGGAGCATGCTGGGAGTCGTAGTTTTCACCACAGCTGGAGTGCCGGAGGTTAGCCATCACTGCCCTAGGTGAAGGAAACCCTAGCTATGACCCATTGAGAAGATTTTTATTAACAGCATAGCTAAGCTGCTCAGTGGTGCAAAATGAGCTGTTTGCAAGCATTGACTCCACAAGGAATGCTGGGGGATTTCTGTAAATTTTTTGTTTATTAAAAGAGAAACGAAAATGCATCCAAAACAGAACAACGGTGATATCACCAGGGCTGTGGAGTCGGTAGATAAATTGTCCGACTCCGACTCCTCAGATTTTGAAACTTCCGACTCCTCTGTATTTAATATGCAAATATGAAGCTGTTCCACCAAGTTCTTCTAATCTCCTCTAGCACAGAGAGGTAGTTGAGCAGAAGCTGCTGCCTTCTCCTTTGTGTGCTGATCTTCTGCTGAAGATAGAGCAGTGGGAGGATCCAGGAAGGGGCAGGGGAAGGGGCATTTATTTTAAAACATGATTTTCCTAGTAGAATCCCATAGTAACATAGTATATAAGACCGAAAAAAGACATTTGTCCATCCAGTTCGGCCTGTTTCCTACAAGTTGATCCAGAGGAAGGCAAAAAACCCCTGTGAGGCAGAAGCCAATTTTCCTCATTAAGGGGAAAAAAAAATTCCTTCCCGACTCCAATCAGGCAATCAGAATAACTCCCTGGATCAACGACCCATCTCTAGTAGCTGTAGCCTGTAATATTATTACACTCCAGAAATAAATCCAGTCCCCTCTTGAATTCCTTTATTGTACTCACCATCACCACCTCCTCAGGCAGAGAGTTCCATAGTCTCACTGCTCTTACAGTGAAGAATCCTTTTCTATGTTTGTGTACAAACCTTCTTTCCTCCAGACGCAGAGGATGTCCCCTTGTCACAGTCACAGTCCTGGGGATAAATAGATGATGGGACAGATCTCTGTACTGACCCCTGATATATTTATACATAGTTATTAGATCTCCCTCAGTCGCCTTTTTTCTAAAGTGAATAACCCTAATTTTGATAACCTTTCAGGGTACTGTAGATCCTCATTCCAGTTATTACTTTAGTTGCCCTCCTCTGAACCCTCTCCAGCTCTGCTATGTCTGTCTTGTTCACAGGAGCCCAGAACTGTACACAGTACTCCATGTGTGGTCTAACCAGTGATTTGTAAAGTGGTAGGACTATGTTCTCATCACGGGCGTCTATGCCCCTTTGATGCAACCCATTATCTTATTGGCCTTGGCAGTAGCTGCCTGACACTGGTTTTTGCAGCTTAATTTGCTGTTTATTAAAATTCCTAGATCCTTTTCCATGTCAGTGTTACCGAGTGTTTTACCATTTAATATGTACGGGTGACTTGCATTATTCCTTCCCATGTGCATAACTTTACATTTGTCAGTGTTAACCCTCATCTGCCATTTTTCTGCCCAAGCCTCCAATCTATCCAGATCCCTCTGTAGCAGAAAACTGTCCTCTTCAGTGTTAATTACTTTACACAGTTTAGTGTCATCTGCAAAAATAGATATTTTACTGTGCAAGCCTTCTACAAGATCATTAATAAATATATTGAAGAGAATAGGGCCCAATACTGACCCCTGAGGTACCCCACTAGTTACAGTGACCCAATCTGAGTATCTACCGTTAATAACCACCCTCTGTTTTCTGTCACTCAGCCAGTTACTTACCCACATACAGACATTTTCTCCCAGTCCGAGCATCCTCATTTTATATACTAACCTTTTATGAGGTACGGTGTCAAATGCTTTGGAGAAGTCCAGATATACGACATCCATTGATTCGCCGCTGTCAAGTCTAGAACTTACCTCCTCATAGAAGCTGATTAAATTTGTTTGGCATGACCGATCCCTCATGAAGCCATGCTGATATGGCGTTATTTGCTTATTTTCATTGAGATACTCCAAAATAGCATCTCTTAAAAACCCTTCAAATAGTTTACCAACAATAGATGTTAAACTTACCGGCCTATAATTTCCAGGCTCTGTTTTTGGACCCTTTTTGAATATTGGCACCACATTTGCTATGCGCCAATCCTGTGGAACATTCCTGTTATTATAGAGTCCGTAAATATCAGAAATAATGGTCTGGCTATGACATCACTTAATTCCCTTAGGATACGGGGTGTATGCCATCCGGTCCTGGCGATTTGTCTATTTTAATCTTTTTAAGTCGCTGTTGTACTTCTTCCTGGGTCAGACAGGGCACTTTTAATGGGGGATTTATTTTTACATTCTGCATTTCATCTGACAGTTTATTTTCCTCAGTGAATATAGTGGAGAAAAAAATATTTAATAGTTTTGCTTTATCCTCGTCGCTCTCTGCAACACCCCCCTCATTGCTATGTAGAGGGCCGACTCCTTCAGATTTATATTTTTTACTATTTATATAATTCATGTTTATGAATAGTCATGTTTAAAATTTAAGCTAACAATCTGAGTTTACATGTTTTATAGCCTTAGCTGAATGATGGCAGTTTTTCCAATGGTTTACAGCTTCAGTCTTGAACTATTGACTATCCTTTCCCTTCACTTATACAAGTGTCTCCAGTCCTTAATCAGTTATCAGTGAGAGGCTAGGATAACCATGGGTTCCCTGTAACAGCAGACCACAAGACAACGGAAAGTGTAAGTATTGCCGCTCCTTAAAGGGACACTGACAGGCTGATTTTCAAGCTAAAGATATATATATACATACTGGTATTCATCAGAGAATTAGGAATAAAACTATACTAATGTTACCCCCAGTTAAGCTGTACTTGTGTTTAAAAAACATTTTAATCTGTATGCAAATTCACTATCTTTGTGCCCAATGGGGCAGCGTCTCCTGCGGCTTTGTGCCCAGCCGCGCCCGAAGTACAGCTTCCAGCGCTGTTCCCCTCGTTATTATTCACTGCACTGGCCTTTTTTTTCAGGCTAGTCGAACGCTGAATTCCTGCGCAGGCGCACGTGTAGAGTGCTGGCAGCAGCCTCGTCTGGCTATGCTGAGGCTGTGCCAGCTTTCTCTCTTCCTCCTCGCTACCTAGTCCTGTCTAGTGCTGCCAGTACTCTACATGTGCGCCTGCCCCCTTGGGCACAAAGGTAGAGAATTTGCATATTGATTAAAACGTTTTTAAACACAAGTAAACCTCAACTGGGGGTAACAGTCGTCTAGTTGTATTCCTAATCCTCTGATGAATACCAGCAGATATATCAGCCTGTCAGTGTCCCTTTAACTGCATAGTAAAGCATATGAAAAGCATGCTTCTTCACGGTCACTTAACGTCTTTGTTTAGCGGTAACGTGACGCACTGTGTGCATTGTCCTTTATTCTTACAGTAGAGAAGTAATTAATTATAACTTTATCTAAATTGGGACATTTAAACTTGCTTTTTTTTTATTCCAATTTTTTTTTATTCCAATTTAAATCTAGTAGGAGTCGGAGTCGGTCCATTTTTTGCCGACTCCGACTCCAGGTACCCAAAATTGCCTCCGACTCCTCGACTCCGACTCCACAGCCCTGGATATCACCATGACTTTCAACACAGATACGTGTACATTCGAGTCAAGAGAGTGTCATTCGGCTTACATTGACATCAAAAGTATTAAAGATAGATATTAAAATGTGTTACAATTCTGATGATACATTACCAAGTTATCATATCTGTCAATGGTAAAACGGGAGGGGCAGGGAGGAGGGGTGGGAAAAGGGGGAAGAGAGGGAAGGGAAAAAAAGGGAGGAAGGGACACGGGAAAGAAATATAATGTAACAAAAAGGAAACCCAACGATGTCACATGCAGATAATAGAATACACAATAAGTATAACAGAGAGATACCAATAACCCTCAGTCCAAGAATTTCGCTACCCTTTCGGTCGCGATGTAGTCGTTCCATTTCGTCCAGGTCCTGAGATACCTATTAGGGTTACCCGCTATAGACCACCTAAGTTTCTCAAACCTGTTGATGACATTAACCTCTTTAATCCAATCCTGGATAGGTGGTGTATCTATCTTTGACCAATACTGCGTGATCACCACTTTTAAAGCCGCGATAAGGAAAGGGAACAGATAGTCCTTAATAACAGTGTGGTGTCTATTTAAGAGGCCCAACATCACAAGTTCTCTGTCAATCTGCACTGTGCAACCGTATATTTCTTCAATAATACTTCCGAATTTAACCCATAATGGTCTGACCCTTTCACAGTCATACCATATGTGTGTGAAAGAGCCACTATCCTTACCACATCTCCAGCAAGTCGCAGGGATCTCCGGGTTCATTCTATTCAATAGAGCAGGGATCCTATACCATCTAGACAATAGTTTATAATGTGACTCCTGAAGTCTTACTGAAGTGACCCTAGGTATAGATAGTTTAAGGATCTCAGTAGTCTCACGATTATTGAAAGGTCTGTCTAGTTCTTTCGACCAGCTTACTAGATAGGGCGGGGGGGATTCAGTCTCATTAATGATCGTGTAAAAGGTTGATATTCCACGGCGAAGTGGGGATTTATCTAAAATTATTTTAGATAGAGAGTCCTCTATCCTATCCCCGTTGGTGGTTGGATATTTCGTTGTTTAATACGGTTCTGCCAATTCTTCAGGCCGTGCAAAGTATATAGATTGTCAATCCCACTACTTATCCTCTTTACATGTTTAGTACGCCAGAGTAAACAGTTAAGCGGGTAAGACACACAACTCTCTTCCAGATCAACCCAGTGTTTACGTATCGGGTGTAACATCCACTCTTTAAGCCTGGCCAGAGAAATGGCAGTACTATATTTATCAACATCAGGGAGTCTGAGTCCGCCTTTAGATTTAGGCCTAGTTAGAATATGATGTGCTGAATGATTTTGTCCCCCTTGCCAAACAAAAGAAAGAATAGCCCTTTTAATCGCTGTGTGAAAACTTTTAGGTAAGCGCAGAGGGATACCTTGTAACAAATATATGATCCTCGGAAGAGTAATCATCTTGACTAAGTTGATACGACCGAACCAGGATACATATATGTCCTTCCAGTCAGAAAAATCTGCCCTTATATTTTGAAGTAGTGGTTCAAAGTTCAGACTAAACAATTTCTCTGGGGTTTTTGCAATATTTATACCTAAGTATTTAAAAGAAGTAGTAGTTGGTTTGAGACTACTGAGAGTTTTGATATCAATATTATGCTGGGGGATTTCAATTGTAAAGCCAGCCAATATGTCAGTGCAGCTTTTTGTTTCAGTCAGGTTGAGTACTAGATATATTTATGAAGTTATACAATATTTTATGTACATTAATTCTAAGTGCAAACTATAAAGTAGTGTCTGAAGATTGGCCTACACTGTTAAGGTTAGGGCTGTGGAGTCGGTAATCCAAAGCTCACTCCAACTCCAGCTCAGACTCTTTATAAAAGGCCAGTAATTTAGTAATAACAAATGAACCGGATTTTTCTCACCATCATGTAAGGAATCGGGCTACTTAGACAAAAACCATATTTATTGAAATAGTTTCTGATATTCCTGTAATTTTCTAAATCCCTGTGAGTAAATATGTAATGCATTATGCATTTAATAACTGGAAAACAATGTTATACACTTAATAATTTTAAGAAATCTGTAAAGTTGTCCTCAGAAAACTTAGAAAAGCTCTATATGTATGTCCTGGAAACACAGAGAATAGTGCACGTCTAAATCAGAATAAAAAAAAACAGGTAAAAAGTGCAGCTTCTATATTCCGTGCATAAGAGGCATGTCCGGGAATAAATAACTTCTCACAGCTTCCTGCAACCTACTTCCGCTATGGAAAGATTCCTACATACCTGCTATCCGCAGCTCTGGTACTGTGCACTGGCTCCCATGTGTTTATCGACTTCCGGTCCTCTGCTTGTTTACTTCATCTCCGGCATCGGCATGATCATCTGCTCCTCTGCAGCCAACGCTTGGCTTCAGCAGTCACGTGTCCACAAGAGACATGTCATTGCTAAAGCCAGTTGTTGGCTGCAGCGGAACAGAGGATCATGCCTGTGCGGGGATGAATTAAACAAGCAGCGGCCTGGAAAATGGACACATGGGAGCCATCACTCAGGACCAGAGCGGCATGGAGTCAGTGTGGGTCTTTTCTTACCTGTGGAAGGTTACTTCTTCTCAGACAGCCCCTTTAATGCTGTCTTCCTGTTCTGTCTAGCAGTTCTGAGATGACTGCAGGCATGCCCAGTAGAGAACTTCTGCCTCTGGTCTTTAGAGTAGGAACTTACTACTGAGCATGTGCAGCATAGTTTCAGGCATTGTAACTAAGGGTGTAGAAATATGAACCACTAGAACACCCTGTTTATCACGGTTTATAGTATATGGATAGGAGAAGTGAGAGCTCATTATCTATCACCACTAAGCTGGAGTCTGTACATTTCTACGATTCGACCCAAAACTCCAGGTCCCTGGTTAAGGTCCCCAACAGGAGCGTGGTCAGACGATTCTACCACTCTTAAGGCCTTCAATAAAACGTGATTCAAAGACGTTTATGTTATATTCATGGTATATGCAATAGATGTCTAATATGTGAAGGATGCCCTACTGGAATTTGCATGGAAGATGAGAGTAGGAGTCTCCTACTCACTTGTTCGACACTCCAAAGGGGGAGGGGTTTCCAGTTGCGAATAGTACATTTTGCAGTCCCCTCTCCACCCCTTGTTATCTCTGAAGCGCCAAACAGAAATTAGTCCCCAAGTATGGGGGTCTCAAGGATGGCTGGGAGTCACACTCAACAGCATGGCAGACCCCAGACTTTGTACCACTATTTACAGTTTACAGCTTTGCAAGGAAAGACGCTTGCACTGTATGGTCCAGCAGGACAGTGTTCTGATGTAGAAATGACTTTCCAATGGGAGACATTCTGCTTTCTTTGATATAAGTAACAGAAGTTTATTTTTCTTGTTCTGAAAAATGAATTCTTTTATCTATTATGGTGGTGTGACAGTAAAGTGACCGCCTGCTACATATAACCCCTTCTTGAATTTGTATGTATCGCTAGGAAGGTGGGACCAATGTGGGTTCCTCCCATCATGCACAGTTCTACCTTATGCTATATTTTTTCTTTATAGTGTGATCCTTTTGTACTTATATTTCTTTTACGTTATCAGGTGCTTGCCAGAATAGCAAATGCCACCCGTCCGACTATACATTTGTGTGAGGTTGTGAATGAACAGCAACTGGAAAGACTTCTGCTGCTGTTGGTTGGCACAGACTTTAACCGAGGAGACATTTCTTGGGGTGGTGCCTGGGCACAATATTCTTTGACGTGCATGCTTCAAGACATTTTAGCAGGTAAGGAGTAATGAATATCATGTTTCTCATGCTTTAAAGGGATTTTCTGAGAGTTTAATATTGATAGCCTGTCCTGCAAATAAGTCATCAATATCTAATAGGGGTCCGATCCCGCAGATCAGCTGTTTAAAGATCCTGTGGATCTCTCTTCCTAGGCCAGAGACTTCACTTTCATTAGTCATATGGCCTACGGGCAGCTATGTCCCATTCAAGTGTTTAAACATTTAAGTCTTCCGAGATCACACACAGCAGTCTTTTTTTTTTTGACTCTCAATGAATGTCACATATGCTCATTTAAAACGGAGCAGAAGGGACAGCACTGTGTGTGTGTGAGGATCTGTGACTTCTGCTGATCTTCAAAGCAACAGTCCCTTTGTTGGACAGGGCATCTGCACTATGATAGCACAGAGAATTACAAGCTTAAAAGGGTTTCTGAGTTTTTTATACTGATCGGTGGGGGTCTGAAACCCGGGACCCCTGCCCATAAGCTGTTTTGAGAAGGCACCAGCACTCCTGTGAGAACTGCTGCCTTCTCTCAACTTAGCAAGCAGAGCGCTGTGTATAGGGGCTGTGCTTGGTATCGCTCTCAACCCCATTCACTTGGGACTGAGCTGCTCCAAGGCCACGTGACACTTGAACATGTCACTCAGCCTAGGAAAAGCGGAGAGAAGGCCATGGCGCTTACAGGAGCCCTGGTGCATTCCCAAACAGCTGATCGGCAGGGATGCCGAGAATAGGTCATCAGTATAAAAATCTCGGAAAACCCCTTTAATTGTGTAATGGAGTGTGACTTTCTAATACAGTGAGACAACCACCCAAAATTTCTGTAAAAGTGGTCTTTTTGGGGGTCAATCTTCTCAAAGAAGATGGTCAGTACACAATAATATGATGGAACTTAAAATCTGTCGCAGGAAATCTGCTCTGAATGAGTCTGGTCTTTCGGAGAGGTTTCAATATATAGAGCTCCTCACTGTTTTTAGTATCACAGTTTGCTGTCGGAGAAGCATCTTTTTTTAAAAATAAATAAATTCCTGACCATGCGCAATTTTATAGCGTAAGGCTGGTTTCACGTAGGAGGCAGAACAATCTGGCAGGCTGTTCTGACAGAGTTCACTGGCCCAGCAAGATGCTGCCATTCAGCGCTGGGTCCCATTGACTATAATGGGAACTGGCAGAGATCCGGGCAATGATGCCGGGTTTCGACCAGACAAAAATTGCTCTCAGCGATATTTGTTCGACCGAATCCCGACATAAATGCTGGGGAGAGGCCGGATCCCATTATAGTGTATGGGGTCTTGCAGGTACATGGCAGCATCTTGCTGGGCCGGATCTGGAGACCTCTGGCAGGCTGTTCCTCTGCTACAACAGCCTGCCTGATTGTTTTGCTGCATGTTTAAAAGAAGCCCAACCTGATCATGGGCAGAGTGACCTGCAATTGTGAAAATAAATTTGAACGTGTCCTGTGACCTTTACTTACAGGGGAGCTGTTGGCACCGATAGCTGCCGAAGCCCTGGATGAATCTGCCATGGGAGACGAGGCAGCAGCTGCAGCTGGTGACTCCGACGATTCATTGCCGCAGTCCTCCGTCATACCGTTAGTGGAAACGGTGGATGAGCCTTTAACTCCTGACATCACAGGTAATTGTAAGAGACCACGACAGAAAAGGAACGGCGAAATTCTGCTGAAGCTAAAAATGTGCAGTCCCAAACCATATAGCAGGTTTACTAATGCTGTATAGTGTATGCATTTTAGTCTTGTTTGGGGGAGGGTAAAAAAATAGGGTTAGAGTGCGGGTACTGCTAAATAAGTTGTTTCAGTGCAGTATTAAATATATGACAAATAGTTGTATCCTATTATACTGTTTGTATTGTGTTGTAAGGATTTCTATATTGTTTGGTGCGGTGCAAATTGCCGCTGTAAAATACTAGGTCACTGCACAATATTAAGACTTGTGATTTATCATTATCATGGGATTATTTGTATACATTCAACTAAACAAAGTATGAAAGTACAGCCTTAAGATTGCCCCGTAATCGTCCTCGTGGTCCAGGTATGTAGGTGGCAGACCTCACTACTTGGCAGTATTAAAGCTGTTTTCATCACCCAAAGGTGCTCCTCCTCTATCATCTTTGGACAAAGATAAAGACATTGACCTTGAATTACTGCAAGACCTGATGGAAGTTGATATTGATCCTTTAGATATTGATTTGGAAAAAGATCCTCTTGCAGCCAAAGTCTTCAAGGTAAGACTTTTCGTTCCTTGTACTAGACACATTGCTTTCGAGTGATTTTTTTTATTTTATTTATTTTTTTATTGCATTTTTTACTGAAAATTGAAGGTATGCAACCTGTTAACTTATGATATACAATATACTATAGCTAAGGATGGAGCATAAACTATTGCTAAAAATTTTTACAAAGATATTTTTAGTTCGTTTTTATTTCATTTGAGGATTGGATAAGGAAAAGGCATCTGTCAGCAGATTTGTACCTATGAAACTGACTAATCTGTTGCATGAGTGCTTGGAAGCTGAGGGCACGGCAGTTTCAGGGAGAGGGAGCCTCTAGGTGTAACAGCAACGCCCTCGTTGCACCTAGAGGCTCATTTGCATATATTAAAACATCAATTTTCTCAGCAATGCATTCACACATAAACACGCGACCAACACAGATGCCTTGAGCTGCCAAGCGCACATGTAACAGGTCAGCCAGTGTCACAGGTACAAATCTGTTGACAGAGGCTCTTAGATGTTATTTAGGAAGTTTATAGTGTTTCTTGTCTACCTGATTAGTTCTTGAAGCTATGCTCCATCTTTGATCATCTCGACTTTATAATCTTGAAATATATTTATTTTCTTTGGCTTATTTGGAATCGTTTCACATGTTACTTGCTGATAATGGGACATTATGATTTGTTAATACCAAAGAACAGATCCGGACTTGATTAGGTTATTGATCCATCTAAAAACACTGCATCCTTAGAAAGCAGTTTACGTCACATTCAGATTGCACTTCAGATTAATTTCAGCAGAACCCGTCATGTCGGCAGGATTGACCGACCATTTAATGTGTATGGGGGTGGGCCTCCTGACTCTTGCACATGAGCAGATATCGGGAGGTGGGGGCAGAGTAAATTCAGGTATTTTGGATTTCAGCATGCCCAATCCTTTGTTCCCACAGGAGATGATAAGCTACCAGAGGTGTCTGACAGTGGCTTACTCCTCTCTACCCTTCCAAAATACATGCACACTCAGCTGAGCATGCATGTGTATAGGGTTGTGAGGTCGGAAGGGAAGCTGTCGGCCAAGCGCGGGCAGCTGTCTGATTTGTATGGGTAACCTACATACGCTGGTTGTGCATAATGTTTGAGCTGCAGCTGCTGGTATTAGCACCAGTGTTATTCTGGCCGAACATGTTAATTTTATTGTAGACACCGCTGGCTGAGGGTTATTTTCTGTGGAATAAGTTGCTTGCCCCAATACACATATTACAATAGATTGTCTACATAATCCTGGTTGAACGCCTTCAAGTGCACTAAAACAGTGTCCGCCTGCTCCAGTAGTACGTGTTCACTTTAGTCGCACTGAGTACTTAGCCCAAGCAAAGAACTGCTCCTCGTGAAACGCCACATTCACCATATCAAAGGAACTTGCTTTTACCGATACACAACCTCGCTGGTGTCATTGTCAGTTCCGCAACATCAGTGGGGATTTTGCACATAGAGCAGAAGTTTTTAAAATCCGTCAGAGCTGGTAAGCTTAGCTTTAGGTCTCATTCACACTTTTGGCCAATATCTCGCATCAGTATTTGTCAGCCAGAATCAGGAGTGGATCCAAAAACACAGAATAGGGCCAAATCTTTCCACCAGAGCCTGTACATTCACAAATTTTGTCTGGTGTTTTTTAAGCACAAAAAAAGTCATTGGGGGCCATGTGCATATTTTTCCATATTGCATTCTGTTTTTATGGCTTTTTTTTAAATAAATTTTTTCTCTTGAAAACTGACACGAGAAGCCACCTTATTAGCAAAAACTCGAGCAGCAACAAAACGCGTATGCAGCCTGCATTCCATTTTTCCCATAAACTTTCACCCAAAATGCCACTAATACTGCAGTAAGTGCCCAAAAATGCCACTAAAATTTTTTTGGAAGCCACCCTAAGGGTACTTTTACACTTGTGGCAGCATGGATCCAGCAGGCTTTTCAGCCTGCCGCATCCGTCCTGCCACAAGTGGCCGTGTGCTGCCGCTCCGTCCCCATTGACTATAATGGGGCGGGGGGCGGAGCTACTGCACGGCCGAAGATCGCCGGACTAAAAGTCCTGCATGTCCGACTTTTAGTCCGGCGATCTCCGGCCGTGCAGTGCTGCGCCATAGCTCCGCCCCCCGCCCCATTATAGTCAATGGGGACAGAGCGGCAGCACGGCAGTGCATGGCCACTTGCGGCCGGATCCGTCCTGCCGCAAGTGTAAAAGTACCCTTACACTTTTATTATTATTTTTTTTTTATACTTTGTGTTCCACTCCTGGTTTCGATTTAAACATACTAATGCAATATACTGTCCACAGTTTGCAAGTGTGAACGTGGCTTTAGGTAAATGTCTGTAAGACTTGATTCAGACGACAGGAATTTCCATGCATGCACTGTCCCGACTGCACCAAGGCATCACACGGACCAATCAAATTAAAGGGAAGCTGGCAGCCGATTTGACCAAGCCAAACTGATGATAGCCCTAGGCAGGGGATCGGGAGAAGAGTATAAATATATATTGGCTGGAACTTTTATTATTAGGAATAGTGAGAAACTTTTTTTTATTCTACCCGATGCCGGTCCTGCAAGTGTCCAGGAGGCAGTGCCTCACTGAAGTGCTCTCTCCATGGATGTGTTCTTCTGGTCCATCAAATCAGACTAGTGAATGATTAAAAAAAAAATGCACACAGTAGTTGTCCGTGTATCGTGTAGATTTTTAGTCGTCCGTGTATCGTGTAGATTTTTTGTATTTTCATTGAAAGTCATTCAGATGTTTGTTTTTTCTCCTCCACCAAAAGCCGATCAGCAGCACATGGTATGATTATTGGGGTGCAGATTATGGCACCTACAATTACAATCCTTACCACATTGGAGGTGTGGGGCTTCCTGTAGCAAAACCAGCAGCCACGACAGAGAAAAATGGTACCCAAACTGTGACCGTATCTGTGTCTCAAGGTGAGAATTTAGTGGTGTGTGTGTATCCACTGTACTTATAATCTATCACAATTTGTCCAAATGCTCCACAAATCCAAGATCATCCAGTGTCCATGCTGCACTTCACCATTTTGCGATACAGTAGGATTCAGAATATAAGTAACACTGTGACGGACATTTATCAAGACTGGCGTTCCCATATACCAATCTTGATCCCTCTGCGCAGGAGTGAGATGCGCCTAATGCAGATGCCCCTTAATAAATAAGGCACGTCTCTGGCACTCCGTGCTCGAGAAACTGAAGTCTACACCAACAAAGGGCTGGCGTGTACTTCAGCTATAACTTACGCCAGTTTCTGGTATAAGTTATAGTAAATCCAGCATGCCCTATAAGACCTCACCCTTTTTCACCACTTCAGAAAAGTGTTGAAAAGCTTAAAAAGTCGCAAAGTATTGCTCACACATGGCATGCACCATTAGTGTTTTCTTATACGCCATAATAGTGGCGTAATTGTGGTGTAAATGGGTTGATAAATGTCCCTCTGTGACTTCCTCTTTTTATTTTTATGTAAGATTAATAGGATTCTTTCACATCTGCGTTTTTGCTGGATCCGGCAGGCGATTAGCAAAATCGCATCCAGTCAATAATACAACTGTCTGCATCCCTTCAGAACGGATCCGGTTGTGTTATCTATAAGGCTACATGCACACGACCGTATGTGTTTTGCGGTCTGCGGAAAAAAAAAAACGGATGACATCCCTATGCCATCTGTTTTTTTTTTTTTTTTTTTTTTTTTTTTTTGCGGATCCATTGTAACAATGCCTAAAACGGACAAGAATAGGACATGGTATATTTTTTTTGTGGGGCTACGGAACGGACATACAGATGCTTCCTATCCGCAAAAAAAAACAAAAACGGAACGGACACTGAAACAAAATATGTTCGTGTGCATGAGGCCTAAAAAGAACAAGAACGCAACAGAATGGAATGCATTCTGGTGCACTAAGTTACGGTTTGTTCAGTACTGTCCCCTTTGACAATGATTGGGGGCAAAACTGAAGCGTTTTCCTCCAGTTTTAAGATCCTCTGAGGGATCTCAAAACCGTAAAGGAGAACTCAGATGTGAAAGTAGCCTAAGTCACATGTGAATAGAAAATGCTCTGTGTGGTTGTCTTCCATTCACGGAAAGGTTCTCATTAGAGATGAGCGAACTTTAAAAAAAAGTTTGGCGTTCGGGTTGTGGTAACTCGCGCATCCCGTTATGGATTCCGCTAAGCGGACTATCGCGGCATGTGGAATCCATAAGGGGCGGCTTCCACCAACCCGAACTGTTGAACAGCCGAAGCACCTGGGGTGACGTCACCGTCATGTGATCAGTGCAGGGGGCGTGGCTCAGCACGGGATCAAATCCAGTGCTGAGCCACGCCTCCTGCACTGATTACAATAAGGCTGAAGTCACCCGAGGTCCTTCGGCTGTTCAACAGTTCGGGTTGGTGGAAGCCGCCCCTTATGGATTCCATATGCCGCGATAGTCCGCGTAGTGGAATCCATAACGGGATGCGCGAGTTACCACAACCCGAACGCCGAACTTTTTTTTAAAGTTCGCTCATCTCTAGTTCTCATAACTGACAGATTCCCATACACACTCAAGCAATATATCTGACAAATACTAATAAAGGTAAAAAAAAATCTCAATATATAGATCTCTCTAACTTTTTCCCCAGTGTATTATTTTTATTGCTGATTGAGTCTAAATAACTTTTTTCAATGGATTGCCTTGGCATTCTTTTTGTCCTTGCGTTATTTCCTCTAGCACTAGATGCCCGTTTGGAGGTTGGTCTTGAACAGCAAGCGGAATTAATGTTGAAGATGATGTCCACTCTTGAGGCGGATTCCATTCTACAAGCGCTGACCAATTCATCACCAACTAGTAAGTGGAAAAAAATATAAAAAAATTCTGTTTATGGTCTATGTAGACCCCCACAATCTAAAACTGGTTTGATAAAGGTACAGAGAGGCTGCCTATAGGTAATGAAGTGTTCACTTCAGTTTTATTACTGAAAAGTGCTGTGAAATGATAATCAAAAATTAAATCCTGTTTTTGTTAAACATATTTTTAAATAATTTTGTGATGTTCCAGTAACTTTTAATTTCTTGTCATTATCTATATAAAAAAAATTGCAGTTTTCACGCTCACCACTAAGGCTTCGTTCACATCACCGCTCAGCCTTTCCGTTCTCCTGCTCCGTTTAGTAGCAGGAGAACGGAAAGGACGGATTCGGCACATAACTGAGCCACACGGAACATAAGGATAATGGGGTCCGTTAGGTTTCCGCTCAGAGGAAGAGTTTTGAAGCAGAGACAAAAGTCCTACTTTTGTCTCCACACCACAATCATCTGAGCGGAAACCTAACGGACCCCATTATAGTCTAGTGCAGTGATGGGCAACGTGCGGCTCTCCAGCTGTTGCTAAACTACAACTCCCACCATGCCCTGCAGTAGGCTGATAGCTATAGACAGGCTTTGCATGCTGGGAGTTGTAGTTCTGCAACATCTGGAGAGCCGCACGTTGCCCATCACTGGTCTAGTGGGTCCTTATGGTTCACTCGGCTCAGTTATGTGCCGAATCCGTCCTTTCCAAAGGAGCAGGAGAATGGAAAGGATGAACGGTGATGTGAACTAAGCCTAATAGGTGCCATTTCTTGCTCTGTACAGATCACTTTACTCCAGTTATCTGCTTATCATCACAAGCAGGATAGTCACTATCTGGTTTTAACGGGCAGAGAAAAATTTTGGTGACACATACCCTTTAAGTGTGAAAGTATGAGAATCTGAATACAACTGGAAATCTAATTTATGCCATTTTTTATGGTGTATTGTGACCCATGTATTGAATTTACACTTTCTTCACAGTATCACAGCCTTCTGGTGGGACAGACGACTCTTTATTACGAGGGCTTCATGCGTCCAGTCAGGCGAACCAGCTAATTGTTCAGTCGTCTTCCATTCCAATGCTGAGTGCCTGCTTCAACAAGCTCTTTTCAATGTTGCAAGTGCATCATGTTCAGGTTGGTTTTGAGTAACAATGACCCATATGTATTAATCATTTTACTTCAGTTTTTGGCGTAAATTTAGTAAAAAAAAAGAAAAAAGTTTGCAAATGTCACGTGCGCCAACATTGCACATGTATTCCAGGTTTTAGGAGGGCGCTGTCGCTCGCTACTGGGGCGGCGCTGTCGCTTACTGGGGCGGCGCTGTCGCTTACTGGGGCGGCGCTGTCGCTTACTGGGGCGGCGCTGTCGCTTACTGGGGCGGCGCTGTGGCTATGGAGCCCCTGCCTTTACAGCGCTCAGTGCAGCCGCAGGAGAATGCATACTCCCCTACAGAGCAGTGTACGGTAGTATGGATTACACAGCGCTATAGGCACCTGAACTTCCGGTGCCTATGTCTCATGGATAACGACAAAAAAATAAATTATATTAGAAAGAATCATTTTAGGACATTTACAGTAGGTTTTAATAAACTTTATAAGTTTAGATACACTTTAAGGGCTCATGCACACGAACATATTTTCTTTCCATGTCCATTCCGTTTTTTTTTTTTTTTTTTTTTTTTGTGGAACGTATGCAGAACCATTCATTTCATTGGGTCCCCAAAAAAACAGAAACGTAAGTTATTTCGTGTGCATTCAGTTTCCTTATGTCCGTTCTGCAAAAAAATAGAACATGTCCTATTATTGTCTACATTACAGACAAGGATAGTACTGTTCTATTAGGGGGCCAGCTGTTCCTTTCCGCAAAATATGGAATGCACACGGACGTCATCTGTACTTTTTGCGGATCCGTTTTTTTTTTTTTTTTTTTATACGGTCGTGCGTATGAGCCCTAAGGAAACAATGTAGGACAGCCTGCGCAGCTGTTTCCGTAACATTAGCAGTGTGTGGCCGCCGCATATGGTGGGTATTCCTACCTCAGCCAAGAAGTAGTTGGTCAAATCTTGCTCCAGTTTCTTGTCTTTAAAGTGTAGATGTCTTGCTTTTCAGAGAACCATGTTGTTCCTCACTCTAATTCTTATTCTTTTACCGCAGCTCGAGTCTCTTCTGCAGTTATGGCTCACATTGAGCCTAAATTCTAGCTCCAATGGGGGCAAGGAAAATGGAAGCGACCTGTTCTTATACCATGCTAATAGAGTGCCGGTCATCTCTGTAAATCAAGGTAATTGTGTTAGCGAAATTAAAAAAAGCTGTCAATTCACTGAATGCCTTTATTCCAAACAAGGTGGGGTCATTTATTTTATCTGCATTTCCTCTGGATTATGTCAAGTACACTATAGACCGGGCATGCTGAACCTGCGGCCCTCCAGCTGTTGCAAAACGACAACTCCCTGCATTCCCGAACAGCTTACAGCAAGGCATGGTGGGAGTTGTCATTTTACAAGAGCTGGAGGGCCGCAGGTTGAGCATCCCTGCTATAGACCATGTGACCCATTCATACTTTCATTATAGACAGCGGGGCACCTCTCGCCAGGTTGTCATATACATGTTTCTAGGCAGTTGACTCCTGTCAGGAGACCTTGGCATCTCAGACGTAATGTACCTGGATAGTTTAATAATATGATCGTGAGCTTTTGGCATTTTCTCTCATGGGTGGTACCTAGACCCCTCCCCTGCCTATAGGTTCTTCACCTTTCAGTTTGTCATTTTAGGAATATCTCTCATACCTCTGACCATTACTAGCATATTGTGATCAGTGTTTAATCATTGTTAAATAGATTGGTCATCCTCATCAAACATCAAGCTATTACTACATCTTTCTGGGCTAAGGATTGTGGCTGCTATAGTTGTGCACTGGCCACTAGGTAGAATGCAGCACTTGCCTTGGGTTTGGCTCTTTTGCAGTTGAAATGTTCCCCATGGCTCCCTCTAGTGTTCTAGTAGAGAATTGCATTTGATTAGATTCATCAGTCATTGAATGATTTTCACACACCCCTACAGACATATTAGCAGCCGCTGGTGTCTAAATGATTGAGCTTCATATTGATTTGATTTCTCTCTGGCCTAAAACAGTGTAGATGCTGTATTTATTTCTCCCATTATGCTAGAGAACATGCCGCATAAGTTAATGGTATTGCCACCAAAGCAGATGATAAATGGTGTTAGTACAAGTAGGTCTGCTGTATAGATGGTATGGTTAGCAGGGGAGTCAGGGGGGTGTTGAGCACTTCCTTTAATTTGTAGCCATTTAGGTAGACATGGTATTAGGTGGGATTTAAAGGGAAGGTCTTCTAGTAAGTTAATGAACCGATGTCATTTTGTTTTCTTTCCAGCTTCTATAACGAGCTTTTTAACAGTCCTGGCCTGGCATCCAAATACTTTACTCCGGACATGGTGCCTTGTGCTTCATAGCCTCACTCTTATGACGAACATGCAACTGAACTGTAAGTCATTTTTCTTTTCCTATTTAGACAGATTTCAGTAAAAAATGTCATTATTTCAGCATGAATGGGAATGACCGGTGCCTGATTCTTTCTCTGGATTATGTTTTTTCAGAAAATAAGCAGTTTTTATTCCCATTCTTACCCTTTAAATGGGTTGTTCCACCTTAAGAAGTTATCCATACGGTCGGAGAGGTAACTGTCTCATTGGTCAAGGACCGACCACTGGAACCCACTGCTGATCACAAGAATGAGGTGCCTGAAGTGTCGGTCACACATGCACGCTGCCTCTCCATTTAGCACTATGGGTCTGCCAAAGAGAAGCTTAGTGCAGTACGTATATGCGTGACCACCACTTCGAGGACTCTGTCACCTCAGATGTTTTGATCCCCTATTCTACGGTGGTGCAACCCCTTTTATTTAATATATCGCACATGGCTGAAAATCAGCTCCCTTGAGATGTCTGCATCAGATTTGCAGCATGTGAATTGAACCTAATTCTCTTCCCACTTTTACTACCAATATAGGCTGGTATTGCCTTGAAATTCTAAAATGTGTTTTTTATCCTGTAGGATGCCTATAGAATATTTCCTGTACTGATCTATTACAGAAATTAGTTCCAATGTTGTCCCTGTCTCTCTTTACTCTTCTCATTGGTTTTGTGTGTTTAGGGCCAATGCTTTGTTTCTTGGCACATTTCTGTGTAAACAATTGAATTTGAAGACTTTCTCTTCTTTTATAGCTGGACCCAGCAGCACTATTGGAGCTCAGGAAAACACTGCCCAACTATTAGTTTCAGACTCAAACCTCCTTCACGTCCTTGTGAAATTTCTCTCAGGAACAAACCCTCATGGGACCAACCAGCACAGTCCCCAGGTAAAGTTACTTGTAGTTAAACGTTTTTTTTTGTTTTTAATATCCAATTTTCCCGACTATAGTCTAGTGTGTGTGTGGGCCTTTTGCTGGTAATCACTGTTTATCTACATAAATATTCAGGTATCAATCAGATGAAGGCATCACGAGGGCCCACAAGCACATAACTAACCAATTCATTATTGTACACAATTTCTTACGTTGAAAAGACCCACTATTCTAGATATTCTGTAATAATATGTTCCAGTTACCCGTTCTCTAATACTGTGGTTATTTCTACCCAGGTTGGGCCCACTGCTACTCAGGCAATGCAGGAGTTCCTGACGCGGCTACAAGTCCATCTTTCTTCTACCAGCCCTCAGATGTTCAGTGAATTCTTACTAAAGCTTATACACATACTCTCCACAGAGAGGTAAGCAGTGCAGACTTTGGTGTACTGGTTTTGTAGTATTTGTAGCAGGCTTCCCCTTACTAAACTGGTCTTAGTGGTTACTTTAATAACCGTCTGCTGTCCAGCAACTATCATGTAAAGTCCCATTTCACTAGCGTCGCCACAAATGTACAGGAAGAAAAGAGTCGGCAAAACTTCTAATTTATACATTTAAACCCCATTTTATTCTGAACATAAGAGCACAACCACATGGCATGGTCATGTGGCGCTTGTAATGCAGCCGCGCTACGTTCAAGTACCATGAAGCTGTACAGGCCACAGCGTGATCTAGTTAAACTAATGAAGACCACACTGTTCAGTTTATCTGTCTTGTTACTGGCCGTGCGGCCATTAACAGTACAGACCCACTGAACAGTGCAGGTTTCATTAGTTTAATTAGAGCCTGCCGGGGCTCATACAGCAGCGGTACTTGAACACTGCTTGGCTGCATCATGACCATGCCATGTGGTTGTAACCGGACACTGTCTTCATGTACAACAAGCGACTGACAGCAGTTTGTATATACACACTTACCCACACTTTGCTATCAATTGCTGATAACATCTCCCCCGTGCACAGCTGAAGTCAGAAATAGGTTTAAATGTATAAAGTTTTACTGAATCTTTTCCCAGAAAACTATATATCAATCTGCTCAGCTCCTCCTGCTCTATAACATGCCAACTGCAGATTGTGCTGCATTGTGCGGTGACAGGTTCTCTTTAATATAACACATGCACATATAAGTTTTGGAAATTTGTATTTGCCACTAGTATATTATAAATGTAAATTTTAAATTAATAAAGCCCTTAGTTGGTAGTCAATTTATAATTTAATTGCCAATTTCCATACCATACACCCCTCCTCACTGACTTTATTAACCCCTATCAGACCTCAGATCAGCCCTTTATTAACCCCTATCAGCCTATTAATAACCCCTATGAGACCTCAAATGAATAAAATCAAAAACTCCTCACCTCTCCTACTCCGCGGCTCCTCTTCATCTCCGGGTCCAGCGTCTCCCTGCCCTGTGTTCTCAGGCCCACGCTGCACCGTCACCTGACAGCGTGCAGCATCAGGTTATAGTGCTCGCACTACGTCCTGACGCTGTATGGGCTCAGGACAGTGCAGCGCCGGCCTCATCAAAGAAGACCAGGGAGGGTGAGTATCGGAAGAGCTTGCTGCGCTTCCTTCCCACTCCCGGCACCCATAATGGAAGCGCTCACTAGTATTCGCATCATCAGCATATCAGCAAGGTTAGATGCCGATACCGATAACTTACAAAATCCTCAATATTGGCCAAAAATATCGGTTCGGTCGATCCCTAGTGAAAACATCACTAACCAAACAGACCCTATTCTGAGATAATGTGAGCCATTCGGCATAATTTGCCTCCAGTGTGTGGTGGATTCAGCACAGCGTCATAGCTTCTGCTGTAGGAACGGTCTGTGACACCAGTGTGAACGGAGACTTTAAAGCCTACTTGTCATAGGTGGGGTGCTGCCTCCTCATCTCAGGACTGGACCCCACCGATCAAAACTTTCAAGATGTTACTATGAAACAATTCAGTAATTATTATTTTAAGTATGATTATTACATGGCCGATAACCTATGAAATCTGCTCCCACTCTTATTCTGTTACAGAGGTCCTTTTCAGACAGGACAAGGGCCCCTGGATGCTCAGGTGAAACTCTTAGAATTCACTCTGGAGCAGAATTTCGAAGTTGTCTCGGTCAGCACCATTTCTGCTGTAATAGAGTCCGTTACCTTTCTGGTTCATCACTATATTACCTGCTCTGACAAAGTGGTATCCCGCAGTGGATCTGACAGCTCTGTTGGCGCGCGGGCCTGCTTTGGAGGCTTGTTTGCAAATATTATTCGACCTGGCGATGCCAAAGCAGTTTGTGGAGAAATGACTCGTGACCAGCTGATGTTTGACTTGTTAAAGTTGGTGAACATCCTGGTTCAGTTGCCGCTGTCAAGTAACAAAGAGTTTAGTGCCCGGGCACCTGTTGTCAGCAGCACTACAGACAGCGTTTCTGACGAAGAGAAAGTCTACGGTGGAAAGGATGCCAACAGCAATTCTTCATCTACACAAAGTTCCACTGCATACGTGGCGGATTTGGTGCTAGCTAACCAGCAAATTATGAGCCAAATTCTCTCTGCCCTGGGCCAGTGCAACAGCAGTGCAATGGCCATGATTATTGGTAAGTGTCTGGTTAGTACATTTGAAAGTTTATTGGTATCTCCATATGTAGCTTGGTACCCTTTATTAGCATGTTTGGTTTACTTTGTAGTTTTATACCATTCATCTATATCAACAAATTGGGCAACGATAGACGTATCTCTCGAGAACGACCCCTGTGCCACCCAGACTAAACCAAAAGAAGCACAGTGTGTCGGAGTACAAAAACCTACATGATATCTAAAATTCATAGAAGTGATGTCGGGCATATATAAAACTAACGAATGAAAACGAGCGCTCCGTACAGTATTAGAATGTATTGGCTCCGATGAGCCGAAGTTATTACTTAATAACATAACTTCAGAAATTGATTTATACTGTAAAAATCCATTTCTCGAACTCTGGTTTGGTTCCAAGTGACATGAAGTTTTATGTGAATCGACTTCGGATGTTTCATCCGAAGTCGCATCGCTCATCTCTAGTTTCGATACATTTTTTTTAGTACAGAATAGCGTAGTATAACATGCTATTCTGTCCTTAGAAACCTATGCATTTTTTTTTTTTTACATTGTAGTCAATGATAGACCGGATGGAAACGTAAGACATTACATTTCCATCCTCTATAGGTTGTTTCTTTCCCTTCAGATCGTCACGTCTTTAGTTAAAATGAAGGTTTAAAAAAAAACTGATCTAAAAGGACACAAATATATTGAAACATATGCACATCCATTAAACATATACATTAAAAACAGAAGGATAACCGTAAAATTGCATACATTCGTATACGTTTTTTCATGTATGTCTAACGTATATATTAAACATGCTTTAAAAACGAGCTTCATGCACATGGCTATATGGAGGGTTTATATCGCACATAGAAAACTGTGGCCCCGTTCTGTACCTCCAGGTTTAAGTTAGAAGATTATTGCAGTTATTATGTTGTATGCCATCAGATTTTTTTACATTTCTCTTTACTTTTCACCACGTAATAAAAATCAGAAAATGCTAACCTAGAATTTGGTCATGTAGCTGCTTTGTTCACTTTTAGGTGCAAGTGGTTTACATTTAACTAAACATGAAAACTTTCATGGAGGATTGGATGCTATATCCGTTGGGGACGGCCTGTTCACCATACTCACCACTCTCAGCAAGAAGGCCACCAGTGTTCAAGTTATGCTGCAGCCTATTTTAACTTACATGGCGTGTGGCTATATGGGCAGACAGGTAAGCAGAACTTTTTTATATCGTTATACAGTTATGTATAGAAGTGCACTAGGGTGGGGGTGGGGGCACAAGTTTCTACTGTCTACTTGTACAAGTGATCTCATGAGCTTGTGTGGTCTGTTTTGTTCAGGGGTCTCTTTCCACTTGCCAGCTGTCGGAGCCTTTGCTCTGGTTCATCCTAAGAGTTTTGGATACAAGTGAGGCCTTGAAAGCATTCCATGATATGGGTAAGTACTTCTGTTTTGTCATGACATTATCTGTGCAGCGCTTACTATGCTAATCAAATCTTCATCATGCTGACGAATATTGCAAAAAAAATGCAAAGCAATGAATTTTTCCAATTACACACAGCTATTTTCATTAGCATTGCATTATATAGGATCTTTGGATGGCAGTGCTACAGGTTAAGGCCTCATGCACACGACCGTTTTTTTATGCTGTCCGCAAAAAGCGGTTCCGTTGTTCAGTGATCCATGTCCGTTTTTGCCTTCCGTTGTGTTTCCGTGTGTCTTCCGTTTTTTTTAGCGGACATGACCCAAAAGATTTTACCAAAAGACAGGCTGACAATGTTTACCAAGTGCCTGCCAAGGGATCCGCAAAAAAAACGGACACGGAACGCAGATGACACACGGATGGCCATCCGCATTTTTCACGGACCCATTGACTTGAATGGGTCCGTGAACCGTTTTTCACGGACAAGAATAGGACAGGTTATATTTTTTTTGACGGACTGGAATCACGGACCACGGACGCGGAGGACAAACGGTGCATTTGCCGAGGTTTCCACGGACCCATTGAAAACCAATGGGTCCGCAGAAAATCACGAAAAACAGAGCAACGGACACAGAATCAAACAACGGTCGTGTGCATGAGGCCTTAAGCTGACCATACACATTAGATCGAAATGGTTAAACAATTAATCATCTGGTGAACGATCTTTTCTCAGACACGGACTTACACATTTTAGTCCATATTGGATGTTACACTTGGACAAAAGATCTTGCTGGGAACAATCCGTCAATGAGAGATCTGTTGTCGGTGAGCATTTTTTAGTTTTAAAGAGGACCTGTCGCCGCTCCTGACCAGCCTGTTTTAATAGCGTCATGCATTCCCCATGTAATAACCATTCTGGAGCCTCTATTCTTATGGCTCTATGATGTGTGTTTCTTTTATTATTTCTACTAGAAGTTATGAATGTATTGCTAGCAGTCTGCAGTAAGGGTACAGGGGGGAGGTAACCAATTAAGGGTGTGTACCTGCACAGTCTGACAATGGCAGCACTTACTGGATAGAGTCAGACTGTGCAGGTACACACCCCCAACTGGTTATCACCCCCCATTACTGCAGACTGCTAGCAATTCATTTATAACTTCTAGTAGAAATAACACAGGAATGGTACAACATTAGAGCCATAAGAATAGATTCTCCAGAATTATTACATGGGGAATGCATGAAGCTATTAAAACAGACATGTCCGACGTAGTGACAGGTAGGGATGAGCGAATTTCATATTTTGAAATTCGTTTTCGCTTGGCGTTGTGGTATTTACTGAATTTCGTTATGGATTCCGTTACCACGGACCATAATGCAATGCCTTTAGTGGCATTCCGTTATTCATTTAATCATAATCATAGAAGTCTATGGCCTGCATAACGGATCCATCCCTTTTCAGGGGACTCCAGCATAGCGTAAATCGCACAGATCCGTTATGCAAGCCATTGACGGATTTAGAGGCATTCCGTCATGGAATTGCGTTGTGGTCCGTGATAACGGAATTCATAACGCAATTCAGTAAATACCAACAACATATTCGAAAACGAATTTTAAAATATGAAATTTGCTCAACCCTAGTAACAGGTCCTCTTTAAGCAAAAGATCTTTAGTTCATCGAGTGAAAATTTCAATCACTGAAGCGATGATTAATTAAATTTGATCAAAAATTTGTTAAATTTCACCTGGCATTCAATTATTTTGGTTGAAATCAGCCATTTTGATCAACTTCACTGGGTATGGCCAACTAACGTTTCTGTTGGGTTTTTTTAAACAAAGCTTGATCTCCCTGTGTTAGAAAGCTTATAAATTTCTTCTCAGTCCTCCACCACTTTGCAGCTAAGTTCACACGGCGGAAATCTGCCACTGGTTCAGCACGGGTGTTTTCAGGTGCTCAATTCACGACAATAACTCGCCAACAGTTTTCCCATTAACTTTTATGTTATAAACTCTGCCCTGCGGATACAACGTAAAATCGTCCAAGTCTTTTCAATAGCTGCTTTGAAAAACGCTTGAGAAGTGATGTTACTTCTTGGAAGCAGATTTGATTGTGGATTTCAAGTCAATGGAGAAGTAGAAAAAACTCAACCAAATGCTCTTCTAATACTCTTGTAAAAAAAAAAAAAAAACTCCCCTCAAACCTCAATTAAATTAGAAATTTGCCACCAAAAACCACCTGTTTTCAGCTATTTATCTGCCACTGAGCTTAGCTTGAAGTTTTCTGCTCGCAAGTAGTAAATAAATGGGGGACAGGGAATCAAATCGGCCCTACAATACTGCCCATGACCAGGATGTGACTACAAGGGGTAATGTCATTCCACAGTTCAGTCTCACACTCGCCCCGCACCCAGGCAACCACTTGAGCAAAGTACATACCCCCAACCAGACCACACTCCATCAAACACACTTGCTGCCACCAAACACCAGAACACACGCTCTGCTCACAAGCAGGCGCACAGTGACACCATCGTACTTACTCCATAAAGAGTGCTTGGGTTTGTTGGGATACAAGGCCAGCCATTCCAGTTTTAGGCTATAATTTGCAAAAGGTACAGTACTTAATTACAAAAATAAAGAAATAGTTACATGTGCAAGACAGGTATATGAAATAGAAAGGAGACAAATAGACAGTCTAAGGGTACTTTCACACTAGCGTTATTCTTTTCCGGCATTGAGTTCTGTCCTAATTGAACAGTTCAGAAAGGTTGTACCACCTACTGTGTTGGCAGCAGATGGCAATGGATCACAAAGGAGAATCTGAATGTTTATACAACCACAAAGTATACCAGACCTAGTGGAGCCTAGGGGCCTCTATTGCCATATACATAAGACTGGCTCAGCACAATAGTGGGTCTCTAAAAAAAAAAAAACACAAAAAAAACAAAACATAGACCAGGGCTAGCCAACCTGCGGCTCTCCAGCTGTTGTAAAACTACAACTCCCACCATGCCCTGCTGTACGCTGATAGCTGTAGGCAGACTCTGCATGATGAGAGTTGTAGTTTTGCAACAGCTGGAGAGCCACAGGTTGGCCATCCCTGCCATAGACAGAACAGGGATGGAAACTGTGTTCTACCAAACCGTTGCATAACTTTAAAAAAAAAAAAATTTACAAAAAGAAAAAGTTGCCCTTTTTTGTGGACGTTCAAGATAAATCGAGCACAGAGAATAAACAGGGAGACTTGGTCTGAACTTGGACCTTTGCATTGTCAGAACTTGGATGCAATACAATCCAGGTATTTGCCTCTATAACAGACACAGATGTGAATAGTCGTTATTGGTATGTGATGCATTTTCATCTGGTAATGTTAAGGCTTATCTTTCTGAACAGAGGGGTCCAGCCCGTCAGAACCGCTCATCTATCCAGAGAACAATGGGGCTCATGTCCTAAGTCTTTGCTTGTGTACTTTGGCTTTTCTGGCCATGTTGTGTTTTCCTATCTTGAGGACAGTAAAGGTAAATGTGCTTACTATGTTATCTTTGTGCTGCTTTTAGGGGGTGTTCAACTCATCTGCAATAACATGGTGACAAGCACAAGAGCCATTGTCAACACTGCCAGAAGCATGGTGTCTACAATCATGAAGTTTCTTGACTCTGGCCCCAGCAAAACCTCAGACAGCAGTTTGAAGGCGCGGGTGCTCGCTTCCGAGCCTGATAATGCAGAGGGAATCCACAACTTCGCTCCTCTTGGTATGTAGCTGTGCCACTTTTCGTTCTGTGTTTTTAATTCAAGTCCAATTTTAGGCATAGAAAGCCTATTTCTACATTTTTAGAAAATGCCAGTTTGCTGAGTAAATTAAAGATACGCGTCTATGCCAAAGCATTCTTGGAATTTCGAGGAGGAACAACTGAGGTAGCAATCATTCCTCCTACGTTCAGTTGACATAGGCCTGTGCAAACGGGCGCCAACGGATGTGTTATCAACCAACCAGATCCTACGTTTCATTTTTCTTTGCTCTTTTGGAAAATAAAAGGATCCATCTGATTGATTGCTATGGGCAACTAAGCCAGTTTGATAGGTCTCCCCTCCCATAATGGTCATACCCTTTATGCTTCTGAATACTAACCTTATTGGTTCAATGATTTATCAGTGTATGTTCTGGCAGGTACAATCACATCAAGTAGTCCAACTGCCCAGCCTGCAGAAGTTCTTTTACAAGCCACCCCCCCACACCGGCGGGCACGGTCTGCTGCCTGGTCTTATATCTTTTTGCCAGAGGAAGCTTGGTGTGATCTCACTATTCACCTGCCAGCAGCTGTGCTTTTGAAGGAGATACATATTCAGCCTCACCTTGCATCCCTTGCCAGTAAGTAGTTGTGTTATTACCATGTAATAATCAAAGTTGAGGCAAAAATAAATCTTTTGACAATTATGCTTGATTTTGTCATGTTAGCTTGCCCATCTTCAGTCTCTGTGGAAATAAGTGCTGATGGAGTCAACATGCTGCCACTGTCCACACCGGTCATCACTAGTGGACTGACGTACATCAAAATTCAGCTTGTGAAAGCAGAGGTAGCGTCTGCTGTCTGCCTTCGCCTCCACCGTCCTCGAGATGCCAGCACTCTTGGGCTATCACAAATTAAACTGCTGGGCCTGACTGCTTTTGGAAACACCTCATCAGCAACCGTTAACAACCCGTTCCTTCCGTCTGAGGATCAGGTGTCTAAAACAAGGTAACATGGCTGTTGTATTAGCGTGAGTTCTGAGATTTTGGGGAAAAATAGACTGGTACATAAAAGTTTACTAAACTATGGTAAACCATCAACCGGTGCCCAACATGGCTCCTGCCTGACGCCCATATAATACAAAGGGAGGTGATGGTGGCAACATACATCTCACCCTGATATCTTCAGTGGAGCTGAGCTCTTTGTTTCATAGCTAGAAGTTTTCTGGTCTCCTGGCCCCCCTAGACCACCTGAAGGTCATCACGCATGTACAGTTACTTTATACTTCAGGAATGGCAGGTATCAGGCATCACTAACCAACTATTAAAGGGGAAAGGACCACAAAAATACCTTGCTATACAGCAGTAAAAGACACAATCATATGCAATAAGTGGCTTTAATGTAAATTTTGCTGCATGTTTTTAAAGTAATGAAGCCCAAGATTTGATTATGGAGTAGCTGGAGTAATGTCGCCCCTTTTTTCTAGCATATTTTATGTTCTGCCAACATTGCCGTTCAACAAAGAAAATAATTTAACATTTTGGAGATTTATTTGGCAGAATGGATCTAAATACTTGCATAAACGGGTGCCTAAAAAGTTTGGGTACTTGTGCTTTAGACACACTCCATTTAGTCCAAAACACATACTTAAAGTACCCCAGTGATAAGGTGGGGTGAGAAAAAGAAGTGTCTTATTGCACCAAATTTTATCATGTGCCCTTTTGAGAGATCTTGCACATTTTTCTAGATTTTCACAATCACATCAAATTGTACTTTTATAACCCTATTGATTAAATGGTTTTTCCGTGAATTTTATACTGATGACTTGTCCTCTGGATAGGTTTCCAGTATCTTATTCATGGGGGTCAGCTGTTTGAGAAGGCATCGGATCTCACAGTAGCGCCGTGGACTTCTCTATGCAAACCAAGCACAGCACTGTACATTGTATAGCGGCTCTGCTTGGTATCACAGCCCAGCCCCATTCACTTCAATGGGACTGAGCTGCACCTAGGCCATGTGAACAATGAACGTGACGTCCCATGGTTTAGGGAGAGACTGCCATGGCACTACTGTCTCTATATTTAAAAAAAAAAATCCTAAAATCCTGCAGTTTCACATTGGTAACCAGACCTCAGTATCTCAAGACTTTGCTCTATGAGAGCAGCCACATGGGCCATAGGCACAGTGGACAGTAGGGAATTTACTTTTATGGGTTAGTTTTCTAGGCATGCTCCGTGACCTGTGCCAGAGGTCAGGAGGGAGGAGAGAAGCTCTGATATCACCTATTATGAATGGTGGATTCTGTGTGATCTATACAAAAGTGATATTTGTCGTTGTTATTCTGCCTCTGATCATTATGAGATGACTGCTGGAAAGTTAATGTACAGAACAGGAAGTCTTTTATTATTATTAGGCCTAGTGACCAAAACGAGATTTAATTTTTTTTTTTTCTCTTTTAGTATTGGCTGGTTAAGACTTCTTCATCATTGCCTCACTCATATCAGTGAACTGGAAGCAATGATGGCAAGCGCAGCAGCGCCCACAGCCAATCTGTTACAGACATGCGCTGCCTTACTGATGTCTCCGTACTGTGGCATGCATTCTCCCAACATTGAGGCTGTGCTGGTTAAGATCGGACTTCAGTCTACCAGGATAGGACTTCGCCTCATTGACATCCTTCTGCGCAATTGTGCTGCATCTGGCAGTGACACTGCAGGTAGGTTCCTGCCCAATCCGCAATGCTTTAATAAATGTTCTAAGAAATAAAAATAATCCGTTTTTTTTTTTTTTTTTATTTCACAGACTTAAATAGCCCTCTGCTATTTGGAAGGCTTAATGGTTTGTCCTCAGATTCCACAATAGATATTCTCTACCAGTTAGGGACCACCCAGGACCCTGGAACCAATGATAGGTATGGAGTACTCCTGGATATGTCTTCTTAAAAGAAAATAAGCTTTCTGGGGGGTTTCCAATTCGTATATGCACACATACATTGTGAGACACCATCATCAGAAATATTTTACAGAGAATTAAAAGTATTTACTTTTGGAAGTGGTTTGCATTTTCTGAAATTATTATTTTTGTTGCTTTTTATGACTTTAGAATACAAGCTCTGTTGAAGTGGGTGAGTGATTCTGCGCGGGTGGCTTCATTGAAAAGAAATGGGCGTAGCACTTTCAACCCTCCAAACAATTCACCAAGAGAATATGGTCTTCTGATGCCATCTCCTTCTCATTTGCACTGTGTAGCGGCCATTTTGTGGCATAGTTACGAGCTTCCTGTGGAATACGACCTGCCTGGTTTGCTCAACAGAGATCTATTTGAGTAAGTACTTCTCTTTCTGATCCTGCGGTTTAGAAGTCCTCATCATCAAGGCTATTATCCTGATGAATTATGGGGATCTATTCTAGTAAAAGTATGTTTTTATCACAAGGTCAAGGTATTCTTTTATATCTCTGTCTTCAAGTATGGGAAAAATCTATACATGTAACAAAGCTGTGAAAAACATTGGGTATTTAGGCACCTTCCAAGGAGATCCTTTTTCATTTGCGTTGTACATGATTTCTCCATTGGGACCTCCCCCTGATGGATGCAGAGCATTGATGGTGCCAGGCGAGGTGACTATGCAAGAACCTGGCTCTGTCAATGATGGAGAGGGAGGGGCTGGCAAAGGAAGCAGGTTTTGGCCTGCCCTCAGTGCACCTAACTGCTCATTTGCATATGGATTGAGCATACTTTTTCTCCAGTGTGAAACCAGATTGCTAAACTAAAGGTATTAATTACATTCAGTTGACTAGGAGTACAAGATTTACTAATGCTAAAGATGGCGGAAGCTTAGACAGGCTGTCCAGACCTGTATCAGACTTCTCACAGTTGAATGATAAACCTGGTGCGGAGATAGACACTTTTCCTGACTTTGCATTTACCGTATTTTCCGGCGTGTAAGACTACTTTCTAACACTAGAAATTATTTTCAAAAGTCGGGGGTCGTCTTATACGCCGGGTATAAGGCAGCACAGGGGAGAAGGAAGCAGTGCTGCCCGCTGCCACCAATGATGAGAGAGGGGTGGAGGAGGGGCCTGTGGTTTATTAATGTGAAGAAACGATATTATAGATATACAAATTACCAGTGTCGGTATCTTTGTGCCCAAGTGTCTGTCGCCGTTTTGTGCCCAGCCGCACCCTGAATCCTGGATCCCCGCGCTGCCCCTCTCTTAATTTATTCACTGCACTTGTGTTTTTTATCTTCTGAAGCCGCTTGTAATCTCGAGAGTGCTCCAACTAACTGCGCATGCACGAGATTACGAGCGGCTTCAGAAGGCAAACAAACAGAAGTGCAGTGAATAAATTGAGAGGGGCAGCACTGGGATCCAGGATTCGGGGCGCGGCTTGGCTCAAAACGGCGACAGACACTTGAGCACAAAGATACCGGTACTGGTAATTTGTATATCTGTAAAATCGTTTTTTTTTGGCAATAAATACAGTAAACCACAGGTGGGCTCCGATCGGTTACCATGGCAGCCAGGACGCTACTGAAGCCCTGGCTGCCATGGTCAGTTCCCTGGACTGGAGAAGATCGTCTTGGAGACAGGGAGGGCTGGGCAGGCAGGGAGAGCTGGCACAGCCAATCCAAGCAGCCTTTGTATGAAGTGTGCACACAACATACAGGTACATCGCTTGCTGTGATTGGCTGGTTGTTGTATACTGGGTTGGATTGGCGTGTGTTGGAAGAGGGGTAGTCTTATACGGCGAGTATAGCCCAAACCCTATATTTTAAATGGAAGAGGTGGGGGGGGGGGGTCGTCTTATACGCCGGAAAATATTTGAATTTTCATCTTAACTTTAGTTGTACTTTAATCACTTATGAGATACACTATCTAATCCTATCATTTCTTTTCAGGTCCCTGTATAAATGGTCCATGTCTTTACCTTGCAACATGGTTTTAAAAAAGGCTGTTGATGGACTGCTTTGCTCAATGTGTCACATCCACCCGAGCTACTTTTCTTTGCTCATGGGTTGGATGGGAATTACCCCTCCTCCAATACAAAGCCAGCACAGGCTGTCCATTACAGATGATAGCAAAAAGCAAGACCTTAATGCTGCTCTGACAGACGACTCTAAAAATGCACAAGCACCTCTTGCACTTACAGAGTCTCACCTGGCTACGCTTGCTGCTTCGTCACAGTCGCCAGAAGCCATCAAGCAACTGCTGGACTCTGGTTTACCCTCTCTCCTTGTTAGGAGCCTAGTTAATTTTTGCTTCAGTCACATATCTAATTCAGACTTTGCTGCAGCCTCTGCGGATGCCACACAGGAGAGACTCCGACGGCAGCACTCATCTCAGCACTTTAGTAGGATGCCGGTAACGGCGGACTTGGTGGCACCTATTCTCAGGTTTCTGACTGAAGTTGGCAATAGCCATGTTATGAAGGACTGGCTTGGAGGATCTGAAGTTAACCCTCTTTGGACAGCACTTTTGTTTCTACTTTGTCATTCTGGTGCCAGCTCGACGGGTCTTGTAAATGGTTCCCAGCAGACCAATTCCAGGTGCACTTTACTGAACTCCACTGCAGGAAATGGTCTCACCACTCAGCAAAGAACCGCTGTGGAAAATGCAACCGTGGCCTTTTTCTTGCAGTGCATATCTTGTCATCCAAATAACCAGCGTTTAATGGCACAGGTATGATAACATGGTCCAAAGGTCCAAACATAATTTACGTGACAATTGTCTATTCCCATACACTTTGCTGGTACTGCATTACGCTGCGGGTTTTCCTCACGAGAATCCATGTGGAAAAACCATGCATGATCCTTCAACTTGCGCAGGTACCCTTAGGGGACATTTACACAACCGTATCCATTTTGCGGCCCACAGAATACATATGCGGTTCGTGTGCATCCTGCACATTTCGCAGACCCCGTTGTAAAAATTCCTATTGTCCGCAAATCGCACAAGAATAGGACATGTTATCTTTTTTGCAGGGCTGCAGAATTTACATATGGATGCGGGCATTTTTTTGCGGCCCAAATGAAATGAATGGGTTCGCATCCAATCCGCAAAAAATGCAGATTGAAATATGGACCAAAAATAGGGTTGTGTGAATGGGGCCTTATGCTGTCAATTCTTGAGTGTTTCCCCCATGATCCAGACAAAGCATTTAAATGTGCCCATATTATATTTGTGTGTAAATATACAGTACCGCCTAACTTGCATTGGGTAGAATTTTTTCGTGCTTGCTAGTCCGAGAAGCATAGGCTACCGCATCTGCAGAGTTTGGTAGCAGTGTTGATCACGAATATTTGAATTGTGAATTTTAATCGCGAATATCGGCACTTTGCGAATTCTCGAATATTTAGAATATCTCAAAATATATTCGTAATCGTGAATATTCGTTTTGTTTTTTAAATACCAGTCTATGCGAATTTTTTTATGCGAATTTTCGCAATCAAGAAAATAATGCCTGAAGATTAGGAATTCGCAAATTCGTGCATATATGGAGAATATTCGCCCAAATATTTGTGAAATATCGCAAATTCGAATATTGCCCCTGCCGCTAATCACTATCAGAGGTGTGAGCCCTCAGTGTTTTATTCAAGTAACCCTCAGTTCACACTTGAGCGTTTTACAGCGCGTTCGAACGCGCTGTAAAACGCATAACCAATGCACACCAATGCTTCCCTATGGGACTGGTTCACATTTTCGCGTTTTACAGCGCGTTCGAACGCGCTGAAAAATGCCCGACGCATAAACCAGTACTTGAGCTTTTTTGGGGGTGTTTGTCGCGCGTTTTGGCCCATAGACTTCAATGGGAATGCGCAACGCTTGTATTTTGCACGTTTTTGACACTGAAAACGCGCGTTCGAATGCGCGTTTATGAATTTGCAACATGCTGGAAAGGCCAACTGCAGTCAATCCCACAAACGCGCGTAAAACGCACGTAAATCGCACGTTTACTATTGCCGAAAACACGCGTCTCAGAAACGCTCAGGTCTGAACCCAGCGTAATTCCTCTCTGCTTGTGTTTTCAGGTTCTCTGCGAGCTTTTCCAATCTTCTCCACAGCGTGGGAACCTCCCAGCGTCTGGAAACATCTCTGGCTTCATTAGAAGACTCTTCCTGCAATTGATGTTGGAAGATGAAAAAGTAACCATGTTCCTTCAGTCTCCCTGCCCGGTAGGTAGTCCTCGCAGTAGTGTCTTCACTGTAGGTACCTGGGAGGTGACTGATATTTTCTGGGATTTCTATGTTTTGGTATGCTTATACGTGTTTCCCCTTACTTGTCTGCCTGCTCAATTTAAATTTTTTCCCATAGAACCATCTAAGGGTACTTTCACACTTGCGTTGGTGCGGATCCGTCTGTTTATTTGCACAGTCGGATCCGCACCTCTAATGCAAACGTTTGTATCTGTTCAGAACGGATCCGTTTGCATTAGCTTTAAAGAAAAATTACAAAGTCCAAAACGGATCCGTTTTGAATTACATTGAAAGTCAATGGGGAACAGATTCATTTTCAAAACACAATGTTGTGTTTTATTCGGTCTTCCCTAAAAGGGATTGTCAAAGATTTTATCACTGGTTTCCTATCCTCCGGTTAGACCATCAATATCGAATCATTGTGGGTTCGGCACCTTTCATCCCCTCTGATCGGCTCTTTCAGGGTGGCTCTGACACCAGAACTACACAGATCTTTCCATAGTGTAGTGGCCGTAGCCTGGTACTGCCACACTGCGCCCATTTACATCAGTGGGAGTAGCACTGTAGTAACCAGTCCGTCCGACTGTGTAGTTCTGGCACTGGAGCTGATTGGCGGTGAGTGCTTTTATCTTATGTTCAAAATCAATAGGGCTGGAGTCATACATACAGTTTTTGTAGCTGTTTTTTTTTTTTTTTTTTTAGCCAAAGTATAAAGAAGTAGGCTTTCTTTATACTGTATGTCCCGTTCCTATCGGATAGATTTCTGGCTTTGGCTCATAAAACCAACAAAAACTGCATGTGTGATTCTGGACCAAAGGTGTTCCTCCCTTTCACATTTGCTTTCCTATTCAGACTCCTAGCATAAATGTCTTGAATTATATTCCCAATATATTTCATAAAGCTAGTGCTCCTTTTCTACGGCCTACAGATATCCTGCTTTCCAACACTCCACAGATCTCAGCTGCCTGTGGCCAATACTAGGGGGTCATCTCTGTACAGAATTGCATTCAGCCCCCTCTGACTTGAATAGAAGCTGCATAAAAATCAGCCTTCTACAACCAAGTATATGTTCAGTTGTAGACACTGGTCTTAATAACCCCTATATCTGGCGGTGGATCCGCCGAAGTTATGAAGAGGCCCTGGCCTCTGCTTAAGTTTGTCGCATCCAGCACCAGTCTAAAGGTAAGCCAGCTTCCCTGCTGGCTTACATTTAGACCATTTTCTACACCTAAAATAGATATATAAAATGATAGAGATGGGCTTGCTGGTCCGTACCCTTCCCCGCCCATGCCCCACCCACTTTTTTAGACCTGGCGTGAGCAGGGTAAAGTCGCGGATTGCAGCGCAAATAACCTTTGAGCCACAGTCAGCACCAGAAATATGCCTATTATAGGTGGATTTCTGGATGATAAATCCCTTGGTGTCTACAGCTCCTATGGTTAGATAGGTTAGCAAGACGCAAAGGACAAATAAAAGGGAGTCTAACTGCAAGATCAGACTGCACAGGGTCTGTTTGTTGTCTGTTACCATGGTGACAAATGGAGTCTGTGTAGGAGCTGTAGAAGCAAAACGGCTGGAAATGTTATGACCTACATGAAAGTTGCTTCATCTCCCATTTTAGGTGGATTAGGCTAATAAAGCAATCAAGGGTTGTGAAAAGGTTAACATAACCCATAACGTACAGATTGGTCCATTTCACGTCTTAAACTACATCAATCGATTATAACTAAAGCTTTGTGCTCATACAGTTGAAAATGACATTTCTGTAAGTGTTTCTTGTGTGTCTAGCACTATACTGTCCAGCAGATGGCAGTATAAACTTCAGAATTAAACCTAAAAACTTTGCCGGTGAGTGTGAATTGCAGTAGATACCAGTAACAGATACTATCTATATCTTCACATGTTATCCTTAAAGGACTGATTTATTCACTACGAAGGAAGGATCTAATAATAATCGCTTTTCAGTAATCTTTGGAGACTAAGTGTAGGAGCAAGTGTCACCAAGTAGCATTCACGTACAAATGAAGTATTTAGACCTTCAATTTATATGCAGGTTTTTAGTTTATTTCCATAAAAATCTGCGCCAGTCTATTGGATGTAGTAAGTAATGGACCTCATATTTTCCTTCCAGTTGTACAAGGGAAGAATCAATGCTACAAGTCACATCATCCAACATCCCATGTACGGAGCAGGACACAAGTTCCGCACCCTCCACCTGCCTATTTCTACCACGCTGGCAGAGCTGCTTGACCGGGTCTCTGGTAAGAGATTATTGACAATTTTTTTTTTTTGGGTGTTTTTAGCATCTTCTATTGTTTCCGGTTTAGTGATGGGCAGACATTGACTACAACTGCATGTTGAGTATTATTTTGCTGCTGGGAATGTCAGCAGAAAATAAGCACTTGTATAAATCATATTTTTATCTTAAACATATTTTTTTAAAGAATTTTTGGTGGTTATTTTTAATTTCTATATATATATATATATATATATAAAAATGAAGAGCAGCACACAAAACTGTATGCTTGGTGCAATACCTCCCAAAGACCTTGGACCAAGATCAAAATGGTAAAAAACGCAAAAGGCAGGCAGCACTCAAATATCTTGAAAAAGGTGGCTTATTAACCCAAAAACCACGACGTTTCAGCTCTCACATTGGAGCCTTTGTCAAGCCACGGTTTTTGGGTTAATAAACCACCTTTTTTACGATATTTGAGTGCTACCTGCCTTTTGCGTTTTTATAATATATATACTGGCCATTAAGCCTAATAATAGGCACCACGTCTTGGTCTAATAATAGGCACCACTTTACTGCAGTTATCTGCTTATCATTGCAGGCAGGATTGGAATAACACATTACCTATACACACACCTATCATAGGATCCACCATTGTGAAAGCTTATCCTGTCCTCTGCACAGATCACAGACCATGCCTAGAAAACTCTCCCATAGAAGTCAAGTCTCTGCATGTCCATTGTGTTTATGGTCCATGTGGCTGCTGTAAAGCAATTCTCTAAATTCCGTTAAAACAAATGCTCAGGCAAGATGGCGGCCCCCAGAATCATGTTTTAAAAAAGAGAATCAAAACAATCTGCCATCAAAAAATAAAAACAGATTAGAGAAAACGGACGCGTGTCGCTATTTGGTTTTAATCAGCTGAAAAAAATATTTTTGGTAGTGCGTGTCAAGATGATAAAATCCCTTTATGATCGGTGGGGTCCGACCTCTGGGACCCCATACTGATCCTGATAATAAAGGGGGCCACAGTGCAAGTCCCCTTTGCAGTTTTTCCTTGGACAGTGGAGCTCAGCTAAACCAAAGCGCGCCCCCCGCCTGTAAATGTATTAGTGACCAGTGAAGAGAGTTTAAATTATTTAGAAATCTGTATTAATCCAAACTACTATTTATCATCCGTACAAGACCTAAGTGCCTAATATATGATGAAGATGCGACTGCACCTATCATAGCTGTTGGCTGAACACTCGTTGGGCCAGCAGCTATTCTTCCCTCTTCCCCCTTATGTATGCACTTGGCTGTGGTGTGTACAATGGATACAAGGAAATAAGCTGCTTTTGGACTCCTAGCAGCGGTTTACGTTGTTTTTGAATGACCGATCAGACATGTTGAGATTAAGCATGCCTGATCTTACTTTGCACCAACACCTGCTGGTGAGGGAGAGTTGGCTCACCTTTGGCTGGTTTGGCTGGCTTTGCTGTTATGGGTATGGGCACCTTTTGAATTGAACCTCTGTATCACTCCACCGGCGACAGATTGTGTCTTATGATTTAGGGCTCATGCATGTGGCAAATCGCGGATCCGCAAAACACGGATTCCAGCTGAGTTCATGCCGCCATTTTATTTTTATTTTTTTACTCCTGCAGAAATGTCCTATCCTTTTGCTCAAAACGGACAAGGATAGGACACGTTCTTATATTTTTTTTTGGGGGGGGGGGGGGGCTGCGGAACGGACCTTTTTGATGCGTACAGCACACAGGTGTGCTATTCATATATTTTGCTGCCCCATTGAGCTGATTTGGTCCATGTCCGATCTGCTTGAGCCCTGAGTTGTACAAATGTTAAAAATAAAGTTTTCCCTTTACACACACATTTCTATAAAGCGTTATTCACACAGCCTTCTCATGGCCGTGTGTTGGAGTTGTAGCTCCGGCATTCGAATAGGATCCCATCGCGGCCACACGTCCTTAAGATTTTTTGGCTCCAGATAGAAGTCGGGGTATGTTAGGACTAACTTGTGTAGTGGGTGCCACCAGTTTAAATACATCAATGCTGAACAGATCTACTGATATTTAATATATGCTCAAAATATCAATCTGACGATTTACAAATTGGTCATACTGTGTGTGTAGACCTTGCAAAAGTGGGAGCCACTCCGACCTTGCTAATAGAAGGGTCCTCCTCTATATATACCATTCATGTGTCCTGTACCCCTCTGTGTGTGGTAGTTGTGGAGACTGGAAAGGTATATTTGTAAGTGGCAGATTTGTTCCGGAAATCGCAGAAACAACCCCATTTCGATGTATGAAACAGATCATCAGTCCCCGAAATTTCTGAAGCCAATCCGCCTGGTGTGACTATCCACTGTGCTGTCCTAATTGTACTTTTCATATTTTCGAGTGCTGTATGATTTCTGCCTTGTTCTTTCGGATAATGACGTCCGCGGCACGTTCCCTCTGCTTTCAGTATCCCTTCCAAGTCCGGAACTGACCAAATCCTATTGAAGCGGCTTATTCATTGACATGAAGTTTCAATGTAAATGTCTAGGCCAGTGGTAAAGTAACTTCCCGGGAGCAATTACCCTTCATAAAAGTTAATCATGTGGAAGTGAAGCTTCGCCTCTGCCCCACCGTGTCTGACATCCAGCACATTCTGTAAGGCTGAACCCTGCGACCCACCCTTTACCCCATATTAAATACGTATCCGCTATTAAATTCCTATTGAGCCTTAACAATGCAGACGTATCTGCTGCTCGGGGCTTCCTACGGTTATGAATGGGTTTTATTGCTGTAGATTTTATCCTCATTCAGTTTTATGATCTGTTCTTTGGATAGAGCTAATTCTATACATCGGTCAGGAAGAGAACCATGTGTATTATTATGAAGTGTATATATACCTGGAGAGAGAGGCACATGGATACAGATGGGTATAGTTGAATGTCTTCCCTAGAAAGACGTTTATTGTAAACTGGGGCTGCACCATATGGGAATTTTGTGCGATTGCGATTAGGTCCCTAAAAATTGCGATTTACGATATGCGATGCGGTATTTTAAGGGAATTGTGTTAGAGGTCTATTTGCTTGGATTTTCAAGGCAAAAGCACAAACAAATTACTGATAATGTGAAATGTAGTTATGCTGAACTCAAGAACTGAAATGCGCAGTGTTTTTCAAAATAAAACATCTTTTACTAAATTAAATAACATATTTGCATTACTACAAAATACAAAACTTGCCATTTTCTTACTAGCGCTGCACAGAGCAGATAAATAAAATGGATCTAAGAACATGTGTTCATGAAAATAACGACTTTCCACCAGCCCCTCCTCCCTCCCCGCACTGTAACTTATGTATCGCTGGCCGCGCTGTGCAGCATAGCGGCTGGCGATACATCAGTGTTGGCCACGTAAAAAGTCAACCATCACTTTATAAGACGCACTGCCACCCCCACCCCCCACACACACTTTTTTTTGGGGGTGCGTCTTATAAAGCGAAAAATACGGTAATATAATTGGAGCATTTTTGGGCCAGCCAATTGGCAATTGCGATATGGCGATTTATCGCGATACCGATTGCTTTGACGATATATTGTGCAGGTCTATTGTAAACTTACCTACCCAAAAATGTATTGATGGAGAGTTATCAAACTGGTTTAAAGAAAAACTGGCTTAGTTGTCCATAGCATCCAATCAGATTCCACCTTTCATTTTTCAGAGGAGCTCTGGTACCTTTACACGAGCCGATGGTTTCGTGGTGTGGTGAACGTTTCGACAATGACCCTTTAGACGCGCCGATTATCGTTCACAAAATCTGAATTTTGGTCGCTTATTCCATTGCTTGTAAAGCGGAATTCGAGTGGCGTGCAGTGAACGATTCCTTTTTACACGTACGAAATCGATAACGTCCAACACAAGCGAACCAACGAGGAATATGCCAGTCGTCGCTCTATCATTCATTGCTCGATAATCGCGCAGTTTCACTAGATTTAACGATGATCGTTTCGTGTAAAGGTACCTTTAGTCATGTCCATGAAAATTTCACCGATAAAATGTTGCTGCCACTTATTGAGGGAAAGTGAGTTTAGAAAATGATGATTATTGGCCCAAAATATCTGAATTCCTAAAACGTTTGCAAGGTCTAGGACATAGTGTGTAAGCGGTGGATTTAGCATCCGCTAGGTGCACAGATATTACAAGCAGTGATTCTTGCATTGATGAAGCTTGCTCCTTTTTAAGACCTTGAACAACTGAATCTTATTGCTGCATCCATTATCAGAAATGCTGCGCATGCAGGGGCATGCGCACCGTCCTTCTGTCTCTTGGTCTGTGATGCCGCACATGTACTCTACTTACAGAAGATGTAGGAAGTGGTCCCCTAGGCTCACATTTGCTGAGTTTTATCTCGTCGGTGTAGATTTAAGATATTGCTGATGTACACTTTGATGGCTGGCCTCGGGGATAGCGTGAGGATTGGCTTTGAAAGCGACATCTTTCCTAGTTTCTCATATGCGGTAGTCCGCACATGTGAGATCAGATGAACCTAGTGGACATATACCTGATCGCATATTCTACCTGCTCTGGTAAAATCACAAAAAAAATCTGCTGACACTTCTTTTATGTACTGCTTTTTGCATAGTTTTATAGCATATATATGTTAAAGGGTTATCCCGTGACTGTTGTATAGTACATACAGTAGTTAGAACCAGTCCTGTACCTCATTTGGATCCATAAATCTCCCCATTCATTTCTCCAGTTGCTGTGCTAGATTTATATCAAGCTGTCAGCTTTCGGGCATGTTCTTTCTCAAGAGTGTGTCCTTTCCGCTGCAGCTCTCTCCTCATCACAGCTCAGGAGGCAGTTGAAGGATGAAACTGAGCATGTGCGGCCATTTCAATGAGCCGGACAAAGAAATAAGAAAAAAACAAACAGCAGGTGGCGCTATACAGATAGATTTCAGTGAATACCTCGGTGGCTATGCAACATTTTTAATTACATGCAATTACAAAAGTGTTCAGATCCAGGAGCTGGTTTTAAAACTGTAGAATATAGGGGACAACCCATTTAACTGCATCACAGCATATTCATTCTGCTTTCAAATGCTATAACAAGCGCGCTATAGTCCACATTCACATCTTTGGTAAACGTTCCCAGCAGGCTGTTGCAGCAGGGAATTCCCTGCCGGAGTTCACTGGATCCCCAATGCCTGCAATGCGGTCCGGAGATGATCAGTCCACTTTCCGTCATAAATGTCAGATTTTGGCCGCACATATACCTCCGGACATAAGGCAGTTGGATCATCTCTGATGGAGATGTGACCACAGCCTTATTGACGGGCATTTTAAATGTAAATGGCTCATGCAGTGTGATAAATTTGGTCTACACCATCTATTGGTTTAAGGGGTTCTTCAGGAATGAGCCACCAGCAACTTGTCCTTGATTGTGAGCAGGACGATCGGGGCCAGTGCCTGAGTGCATTGAGGCCCAGGCCTCTCACCCCTTCTAGGTAGCTCATCAATTAGAGGAAACCAGTTCTGCGCATACTATATTGTAGAAGAAATTGTTGGCGGGCGTTTTAAAAAATTTCGGAGAACCCCTTTAACTTATTTTGCTCCAGAATTTGGCACATCTTAGATGTTTTCTCACTTCATCAATGGCATTTATCAGGTAAAGGAAGTTAATACAAGGCACTTACTAATGTATTGTTATTGTCCATATTGCTTCCTTTACTGGCTAGATTTATTTTTCTATCACATTATACACTGCTCGTTTCCATGATTATGACCACCAATCCACCAGCGGTGGTCGTACTTAACACTGTAGAAAAAAGTGCTAGATGAGTGGTCATAACTATAGAAACGAGCAGTGTATAATGTGATGGAAAAATGAATCCAGCCAGCTAAGGAAGCAATATGGACAGTCACAGTACATTAGTAAGGGCCTTGTATAACTTTCTCTACATGATAAATGCCATTTGCTGAACTGAGACAACACTTCTGAGGCACTTTTTTCTTTTTATGATTTCATGTTCCTTTTTTTTGGCTACAAATCTTTTTTGCAATTTTTATTAAAAAAAATATTGAGCTCTTCTGTCACAAAGGATTACAGTAACAGTTTTTCTAGCTGTGTGACTGGTACTTTCACTTTGTGCTGGTCATCTAGTAACGCTTATCTCTAAACTACTGAGAGGTCATAAACATTTATTTATCCAGTGCCCTGCGACCCACTACCACCAGCAGACAGATGAAATGTGACCGCTGATGAAGGTCTAATATGACCGAAACGTCCGGTCTAAGGATTCTGTCCATACTTCCGTTGAATTGCAATATAGAAAGTCTGTGTGCCTCAACTTCACTACATAAACACTTATTTAAGCCACATTCTTCTCAGTAGGAAAAAAACTGAGCTATAATGAGTGTTTCTAATGTTAGAGATAAGGAGTCCATCGGCTCCCCAAATGACTGAAAGGACAGAAAATCCAAAGGTAGCTAGTAGGGCATGTCGGCTCTGTACAGAAAAAAAGAAGCCATATTTTTAATAAAGACTATAGTAATTAAAAAAATATTTTTAGATTAATGTGAGTACAATGCAATAATAAAAGAAAATGCCCCCAAAGGTGTAGCCAAAGAAAAAGATCCAATACAGTGGTGAAGTCCGATAAAAGGTTCTTCTTTATTCCATCATTTAAGGTGTACCTAAACCTTCAAACTATTTTCTTTAAGGCCATTACAAATCCTCTAAAAAAAAAAATTCCAATACATTTTTAATTGATTTTATTCACTTCCTATCCAAACAGGTGCCTGAAGTTTGAATCATTCAGAATCGGTTTCAGTCGTGTACAGACTGATTTCTACAGTGTGTGTCGCAGTGAGCACAGGACTGAGGCACCCCGCTGCTCCTGCCTGTCCTTGCTCCATTAAAAGCCTGCCATAGTACGTCAGAGCAGGGTCTCCTGCACCAATGTGCAGTGCCAGGCTTTAGCGGAGTGGCATCTGGCAGGAGCTCTGCACGGCACATCACTGCTCCTGCCTGAGCGTTCTCTGCTCAAAGCTCTGCATAGCACATCCATGGCAGATTTGCGCCATTTGTTAAACATTTTACACAGAAAAAAACATTTGTTAATCTTGGGCCTGTGGGTTTCAGCCTGCTCTTTGTATGATTTATGAAAAAATCATTCAGCATCTGCATTGAGTATTTATTTTCAGATAAAAAGGAAAAAGGTTGGCGCATTGGCTCTGTCACTAACGATCATCCACTTCCATCCTGTGACTAGGATGCATAAAGTGACTTCTGTTTTTCTCCCTCTCTTCCTAGACACGCCAAGCATTACTGCAAAGTTGATTAGTGAGCAGAAAGATGACAAGGAAAAGAAAAACCATGAGGAGAAAGAGAAGGTGAAAGCGGAAAATGGATTCCAGGATAATTACAGCGTTGTCGTTGCTTCAGGTAAATGTCTGGGCTGTAAATGGGGGGGGGGGGACATTTATCGTCTCTCATGTCTGAAAAGAGGGGTTAACAATTTGAAAACTATGTGTTTGCGACTTTTTAAAAATTGTCGACACTCCCTTTTTTTCGCTGCGATCACCACTTTTCAGAAAGGGGCGTGGCCAGAAACCACAACAAATTTATCTTTATTTACACCAGAAATCTTTGGTAGCTCTGGGCTGCCGTAGATCTCTGTTTAGGCGCACGGACTCATGGATGATGCGCATAATTTATGATGAGGCCTGTTCGTTTTGTGCAAGTTGTTCTCAAACTCGTTCGATCTTTCACCTTTCACCGTTTTTACATTTAACATCTTCAGCATCAAATGAATGAACGTGTAGGGATATTAATGTCTTTAAAAGTAATGCATACTTGTCCTGCTGAACCAACTAAGAACGGGGAATAAGGGCCGTGAAGGTCCCAGTTGACAGATCACTACCTATTTTACTTTCTTAACAGATTTAACTTGCTAAAAAAAAAATTTTTTTAAGTGATCATTAAACATCCCCTTTAAGATGGCCATACATAGTTAATAAACATCAGTGGAATCTTCTAATATAATCCTTATTGACTGCTGATATAATGTGAATGGCAAGAGACTGTCCTCTGATGGCATGGCTGCTGGGTGTCGGACCCCCACCGATCAGATACTGATGACCTGCTATCCTGATCACAGGTCATCAATATTAACGGACTGCTGCAAGTCTAGTTTAAACAAGAAATCTGAGATTAGATCTTTGGATCTCTAAGTTCTGAAAAGCTGTTGCAGCACTTTTTATCTTCTTAGTTTTGATAAATCTCCACCATTATATCAGTTTTATGAAACCGGACTGTTTTTGTATGCTTTATTTACACTTATTACATGCCAAAAATGTGGTTCCGTCAACAGCTGCATAAGTAGACCACTGTTTTTTAGTACAGCTTTTATTAACAGTCAACCACATAATAAGAAAATGGCACAGATGGGATCTTATTTGTTTTATGTTTTTTGTTTTTTTTCCTGCCAAAGGATTAAAATCGCAGTCGAAACGGGCTGTGTCCTCCACACCACCACGTCCACCATCTAGACGAGGAAGAGTAATGACTGATAAAGTAGGTGGCTCTTCCTCAGGAGTGGACTCTTCAAGCAAGACCATCAGCATCCCTGTGTTCCACCTTTACCATAAATTGCTGCCAGGTAGAGTAACTTTACATCATTTAATGGGATTTTAGGTATTTAAAGGTTAGACAAGTTTGAAGTAGCATTTTAAATTTTAATGGGCTTTTTTTTTTTTTATCATACAGGTCAGCCCTTACCTCCTGAAATGACCCTTGCACAGCTCCTCACCCTCTTGTATGATAGAAAGCTCCCTCAAGGCTTTCAGTCAGTAGACCTAACAGTCAAACTTGGTTCCAAGGTGATCTCTGATCCAAGCTTGTCAAAAACGGATTCCTTTAAGAGACTTCATACTGAAAAAGGTATGCTTTCAGGTTACGTACAAGCAACAGTTGGCTCGTCGTCTTTTTTTTTTAAGGTTTAACTTGAGCGTTGTAGTCATAAGTTTTTTTTTTTCCTTTTTGGTTTGTCAATTACTTAAAGGGGTTACCCCATGACTAATGTAAAAAATATGGTACATGCCAATCTCTTTCTAACAAAGCTAGAACCAGACCTGTACCTTACATGTATCGAGATCTCTCTATTCATTGCTCTGCTCGAGTTATATCAAAATGGCAGTGTCTTTTCTGCTGCAGCTCAGGGGGGGCGTGCCCATTCTGCTGCAGCTCAGGGGGGGGTGTGCCCATTCTGCTGCAGCTCTCACCCTATCACAGCTCAGGAGGATGAAACTGAGCATGTGTGGCCATCTGAGTAAGCCGGACAAAGAAATGAGGAAAAAAAAGACAGCAGGCGGCGCTGTACAGATGCATGTTATTGAATAACTCAGTGGCTATGCTACATTTTTAATTACATGCATTTCCAAAAGTATTCGGATCCAGGTGCTGGTTTGAACATATTTTTTGGGGCGACCCGTTTAAGATGAAAAGGAAGCTTACTAGCCCAGCCAGAGGCCTTGTTAAAAGGACGATTACCCCGTCCTTGTATTCTGCAAGGGTGGGAACTGTAGGCATATTTCATACATAGGATGTAATAAAAACGATATACGTTTTCACAAAGCATTATATGTTTATTGGCTTATACTATGTAACTGCATTTTTTATTGTGTAGGAGACATGGTCCTGATTATTTTGAAACATACTTTGTTAGGTTTTTTGTACTTTTTCTTTTTTACTTAGATGCAAAGAAAAAAATGTTTTTTCCAAAGTTTTTATTTGTTTTCAGTATTAAAACTATACTAGAAAAATTATATAAATGTGGTATCTCTGTAATCGTACTGACCTGGAGAATGGAGGGAACAGGTCAGTTTTGCCGCATACGGAACACAGGAAAAAATGAAAACCCATAGAACTCCTTTTCCACTCCTTTTGGAATTGTTTTCCAGCTTCCCGCTACATCGCATGCAATATTAAAGGGGTGTTCAGGTTCAGAGCTGAACCCAGACATACCCAAATTTTCACCCCTCTGGCCCCTGTGATATGCGCATCGGATCATTTAATACTCCATTGCTCTCCCTTGCTCTGCACTGGATCGCACAGGGCAAGGGCTTGTTTGTTCACTTTTGTACACTGCTTGGCAGACGCTTCCGCCCAGCAGTGTATTCGGTGATGTCACCGGCTCTGACGGGCTGGCTTTAGCGCCGTTTTACAGGCTAGGGCTGCGCTAAAGCCCACCCATTAGTGCCTGTGTCGTCACCAGGCTCACTGCTGGGTGGAAGCCCCCGCCTGGAAGTCCCTATGGAGAGCCCGGTACGTCACCAGAATAAAATGCCTTTTCCCTGTGTGATTCAGCGCAGGGAAAGGAGGGAATCTGTGCATGAAATATTAGTGGGGCGGTCTGGATGAAAATATGGGTATGCCCGGGTTCAGCTCTGACCCCTTTATGGCCTCTTTCACACGAGCGAGTTTTCCGTGGGGGTGCAACGCGTGACCTGAACGCATAGCACCCGCACTGAATCCTGACCCATTCATTTCAATGGGTCTGTGTACATGAGCCTTTTTTAACGCATCAGTTCTGCGTTTCTTAAAAACGCAGCAAGTTCTATATTCTGCGTTTTTCACGCAGCCCTGGCCCCATAGAAGTGAATGGGGCTTCAGTGAAAAACGCATTGCATCCGGAAGCAAGTGTGGATGCAATGCGTTTTTCACTGATGGTTGCGAAGAGATGTTGTTTGTAAACATGGGCGCATGAAAAACGCATCAAAACGCATTGCACCCGCGTGGAAAAGTGAACGCAATCGCAGGCAAAACTGACTGAACTTGCTTGCAAAATTATTCGAGTTTCACTGTACGCACCCTGAATGATTCTGGAGCCAATCGGTATCGTTTGTGTGAAAGACGCCTAAATGTTGGCATTAGAAAGTCCCTAAAAAAACAAGCCCTTATACATCTGTGTATGGGGGGGAGTTATGACAAAAACATTTTTATTTACGCTCTGCATACTCAAAAAACAATGTAGTATCCAGTAGCTTAATATAACAATGACTATGGTCACACATTTACTGTATGCAGCTAGATCTGTATATAAATATTCTATGTATAGATGGTAATATTCCTGTATGTGACAGCTGAAATGCCTCAGCAGAAAGTCGTGCTGGGTGGTTGATTTAAATGGATATTTACGCTCTATTGTGTGTGGATGGTGCGTTACTATTAGATCAGCTCCTTATTATTTCTTCGGGATTCTCCGATGCATTGAGGCTTTTAAATATTTAACTGCAAAACAAATAAAATGACTGCTGAGTTATGGATCCTGTATCCCGCAAATGTTCACATGGTAATTTCCCTATAAAATAGAGCAATTTTGTTTTATATATTTAAATACTAGGCACTACTGCATTTTATAGCTGTTCTGCGCTGAGAATAGAAACAAAGACCGACATTCAGGCCCTACTTGTTTGTTGTTCCAGTGTAACTTCACAGACCATGAGCATTTAAAGTCTGCTTATTATGGCGTATCAAAGTCAATGTGCACCTCTGTGCATGGATTTTTGCCTTCTAATGTGTCATAGAGACCCGTCTGAAGATGCCTGGGCAGCGGTATATGTGACCTGGTGTGTGTTCGCTTGGCAGCAGAAGGCATCCGTGTTGGTCCCATGTCCATATGTGCCCTCGTTACGGAGAAAAATGAAGTTTTAATTTATGCAAATGAGCCTCCAGGAGCAACAGGGGCGTTGCCATTACTCCTAGAGGCTCAGCTCTCTGTGCACCTGCCGTGCTCTTTGAACTTTGACGGTGTAAGGCCTAATTCACACGTCCGTAGTGTGTTTTGCGGAAACATGGATCCGCAAAACACGGAAGCCTGCAATGTGCATTCCACATTTTGCAGACCGCACATTGCTGCCACTATATAGAGAATGCCTGTTCTTGTCCGCAATTGCGGACAAGAATAGGACATGTTCTATTTTTTTGCGGAAACGGAAACACGGATGCGGACATCACATAGTGTGCTATTAAGATCTATTCCTGCCCCTTTGAAATGAATGGGTCTGCAAAATTGCGGATGGGATGCGGAACCATTTTGCGGACGTGTGAATAAGTCCTAAACCTGACGCCTGGCTTCTCCTGAAGTCAATCAGTTTGGAGAGGGCACAGCAGTCGCAGAGAGAGAGCGCAGCCTCTAGGTGTAACAGCAACGCCCCTGTTGCTCCTAGAGGCTCTTTTGCATATATTAAAACCATATTTTCCAGCATTACTGAGAAAAATGAGAACATGGGACCAACACAGATGTCTTCAGCTGCCAAGCGCCCTTTCAAGAACGACCATATTTTCTGCTTTTATTAGAGTTTTCCTCCAAAAGGTGTCTTACAAAGCAGCTACTAGGGAGCGCTTTCATTATGAAATCGCTCGCGAGTATGATGAACATGCAGGGACAGATGACTGTAGCGCTGTACTTACCGCTCTGTGGTCTTCATCCGGGCGCCTCGCTGCACTGTCCTGACTGCTTATCTAATGGCTATTAGATGAAAGTAACTGAGATAATGGAAGCAAAGGTTCTCTTTAATATGAAGCTGACCCAATCTTATATCCCTTAGCCTCTTTATAAGAAGTTGCCCAATTTATATTAAATCATCTTCAGTAAGGGCCCATTCACATGGCGGAATTTGGCACAGATCCTGCACCAAGATTCTGGTGCAGTGGTGTCCGCCTCCCATTGTCTTCAGTTCACCGACCTGTGGTTTAAAGCGGCAACCGCACCAAGTAGGGCAGAGTGAAAGGGCCCAAAGAATTCATTAGCAAAAAATACATAAATTTACTGACCTGTGTCCTCGTAGTTCTAAATATGGAAAGTTTAATTGCAAAATGTTTTTATTTTTTTTCGGAATAGAGTTAGCCTGGGGGGCAGTCTGTTCATGATCAGCAGATGAAGTCCAGTTGTTATGGTAGTAACGGGGAATTACAGCTGCAACCAGAGGCTGTAATGCAAGTTATTGTTGTATGTGCCCTTTTTATTTAGACATATACAGCCAGATTTGGGCAATTTATACGTTTTATATACGTTTTTAATACTATGTTTTGGAAATTGTCTGCAGCAGTAGATGTGTGCAGTACCATCCTGCTTTAGAAAAAACTACCATACTGCCTATTTAATAAAAATTTTTATTTTTAAGGCTGAGGCTACACGGCAATCTTGGACTTGACACCAGTCGCACGACCAGACATGAACAAAGTGCGGTCACAGTGCAACTCGCATTCCTTGCAATTCTGGGGTCATGGCAACTTGGATTTTTTGCGATTCTGAATTCACATTCGTGGCACCTTACGAGTTGCACTGTGACCTCATTCAGGCCAGTGGTTCGTCTGATGGGTGACAGTTACATGTATTGTCATAACGTCAAACTTGATACATTTCTAATAACATCTCAAATTTATATCTTTTTGTGTTGTGGATGGAACGTGACCAGAAGCAGTCAATTTTGGCTTCCAAAAACAATTGGGGATGTTTTATTAAGCCCCCTGCGCCGAATTGTGGCACTGAAAAGTTGCATAAGCCCCAGTTTGTGAACTATTATTCGCTATTTTTCATTTTTTTCCTCCATGCTTGCCACTTTTGTGTAAAAGTTGGCAAGAGGAGGGGCTTATGCAGCCTGACAGATTTAGCATCACTAATACCAGTTTTCTGGTGCATGTGATGTCTGAAATCTGTGCCATCTTTTAATAAATTTAGCGCATCTCAAGCTGTGCACTAGGTCAAGACTGGCCTTAGAAATGCCAGTCTTGGTAAATCTTTCAAGTAGCTTTCAATGGTGGGGTAAAGGTGACCAGCTTCATCGGTGCTTTTTATCTTTTTCTGATCAATTCTGATGAGCAGCATTAATAAAATCCCAAACTTAAAGGGAGTGTCATCTGGGAAGTTTCTCCATCGCATTATGCACTGCTTGTTTCCAGGGGTAACGGCGAGCGCTGCAGCGCAGATACGAGGTGCCTATGTGAGGTCCTGGCCACCAGAGAGGCCGGCGTCTTTTCCTATAGTGTGCAAGCACGACCACCACTGCTGGATTGCAGGGTGGTCGTAACCCCCTGGAAATGAGCAGTGTATTTGTGATGGACAATTGAATTTAGCCAGCAAAGGAGGCAATGTGGACAATCACAATACATTAGTAAGTGCTTTTTATTAAGTTTTGCTGAAGTGAGACAACCCCTCCAAACCAAAGGTCATAATTTGACCTATCTTAGTTTTTTAAGCGGTGGTCATCCTCGGTTGCATTACTGGCTCGCTTCTCTTGGGCCAATTGCACAGTAGTTCTTCCCATCATTCAGTTGTGCTTGTATATAACTTTTAATGTAACGTCTCTTGATTTTGTTTTCTGCTTTATTTCAAATTATTGTTGCCGTTTCATCAGTTATTTGTCTGTTTTACTATAGAACATGGCGATCTGCTTGGAGCCTGCCCAGAAGATGAAGTACTGAGCCCAGGAGATGAGTGCATGGAATCTGTTTTAGATGAATCTTTCCTGGAAACCTGTCCCATCCAGTCACCATTACAGGTGTTTGCCGGAATGGGTGGACTGGCCCTCATTGCTGAGCGTCTTCCCATGCTTTACCCGGACGTTATTCAGCAGGTAAGATTTGACCATGAGATAATAGTACTGTCTATTCATTCAAATTCAGCCCACTGAAGGCCACTATAAAAACTTATAGCTCCAACATGTGCCGCTGTGTAGCAGTCTTGTCGGCCGCTCATTGACTCTTTTAGCATATGGATACTTTCAGTAAATCCACACCATAAACATTGTGAGAACATAGCCTAAGGACAGCTGGTTGGATGTGTGCATGGACCAGGCAATCGGCGAAGATTGGCGTGCTGCGCTCCAAACTTGTCCGTTTTGTCTTATTTTTTGCGCCACTTCCTTACTTTAAGTGAGGTTAAGACTTTTTAAGATACGGTAAAAATGGAGCGGAACTAAATAACATAGCTAATCACACCCACCTTTCAAAACTGGAGTGAGTGGCATAAAAATACAAAATGTCACAAAAGCTTGCGCAAAGAAGTCCAAAAGTCTCCCCCTTTTTTTCCAGCCAGACTCCTTGAGAGCAGGGTGTGATACATTCCCCCCATGATGTTTGAGGTGGAAGTTTGGGGACATACAGTAACATTATAGTAAAAATACTTATCATTTTGCTCCGAAGGTCAGTGCTCCTGTGGTTACCTCAACAACGCAAGAAAAACCAAAGGATAGTGATCAGTTTGAATGGGTTACCATTGAACAATCGGGAGAGCTGGTCTATGAAGCCCCAGAAACCATTGCTGCAGAGCCCCCTCCCATCAAGTCTGCCGTGCAGACCATGTCTCCCATCCCTGCCCACTCTCTTGCCGCATTTGGGCTATTTCTCCGTCTCCCGGGGTACGCTGAAGTTCTGCTGAAGGAGAGGAAGCATGCACAGTGCCTACTTCGTCTGGTGCTGGGAGTTACCGATGACGGGGAAGGAAGTAAGTACCAGTGCTTGGATGCTGGCGGTTAATGAGCGTTTAGACACAAGTTAATCCATTCATGATTCAATATCTGAACAATTCTCTATGCTAATATAAGCACTATGGGGTTTCAATGGTTTTCAAATTACACATTGCCTTCCGGTGACCTGCTTTAGTTTGAGGTTATTAAACCCAGAGCCAAAATCTGTTAAAATCGCTCTATTTGATTATTTCTTTAATGTGCAATATAGCATTTCTTAAGTATCGCTTATGAACAATGTGCGCAGCTCATGTAACCTCGGCTTTCATGATTCTTACTGTGACTGCTGTTATATTCTTTGTCGCTGTAGGTTTATGATTTCTAAGGAGGATATTCCTGTTATAAGCTTTTGCTTTTCTCCACTATAAAGTAAAATTCTTTCCGTTCAGATGAGGAAGGAGAAATGTTTTCTATATAGTTTCTCTTTCCGGAACCACAGCAGTCAGAGTAGAGAATAAAAGGTTTTCCCACAAGGGACCCTTATCACCCTATAAGTAGGATAGATGATAAATGTCCGATTGCTGGAATCCCTACTGATCACTGGAAGCCCTCAGCAATGCTTGATTGGCGCTACGTTCAAAATCCTCTTTGTTGTCGTCATGCAGTGAGAAGGAACATAATTTGGGGATGTGCCAGCGATGGTGCCCCCAGCAATCAGACAGTTATAGTCTACAATGGTCCCTCGGGTTACAATATTAATCGGTTCCAGGATGACCATTGTTTGTTAAAACCATTGTAACTTCCCTAATTGGTTCCAAAACCCCAAAATGTCGTCCAAGATGAGAGAAAATGCAGACTTAAGAACAATAAGCAGATAACTAAGACAGATAAAGCAAGTCCTTACATATAACATTCAGGAATAGCTGCTAACTAGCAACTAATCCAGCTATTTTACCAGAGAAGTGACCTTCATTGGTTGGATCTGAGACGTTGTATGTTGTGTCTAGTTTCAACTTACGATGGGTCAGAAAAGATTGTATCCTGAGGCCGTTGGATCTTGAGGGATCACTGTATTCTGTTCAGTGGTGAATGTCCTTTATGGGACAACCCATTTACCGTAATTCCCTTGTTGTCCGATATAGTCAATATGGCCAGCAGATACATTTGAAGCGAGTTTTTCTCATGTCATTTTTATTTTTTTCTCCCTCTTTAGGTCATATTTTACAGTCTCCATCTGCAAATGTCCTACCAACTCTTCCTTTTCATGTTTTGCGCACCTTGTTCAGCACAATGCCCCTCACCACAGATGATGGCGTGCTGCTGAGGCGTATGGCACTAGAAATAGGAGCGATACATCTCATTCTTGCCTGCTTGTCTGCTCTGAGTCACCATGCTCCCAGGATACCCAATTCTAGTTCCAATCAAACAGAGGTAGGTGTAGCGACAAAAGGTGACTTGTTTATGGCCAGGAATGTGTAATCTAGTAAAACACGTGTGAAGGCAGGATCATTATTCATGTTCCGGAGGCTGTATATTTGGCTCCAGTATGAGAAAGGATCTCATTAAAACAGGAGTATGATGCAGAACATTTTTTTCTTTCTGGTCTGCATTTTTAAATTCTGCAATAAACGTTGGCAAAATGTATATAAACTTTTACCACTTTGTTTAAGTTTTATTTATATAAAAAGTCCTCTTTCTATTCAGTAACAAGATTTTTTATTTATTTTTTGTTTTTTTTTACAATCATTCAGTTCAGTAGTGCCGCAAAAAAATGTAAACAGCACGCCGTGTGCTATCCATGTCTGTATGTCCTCAAATAAAAATATATATATATATATATATATATATATATATATATATATATATATATATATATAAAAATATCTCCTGTTCTTGACAATTTTGATGACCAGAATAGGCGTTTTGACAATGGGGCCCGCAGAAATTGTGGGATGCACACGGCCGGTATCTGGTTTTTTTTTGGGGATCCGCTGCTTGTGCACTGCAAAATACAGACGGTCGTGTGCATGAGGCCTTAGATGCCTGCTGAACCACCTCCTGATTCTTCAGCAGATTTCGGGGAAAGAAGGTTCGGGCAGTTGGATTTTATCATGGCACGTTTTTGTGTTCTCAGCTGTGATTGACAACACGTACTCTTAGCTAAGCATGCATGGGTATAGGAGAGTCAGGAAGAAAAGCATGTATGGCCACCTTAAAGGGGTTGCCCAGGATTTTTGTATTGATGGCCTGTCATCAATATCAGATCGACGGTCTGACTTCGGGCACTCCTCCCTATCGTCTGTTTGAGGGTGTGAAAAGCGGCAGAGCATTGTCATTTCAATTGCTCATCCCACCCACTCGAATGGACAGGGGCTCTAATGCTGTGTATATGGGGGCCTAGGTTTCTCTTTGCCCCTTAAAAAGTATCTACTAGAAGTGTTGAAGAAATTTCTGCGCCTGAACATCCAGTCCATGTATTTCAATATGCATTGAACCTATGGATTTCCACAAAGGGCCATTCAGATGAATGAGGCAGTTTCAGAGATGCTGCATGTGAATATAATCTTATGGTTTGCTAAGCATGTGGAAAACAATGAGACTTAAAGGGGTTTTCTCATCTCGGACAATGGGGGCATATCGTTAGGATATGGCCCCATTGTCTGATAGTTGCGGGTCCCACCGCTGGAACCCGCACCTACAATGAGAACGGAGCGGGGAAATGTACGGAGGGCACACTGCACATGCGCCGCTGCCCTCCATCAATTTCTATGGGGCCGCCGAAAATAGCCGAGCACTGGCTCGGCTTTTTCCGTCTGCCCCATAGAAGTGAAAGGGAGCATGGGCTGCAATGGTGCGGTGCGCTTCCATTCACTTCAATGGGAGCAGCGGGAAGTACTTGGTGGTGGGCGGACCCCCGGAAATCCGTTCTTGTTGTAGGTGCTGGTCCCAGCTGTGGGACCCGTACCTATCAGACAATGGGGCCATAACCTAGCGATATGCCCCCATTGTCTGAGATGAGAATACCCCTTTAAATAAAGCACATCTATAAATTAGGTTCTTTTCCTCTGAGACTCCCTTACTGCACCTAACACTGCTCTAATGTGCGGCTTCCGTTCACAAGCGTTTAACTCTGACCTACACAAACTGTTTTACTTGAAGCCAAGGGATTCTCGCACCTGCAAGGTGCTTTATTTTCTGGAGCAGAATAGGTTATTCACAGTGGATTCAAACTTGGCTCATCCACACATTTTTGGCAGCCATTTCCAATTTGATAGAGCTAGTTTTACGTCCTGGTTTTGTGAAGCGGGCCAAAAAGAAGAATCAGCGAGGGTAGCAGCCAAGTTTCTAGATGTATGCGCTGTAAACATAGAAAGTCTTCCACTAATTGTCTATTACAGTCGTATTAATGTTTGTGAATAAAATCTAATGAAACCCTTAAGCCCTGCCGTGACGGACAAAGTAACATAAAATGAACTAACGCGCTTAAGAAAGAAGCACATCAGCTGGCTGGATAGAAAAAGGCCATGCACAGCTATCCCATCTGTGTCTTTCAGATCCCTTGCCAGTTTTTACTATTTGTACATGTAAATGTTTTAATTAAAAAAAAAAAAAAATTTATAGCTTAAAATGCGTTAAACCATGGGTTCTTACAACTCAGTAACTGGTAATTGGCATGATACTGTTGTGAGATTAGGCAAAGCCACTGCAATCCCCCAGCAATCCCTTTAAAAACCATCTGGGCTTTGAAATAATCGAGAAGATTTGGTCTAAGTGCCGGGCAGGATATCTTCCCAATCAATCTTAGTTTGGCCGGCTTTACTCATAGGATTTTAAGATTACGTCTGTAGAAATGAAATAATTGTATTGTTTTAGGTTTTCACATAGTTTATTGCATTTTCAATCACATATGGCCTTGGTGGAAGTTGGGCTCTCGGCACCCATGTCAGTCAGCTGTTTGGAGTTGCTGTATAGCTCAGGCGAGGACTGGAGCCTTTTTTGTGATTGGCATTAGTCCAGACATTGAATTGCCCCGGAATCTACAGCTAAATCTGCATGTAACACACGTGTGACTCTACCATAGTACCCATTTAAAGTCTTGAACTTTTTATTTTCGTTTTGATGCTTTGCCATAAGTTCCACTACTCATTTTCTTCTTTTAAGCCACAGGTTTCCAGCACACACAGCAGTGGCACTTGTGAAGAGCAGCAACTTTACTGGGCTAAGGGGACTGGATTTGGCACCGGATCTACCGCTTCGGGCTGGGATGTCGAGCAGGCCCTGACAAAACAGAGGCTGGAAGAAGAGCATGTGACCTGCTTGTTACTGGTAAATATCACCTCAGATTGTTCTCCAGGCAGGTAGTACAGTATAATTTGTTTGAATAAATTCACTGTTGAATATACAGACACTGTTTCTATCATGAGGCAAACCTTGGAGTCATGCAGTTGGGGGATGAACCTGGAGAAAGAACAGATATTTGGCTGGCTAATGAAATATAAAATAGTGTTCACACTTTCAGGATTTGAGGGTTTAGGTGCAGTCATATCCATTGACATACCTCATCCAGAGCACGTGAATGGGGCATTTCATACCCCCATTCACATGCAGCAAAACAAATCTGAACTTAAAGGGATTCTGTCACCAGGTTATAGCCTATATAGATGCAGACATGCACAGCTAGATCGCCGCTAGTATGTCCGCACTATATCTGTGCCATAGCGCTGCGCTTATTTATTCAGTGTAAAAAATGATTTTATTGATATGTAAATCAGGGTGTTAATGTGCCCAAGGGGCGGTACGAACTTTCTTGTGCCCAGCACCGCCTCCGTTTTACCAATCTCCTCCTTGCTCACAGTTATATCACCGTAAATCTCGCGATGCTCGAGATCACACATGCCCAGTTCCTTCCCTGAAGCTGATGCCAGCACAGGGAAGGAACACTGTGTCGGAACTGCGCATGTGCGATGTCGCGCATCGCGAGATTCATGGCGATATAACTGTGAGAGTGGTGCTGGGCTCCTTTACAGGGGGGCGTGGCTGGGCACAAGAAAGGTTCGTACGGCTCCTTGGGCACATTAACACCCTGATTTACATACAGTATCAATTAAATCATTTTTTACACTGAATAAAAAAGCGCAGCGCTATGGCACAGATATAGTGCGGACATGCTAGCGGCGATCTAGCCGTGCATGTCCGCATCTATATAGGCTATGACCTGGTGACAGAATCCCTTTAATAATGACCGATCCATGTTTGGTCCATGTATGTGTTTTATGCGCTCCATGTCATCCAAAATAATTTTCAGAGCATATTCTAGCAACGATCCATGAAAACCACACTTAACACAGATGGTATACATGTTGCATCCGTGATTTTTTTATTTTTTTTCCCGTAACTATAACGAGTCTGAAAAATCCATATTCATGGACAAAAATAGGGCATGCTTTTGCAGTGTCATCATGGACGCATGGTCCGTGGAAAACCACAGACATGTGGATATTCACATTAAAATCAATGGATATGTGTGCTGTCCGTGATTCACTGACATGTGAAAAAGAGGGTTATGCATGAGTTCAAAAATTCAAACTAACCTGCTGCAGAGTTTCACTGGATCTCACCAATTTCTGTGAAGTAGAGGCGAGTCCGCAGGACAATTCACAGCAGTCTGCGTGTAACACATGCAGGTTTTCCTGCGAGATTAGGTAAGGAAATATTCTGCCACATCTAACCTACCCTGAAGTTTTCATTTGATGGTGGTAATTTTCAAACATTCATACACCATTTGGTCTGCAAATAGTGTGCGAGCCTTATTTGCTCATAAACGCCGATTTGCTCATAAATGCCGAGTTGTGCGTTCCAGTGCACTGGTTTCTCACTCGAATTATTATAATAAGGGCTCGTGCACACTAGCGTGTGTGCTCTGTCTCTGTATTGTGGAACTCAAACCCACTAACTTGAATGGGTCAGCAATCCGCAAGATACGGAGCGGTGCAGAGCAGAGGCATGTAATGGAAGCACTACAGCGGGATTTCAGTCTATGCCTCCGCACCGCAAACAAATAGAGCCTGTTCTATTTTCTTTGTAGTGCGGAACGTAGCTTGCGGATCACAGTCCCATTCAAGTGAACGGGTCCGCATCCGTAAACGGCGTGCGCTCGGCCGGTACCAGTGCATTGTGTACTGCTATTTGCCTGCCACGGGGACTATTGAAGTGTGCAAGAAAAAAATGCATTGAAATACTTGAGTTTTTCCTTTTCATTGCTGAACTGTATTGTGTAGCAACATCGGCCAATCCTGCAGCCAAGGAAAGCAGTGGTCTGTGGAAAAGCAGATTCAATAAACTTCATGCTTGACAAATTCTTTTAATCTCTTTAAAATGCAGTATGCGGGATTTGGGAAAGGATTGCGAGATTGGATTGCTTTCATCCAGATCCATATAATTGAGTTAAAGAGATTAATCTGATGGTGTAGCCATCTCTCTCTGCTTTCTAAGCTTTCTGGCATGCATGTTAACGCAGAGCTTTATTCCTTTTGCTCTGAGACCGGTTTGCATTTTAGGTCCTAACTTGAAAAACATTATTGAGCGTATTTTCGGGCAGCAGAGCTTTCCTCTTGTGTCAGCCATGTTATATGCTGTTTCCAGAGTTTCAGAGGACTTTGTATATTTGTCCCACCTAGGAGAGAGTAATATGGAAGGGCGAGAGCCTTGGAGATCAGCTATTATTGCAAATGAAGTTATTCATACGTTCATGAGAAATAGGTTATTCCATAGTGGCCATTGAGGGCGATTGTTTCTATATAAAATATCACGGGCAAAGCTTTCAAAAGCCTTAAACTCTTTGCCACCCCTGACGTAATAGTACATCAGTGGGGCATGAGCATTGTTTAGAGTAGAGTCATCAGCTGATCCTGCTTCAAAGGCAGCGGGTTCCAACTGTATATGGCAATGGCCAGCATCAGCACTAACTCAGATCCTGGTCATTTAACCCTTTAGATGCCATTGTCAGCATCTGAACTTTTAGGGAGAGGGGGCGAAATCGCGAGACTGCAATCAGTTCCTGTGACTCTGAAGGCTCCAAAGCCTATCATACGGAGCTGCCTGCAGAGCTATAGCCGAGGCATGGCCTGACAGGCAGCCTCTAAAAATGCCATAGTATTCTATTGCAGTCTTTGGTACAAGTGATCAGAAGATTGCATGTTCAAGTTTCCTATGGGGGCTAAAAAGTACAGTAAAAAAAAAAGTGAAAATAAGACACAAAAATATTCTAATACCCTCCCGTCCCAAGCATGAAAGGTATCGCTGTGTCCTTAAAGTATTAAAATTTAAAAATATTTTCCTGCACTGTAAATCTAAAAATGGTACCAGTAAAAACTAGAGCTCCTCCTGCAAAAAAAGAAGCCCTCAGACATCTGTGGACATAAAACGTATGGGTGTCCAAATATGACGATCCAAAGAAAATAATTTTTTTGGAAACATAAAACTATATATATTTGCTATCGTCGAAATCGTACAGGTCCACAGAATAAGATTGCCGTGGCTTTTTTAGTGTATAGTGAATGCTATAAAAGCAGAATGCGAAGACCATGGCAGGATTTTTTTTCATTACAAGATGGCGGCATTAAAAAATAGAACTTGTCCCACAAAAATAATCTCTCATGAGGCTGTGTGAACGGAAAAGTAAAAAAGATATGGGTGTTAAAGACAGATGTTTTGGATTGATCCAAACTGAATTTGAGACTTTACAGGAGGTTTACAACAACCTTAGTTTCTGTACACTATAGCGCGCTCTCAAGTTACCATTTTAAAGGGAGTCTGTCAGCAGTTCTGACCATCTTAAAATGCTAAATTCCAAATCAGACAGCTCACAACCTTTGAATCGGTGTCTGCACGGGAAAGGATCAATCCCCATACGAGTAATAGAAGATAATCCCAGCAGACGTGCTTGCTCTTCAGGGTATACTTTATTCCAAGCACAATCGTTCACAGGGCGCGTTTAGGCTAGTCCAGCCTTCCTCAACTCTGGACTAGCCGAAACGCGTCCTGTGAACCGTTGTGTTTGGAATAAAGTATACCCCTAAGACCATGTTAAAATGCTGACAGGAGTAGGTAGGGGTTAGGGATGGCAGGAAAAACATACCTTTTTGTGGAACTTTTCTCATCAGGAATAGGAAGAATATGAAGTTTTATTCTGCTCCTGCAAGCGCCCTGCAGGCAAAGCTTCACTCTGAACTGCTCTCTACATTGAGCCGCATCACAGCCCCTTCCCTCTGCTGAGTGATGGCCACAGTATCCAACAAGTAGACTACTACAGCTATCACTTCGCATAGGGGAAGGGCTGTGAAGCAGCTCAATGTCTCATCTCAGACAATGGGGGCATATCGCTAGGATAATTTCAGTCTTTTTTTGTGGATCCATTTAAGTTATTGGTTCCGCATACAGGCTTCAAAAAAAACAAAAACAACGAATGGACACGGAAAGAAATTACGGTCGTGTGCATGAGCTTGTGGGTGAATGACATTATAGCTGAAACAACGTACAGACGTGAGATGAACAATATCCGGAGACTTGTCAAATATGAAGGCTGAAAAATATATCTGTACTTCAGCTTGTATCGTCTTATGTGCTACTGGAAATGTTCAGCCACGTACCGTATACGTCCATTGTGCTAAACAGATATTTTATTTCTCTCCCTCAGCTCCCTCAGTCATTTGATTTTCTATTCCAGTGAATGTTAATGGGAATCTTGCATTTGATTCTTTTTCATAGTATTTTTCAGAATAGTGATTTCCCTGAGCATATATGCTGCAAGTGTGACTATTACGGTTTCTTTTTCCAGGTTCTTGCTAGCTATATAAATCCATCTGGGTGTGCGGTTAATGGAGAAGTGCCAACCAACGAGATTCGAGGGCAAAACAGTAATGCACTTCCATCTGTCTTGTTGGAGCTACTAAGTCAATCCTGTCTAATACCGGCGATGTCCTCATACTTGCGGAATGACTCAGGTACTTTTCCTTATTAGTTTTCCTTGTGATCGTGTGTTAATCGAAACCTTAGTGATGCAATTTCCATATCATGTGAGCAGACACAGATTAGATTTACGTAACCATGCAGTTTTTCGACAACATTCAGCTGGGCAGATGATTCCGTGTGTTCAGACCTGGCATTATCGTTGTCGGGGTGTGTCCCCAAGGGGCTAGTCTGCTGCAGATTTTCAGTGGCGGGAGATCCGATTGAAATCATCATCTGCACCAAATCAAGCAGATTTAGCAGTGGAACACTGCAGTTTTGCCACAGATACCTCCCTGTGGTGAAATCCACAGCAGATACCCGCAACGTAAATTGACATGATGCTGATTTAAAATCCACACCCCTTGTCCTGTGCGGATTCTGGGGTGAACAGTCTCCGCAACACATGGGTTAACAATTTTTTAGCAATTTTTTTGATGCTACTGTACAATGCCGCACCTAAATCTGTGGCGTCAAATCTACAGTGTTTATGCCATGTTGGAATTAACCTTAAAGGGGTTATCCGGGAGTTTAGTCATCCTAAAGATTGGTCGTGAACATCTGATTAGCTGATTACTCTGGCGAGTGCCTCCACCTCATCCTAGGCATAGGTTCTTGTTCACATGGCCTATTTGCAGCTTAGTTCCATTTAAGAGAATACGGCTGGGCTGCATTACCAAGTACAGTCTCTGCATTACCAAGTACAGTCGCTATACAGTGTACGGTACTGTGCTTGGTATGCTAGGTGGAGGTTGCAGTGTCCCAACCTCTTCAAACTGCTGATTGATGGGGGTGCTGGGACTCAACCCCCAACCGATCAGATATTTATGACCTATCTTGAGAATACGCCATTAATTGAACACCCAAAAAACCCTTTTTAAGATTTGGTGAGCTCTTCTAATGTGTTACGACTGAAAGTATCCTAGTGACATCTAACTTTTTTTTTTTCAGTTGTGCTATAGATTTTATGCAAGTGGTGAAATAAGGTGGTAGTACTTCTTTACAGTGATAACTGCTGCTGTAAATTATTTTTGGTAGCCATGGGTTTCCTTTTTTTTTCATGTAAATGACTGAAATCTCTGCCGGCTATGAGCTGGTGTAGATTTCAATCTAGGCACACAGGTAGCGCGCGCCTCATCCTAAATTAAGTGCATCCTCCGGTGGCATTCAAACACCGGTCTTCATAAATGACCCCCATTGTATTTTAAATAAAAAGAATAAGAGTTTTTTCACGTGACAATAATATATCAGTAAAAAAAAACGGCTTGCTTCTGTCTGCAGTCCCTTATTTCTCAACACCATTAATAGTAAGGGCTTTTCTGATCTTCAAAAATAAACTAGAATAGGACCTGCAGTGAGCTTTTCGGATCAGGCTAACGGATCCATTAAAAAAACGGATATGAGTTTAGATATTGACTAGTAGAGAACAGGGTGCTGTCTATTAAAAAGCAGGACACGGCACTAAACGCTGTAGAAAAAATACGGTCTCTCCTCTCTAAACACTGGGGAAAAAAAATATATGGGGGGGGAGATTTATTAAAACTGGTTTAAAGGAAAGCTGGTTTAGTTTCCCATAGCAACCAATCAGATTGATCCTTTAATCTTCCAAAGGAGCTCTGAAAAATGAAAGGTAGAATCTGATTGGTTGCTGTGGCCATCTAGGCCACTTTTCCTTTGCACCAGTTTTGATAAATCTCCTCTCTAAATGTTTCCACTACTCTTCGGTAAGAACGCAGGAAAGGTTTCAGCTATTCATTAGTTTGATATTCCACTGTACTGACCAGTAGAACTCTAGAGAAGAAGCTGGGCCGGACTACTGCTACTTCTGCTGATTATGTACAATCTCTATTTGCTGAATTCAGAAAGCTCTTTATGTTGTGCTGTCTGCGGCAAAAACTCAGCTGCACCCATTCTTGTAGCCCCGCAGGACAGGTGCTCTGTCCTGCTGAAAATCACCTTGTCGGTCACCTTTTCGCGCAAATGATGTGCCAAGTATATACAAATTACACCTAAAACCATGGCAAAGTCAAATGTATGGTATTATTTTTAGATGGTCAAAGGGATTGTCCAGCCCGTTACAAATGATGGTCTGTCTTCAGGTTCAGCCACCACTATCCGATTGGCTGGGGAGGAGAGTGTCCTACCAGCTTTTCTGCGTTGGCTCAAGCCCAGGACCCACACAGCTCTGTCTGCTGTACAGTGGGCATAGATCCTTACCACAGCGTAGCGCCCATTGAAGTGAATGGCAGCAGCACTGCAGTAACCAGCCCTGTCCACTACACAATGAGATAGGTGTGCAGTTCCAGTGCGGGCTACTGCAGAACCACCGGACCCCTAATGATGGACTATCCTGAGGGAAAAAGGAACATTGATGGCCTATCCCTGGAACAGGCTTTTTATGTGTGATCTGACCAAAATAAAGGCCTCTACGTAGACTTGTCCATATGTATCGTGTACTGTAGCTTAGCCCCTTTTAAAAAGGCTACGTACACCTTTACAGCCAATATTTCTTGTAGCTCTGATGCGTCTCAGTCAATCACTGGCTGACATAAGTCGGCACTGTGGTCAGTGACTGGCTGAATGGTTATCTCCTGCCGTTTTTTTTTTTTTTTTTTTTTTTTCAAATCCACTCTGAGCCCTTTTCTTCTAAATGTATTATCTATAAGCTACTTGTGTGTCTCTGATGACCATTGATCACTACAGAAATGTTAAAAAAATATTTCTCACTGCTTTGTAACGGCAATACACATTTACCATGGTTTATGACTGGGAGGTCAACCATTTTAAAGTGGTGTTTATGGCGATTTGATAGATCCATAGATGTGTGTGTGTATTAGATATAATTATACTTTTTACATTTTTCAATTCCCTATAACTACCTGCCAGGCCATCATTTAATGTGGTAGATCGTGCCATTAATCCATAAACTAGATCGCTGCCTTTAAAATTCTCTCTCTCCAACTCCTCAGTCAGTATAAAATACCATCTACCTCAGCCAACCTGAAGCGCTCCAGCTGTTGCAAAACTACAACTCCCAGCACGCACAGTCTGACTACAGCCATCCGCCTACAGCAGGGCATGGTGGGAGTTGTAGTTTTACAACAGCTAGAGAGCCGCAGGTTGGCCATCCCTGATATAGCCTGTCAGTTGTTGAAATCCTCCTATTAAGTCTTCACCTTGTGAAATGCTGATGGGCACCCATTACATCCCAGTGAAGTCATAAAACCCCCACTTTCCTCCGAGCCGCCAACAGAAACTCTAATCAGAGTTGACGTAAGATGGTTCTTTTATTAAGATCATAAACAGTACATTTTTAACTTTTACGTTTTCATAGGCTTTGATCATTTCCATTTGTTAAAGGAGAAACAGCATAATAAAAGAAAGTTATACTTTATTGGCACTGCTGACAGTGGCCTTCTGTACGGGCCATGTAATAAAACAGTCACTCTCGCCCTTGGTTCCGTCATCACATTAGTCAGAGGTTAGATTTCATCTGTCTCTATTGATAGTAAGGTTTAGTGTAGCACTGAAATTAAACAGAAAAGAAATCCACAAAAGTAGTACTTTTTGCTAAATCCGTCTTTCTTCCCAGTTTCACCCCTCTTGATCCACCGCACACCGCAGTGACCCCCGGAGTTCTGTACTTATTGCCTCCATCAATTCCGTACATTGTATCAAACGGCAAGTGTAGAAAGGGAAGTGACAACTACTGAATGCATTTCTGCATCAGAAAACTGGTTGTCAGCGCTATACTAACACTTACTACTAAAACTGCCCCAAACAAAAGTAGGAGCGTTTTCTCACCTAACTGGAGTTAATGTAAGTCAGAATACCTCTGTCTGTTTGGACATGTGTAAACGCTGCTTTATACAAGTTTTTTTTCCGCTTGAGAAGCCTTGTTACATTAACTTTTCAGTAAAGCTGCCTTTTAAACGTTGGACCTGACACTAGTCTTGTACGGACTGTAGCACTTGTTTAG